>PVIW01002537.1:0-212504 GCA_004026585.1 Noctilio leporinus | reverse complement strand
GGCACTTAGGCTGTTTCCAGTACTTGGCTATTGTAAATAGTGCCGCTATGAACATAGGTGTGCATAGGTTCTTATGAATTGGTGTTTCAGGATTCTTTGGGTATAGTCCAAGTAGTGGAATTGCTGGATCAAAAGGCAGTTCCATTTTTAGTTTTTTAAGGAAACCCCATACTGTTTTCCACAGTGGCTGCACCAGCTTCAATTTGACTTTTGACGCCATGTACACTTTCATTTCTAAAAAGCTACTTTAAACATCGATATATATGTCCAAGGCCCTGGGAGGGCGTGTTCCCAGAATGAAGGGAAGCCCACTATGGGAGGCTGTCAGCAGGGAAAAGAGAGATGGGAGAGAGATGGAGACATAGAACTGACCCAGGGCATGAAGTTTCTTGAAGGACATGGTAAAAAAAAAAAAATATATTAGGAATTTTCCTTAATACTAAGGTCACAAAATGCATATCTTCAAAATTTTATAACCAATAAAGTTATTTATCAATGACCTTAGAAATCTCAAAAATAAACAAAAACTAAAGGTTCTTTAGGAGAGTTTCTGAGATTTTTATCTGGACCTTAAAACTCACAAAACAAAAAAAGATGAATTGATAATACTCTAGGGGCACGATTTCTATTCAGATTCAATAGTCTGACTAGTATAAGTTGACCAAGAAAGCATGTTCATTAAAAATGGGAATGGGAGAGTATCATACTTAGTGAGATAAGCCAGGCAGCAAAAATTAAATACTACATGTTCTCACTTAATACAGGAGACTAATGAACAAACAAGCAAACAAACAAAACAAAACAGAGCCAGAGACATGAATACAGGGAACACATTTTCAGTGTGTAGAGGGGAGGGGGTAGGGGAGGGGGAGAAGGAGGCAAAGAAGGGAAACAGTGTAGTCAAGGAATTAGCATGGGTGACCAATGGACAGAAACAACATGTGAGATTGACTGTGGGGAGGGGATAAGGAGGGTGGGGAAGGGGAGGGCAGAGGGGGATAAATGAGATGAATGTAATATAATAACAATAAATATAAATATATATATATATAAATAAAATTTTTTAAAAAGGGAATTGAATAAGTATGTTTATCACTATATCTGCCCTCTATGCAGATTATTTTGCAGAGAGCTGAGAATACTTTTTTCAGAAAGTAAATATTACCAGCAAATTTTGATGACAACTGTGATTGTACTTCAATACAAACAACATTTATTTCTTGACTGATTTTTCACCACCTCCCTTCATTGGTTTATATTTTGATTTCTTGTTTTCAAAATAGTCTCTTAAGTATTCTAGAGCTGGAACTGACATAAAGATGACTGGTCTAATCCCATCATTTTTGCAAATGAAGTCCAGATAGAAAAAGTGACTTGTCAGAGGCTATATATCTAGTTAGTGGCAAACCATGAACCTACCTCTTTTTCTTAGTTCAAATCTTTTTTCAAAATATTAACTCAGGACTATTTTATTTACTAAGCAATATAGTCATATTATCTGAGGTCCTGTATTTTACCAAACACATATAACAATGTTTGAAACCTAGAAATGAAAATATTTATTGACTTAATGGGGATATAAAATACAGCATAGGGAATATAGTCAATAACATTGCAATAACTACATAAGGTGTCAAATGGGTAATAGACTTATCAAGTCTGTTTATAAATATCTAATCAATATGTTGTACACTTGAAATTAATATAATATTGTATTTCAACTATAACTGAAATTTTTAACTTAAAAATATTTAAGAAGAGTATAATATTGAAATATACTCCTATAATTATACCAATAGGTAACTATAAAACATTCATTTATGTCAACTAACAACTACAACATGACATTTAGTTTCATATAATAATATACTCATGTAAATTATGTGATAATTTTATTATTATAAGAGCTTGGCCTACAAAAAAACATTAAACAATCTTGATCTTGTTGTATAAGTATGTAAAAAAATTTTAATTCTTTTTTTTTTTTTTTAAAGATTTTATTTATTATTTCCAGAGGCAGAGAGGGGAAGGGAGAGAGGCAGAGAGGGAGAGAAACATCAATGCATGGTTGCCCTTCACCTGCCTCCAGCCAAGGACCTGGCTGGAGACCTGGCCTGCAACCTGGTTATGCGCCCTGGCTGGGAATCGAACCAACCATCTTTGGGTTCACAGGCCGGCACCCTATCCACTGAGCCACCAGCCAGGGCTAAATTCTTATACTAGCAAAAATATTCACAGACACACAGAGACACACACATATAATTTTTGCAGGTTGTAAGTATAATGGTTAATAAAAATATTAATCTAATTCAAGTTTTAAACTATGTCTATATAAAAATTTCAGGTAATTAAAAGTTACCAAATTTGTTTTTTCTCTTGTCCTCATTGTCTGGATTTTCATCCTTAAATTAGAATATTAGGCATATAAACCCTATGACCTCTATCATTATATACTTATGACTCTAAATTCCCATAAGTATATAATGATCCTTCTCTAAAGATCATACTCTGGTTTTTCTTCACATCATATAAATCTTTTGCTTTTTACTAAAGATCAATTTTTATGAAAAAAAATCTTTGCTGAATTCTTTTGGGGAACACAGGGGTGATATGGCTCAAACTTTCCCCATGATTATTGTTTTTAATGTCCTGAATTCCTTCCTCTTCATTGCCTTATGCATTTGCTGATGTCAGAGCTTTGACCATGGATCATAAGCTGCAACCACCACAGTTTTTCCAGATGTTGACATACTAGGCAAATGTATTCTTTGTGGGCGCAGTTACTGCTGTGGGAAGAGAAATCTTGGAAGGACATTCCAGTTGCAGCCTGATTTAATTGAGGTAGTAAACATCGTGGGAACAATGGTTGACATTGGCCAGGCTCCACTGTGTGGAGGTGCACAGAGTCACAGGAGATCCAGGGGGAAGTGCAGAAAATAAGGCAAAACACATGAAGCAGTGAGGGGAGGAGAAGGGGAAGAGAATGCCAAGAAATACAGGCACGTAAACAGATGAATAATGCTTTACATTGGTTCTTTGAGTGTGTGTGTGTGTGTGTGTGGGTGTGTGTGTGTGTGTGTGAAAAGATCAGAGAGTAATTAATGGAATAAAAGATTCCACAAGTTATTTTCTTTAAGCTTTTAAGACTCTAGGAAAATGCTGTCACATTATTATAAAATGTTTATTTTTAAATTCATTTTTAAAGATTTACACAAGTAATAAATTACAAAATTTACACAATTAAATCACAATATTTTCACCAAGTTAATCTCATTGTCTTTCCTTAGATTTTTGTATTCTATTAAAGAGTTTTTTTCATTCCTAAGGCAGCAATAAACTGATCAAGATGCTAGACAGGGTTACATTTTTTCACTCAAACTTAATACCTATTTTCCTCCATCAATAGTGTCTTTGACAAGTTAACAGTGTTTGAAGTTATGAGTAAAGTTTCTTTTTCTAATTCTCTACTTTCAAAAATCCCAGTATATATTACATTTTTTTACATATTCTTACAACTAATTTTCTCAAAATCCCTACTTTTTTCTTTGTTTCAGTGCTTTTATATCAAGCTATTCAAGTTTGGAACCTCATGTTAGTACAGCTATCAACACACTCGGTATCAGTAACTGTTCATATAAAAAGTTTCATAGTTGTTTTGTCCTATCTATTCAAACTTCCCCAATTTCTCATGCTATATCTTTCCTGTGTTTCTAAATTTATAAATACTTTAGCTAACAGATGGCAAATGGAAGCACCAATGGGCACAGAAATCAGTCGGAAGCTTTTAAGCATGAAATGTCCCTAGGGCAACAGCAGAAGGAAAAAGAAAAGAAAGCTTGGATATTTTTAAAGGGAAGAAAAGACTGACTGTCTTTCCTCGTAGTTTGGGGAACCATTCAATAAATCAGGCAAATAAACTTGACCAACTGAGAATGAATCCATTTTATAGCTTAAACCATGTTAATAAATCACATTGAAAGTGGTTCTGGACTTTTTGGCTTACCCAATATGGGGAAAAACAAAGTAATAGATTCACATCTTGAATGCTATTAGGTTTCATTGAAGTTAGGAACAATGCCTCACTCAACTTTTAAGAATTCCTATGACTTCCTATATTAAAGTTTTGAGGGCTCTGGGTTTTTAATGTTTTTGGAATGGTATTTATTCAGTCTATGGAGTCTTTACAACTGTTAAGAAAATGTGGTAATATAAACCTGGAATATGACCATTCTCTGATCTTTTTTCTCAATATTCATGCATCCCAGATGACTCCCTCCTTAACATATGACCATGAAAATACTGAAATAGAATATTTTATATCAATGTCCTTTAAGTGATTGCAAGTATCCTTCAAGTTGATCATAATGGCTGGTGAAAGAGAAAAATGTGCTGTGTTCCTTTATCAGCTAAGAATCCAATTCAGTATTTGGAGGGATATTTAAATTGTAATTATAAGGTACATTTCATTACAAAAAAATTAATATTTAAATTGATTCTTCACAATGTAAATAAAATTAAAGGATAAAATAAAACTGTACTGGAAATAACATGAGTAGAACTAAGTTTCTATGAGAATTAAAGTGCTAGCAACTGATGTTGATTTTGATCAGCTCTTTTTTGTAATTCTTTGTTGATCTTTATTCTAACTACTATTTAAATTCTTTCATATTCAGATTGCATCCCCTAAAACTACAAAGAAGTTTTGGGGAAAAAAAAAAAAAAAAAAGCATTTGTTTATAGAATGTTATAAACCAGCACATTTCAACGTTGTTGCCAACGTGGTCAGGGGTCCTTGGGCTCCAGGTTTGAATCCTATCTTAACCAGGTCATTCAGAAAGGAGGTAAAAAAAAAAAAAAGGCATAATCTCAATAATTGAAATTATATGACGTTATAAAAGTATTCTGAACCTAACTTATGGTGAAGTTAGGGTTTAGGGGAAAACTTTATTAGGTATAGGTTTAAGGAAGACAGTGGATGACAAGAGACCAGCCGTAAGACGAGTGGGCATGAAAACATGCCAACAGAGACATCTGCAGAAACAAAAGCTGCGAGTGGACAAGGCCCCATTTGCTCAAAGAACTAAGAGAAGTGCAGTTTGTCTGGGACTCTAAACATCAAAGAGGCTTAAAAGAACGGAGATGTCGCCAGGAGCCTGTTGACTGCATTGTTAGCCAGAAAGATTTTTGTATGGAAAGTGATTGAAGGGTTTGAGGCACAGGAATATGAATTAGTTATCAATTCCTCTCTCACAGATACCCCAAAATGTAGAGATTCAGGCAACAGCGTTTGTCATCTCACAATTTCGATAGATTGATTTACCTGAGACCCCTGGTTCAGGGTATGTCTTTGGCTGAAGATATAGGCATCTCAAGGCCTGACAAGCCAAGGGCCATTTCTGAACTCACTTAGGCGGTTGTTGTCAAGATTCACTTTCGTGTGAGTTGTTTAATCGAGCGCTTCAGTTCCTTACTGGTTGTTGGCAGGAGGCCACCCTTACTTCCATGCCACATGGGCTTCTGCCTATGGCAATTCACGGCATGGCAGTTTTCTTCCTTACAGGCTGTAATGGAGAAGAGAGAAACAGAGGCAGAGAGAGAGTGAGGGAGAGAGAGTAAATAAGATAGAAGTCACAGGCTCTTTTGGAACCTGAGTTCAGGAGTAACATCTCATTACTTTTGCATTTTCTGTTCATTAGATATAACAAGTCTATCCAACTCTCAGAATGAGGAAAGTACACAGTGGCACGAGAATATCAGGACATGAAGATCATGGTGGGCTCTCTTAATAGGCTGCCTACTACAAATATTATGATTTTATATTGCAAAAAGGTACTGGCTGTGTGAAGGATGAACTATGGAGCTCAAAAGAAAAGTGAGGCAGATAATTTAGTTACAGTCTACCGTACAGAATTTGCTGATGATTTAGATGTGAAGGGTTCGAGAAAAAGAGGAGTCAAAAATTTCTAGCTTTAGCAACTAATTTGTTGATGAAAAATCAAAGCACATATTTAAGAACTGTCCATTGAGCACAATCTATTGACTCATTAAAAATATACTAGATTATTTTTCAATTGTAATTGACCTAAAAATATTATGTGACTTCTCCTGAAATTAAACTTTTATTCTATGTGGCATTACAGGGAAAAATTAAAAACAATAAGCATACATTATAAAAAATAGATTTTATATTAGTAAAGTATTCCAATAATAGAAATCTATAAAAATTTACTAAATTGCCCCATAAAACAATGACCTTCCCATCTCTGTGGTTGTTAAACGAGAATTTAGAAAACCACTGGTTAGAGAAACTGTTACAAATAAAAGCTGGATTAATTTATCTCTAAAGATTCACAAACCTTCTGTTCATAAAATATTGTGCAGAATTATAATAAGATTATTAAAATATTATATAAATACAATACCTTTTAAGTATTTTCATATTCATAAATTCTTTACATATGGACATGTTATATGGTATGCTCAGTCACAGATTTTGGTTGTAAATAAAACAGTAGAATAACAGGACACTTTCAGTCTAACTTTCCTTTGGTTGCAACTCACAAGATAGAAAAGTGCTTTAAAATGGGCTTATGGATACTTATACACACTCCTATCACTGTGCTCCATAGTCACTGAGAAGACTGTGAACAGATCTGCCTTCAAACAAATACGTTGCAGGCCAGCAATGCTTTCCACATCTAGTTCACTTGTAAAATATTACTGAGGAATGGTAAGGCCATTTTCCAGAATGTCATAGGTATAAAAGTCCAAAACGTCTGCACTTATGCAATTTGAGGAGGTGTGAAATTTGACACGAAGAATGGAATGCATTAGCACCATATCTAGATAGTCATCCATCCTCACCTTCTAAATGTGAAAGAAGCAGCTATAACATATTTCTTTTCCTTTTTTGAAGGTAACTACAATTCACTTTATGTCTTATTTTCTCTTTTTATTGTGCTATTTTTTAAATTGAAGCATAATGTATACACAGCTGATGTTGAAATTATGGAAAATATTTCTTGATTGTGATTGCTTTGCATTTATTATTTTGAGGATATAGTTGATGTATTTATAATGAGTCTCCCAGCTTAGGAAAATATCACATCATTTATTTACTCATCTTTTCCATTCCTCTCCATAACTTATATTTTAAGTATCTGTATAGAGGTTTTTCACATCTTTCATTCGATTTATTCATAGGCATCTGATTATTTTTGATAACTATTATAAATGGTATTATAAACATAACCAGCACTCCAGAAGAAACCTGGTACAAATTCTCAGTAATTAACCTACCAAGGTAACTACTATTATGATTTCCAGCAATATTGATGAGTTTTATTTGGGGAAGGAAGCTCAATATGAATGGAAAAACAGAGTATGGCATATATTCTGTCATGACTGAGTTTTCACAATCAAAATTATAAAGCAACTCACTCATGTTGTAGCCATAAAAGTATCTTTTTAGCTTTTCAATCCATCTGGATTTAGTTTTTATATATGCATGGTGTGAGATATGAGAAAAAACTTCACTTAAGTTTTCTTCCATTTAGATATCCAATTGACCTGGCATCATTTGCTGAAAATGTGAAGTTTACGTTTTTTTTCCTGTAGAAACACTCAATTTATCCAACATCATATACTGAAAATATGAGCCTTTCTTCACTACATTGGCAGTTTTGTTATAAATGATGTGATTGTTTATATGCATGTATCATAATGGATTCTTTTGGGGGTTCTGCTGGAATATTTGATTGTGTCATTAGTTTTTACTGTAGCTTTGTAACAAAATGTAATACCCAGTAGTTTAAATTCTCCAGTTCATTCTTCTTTAAGATTATCTTTGCTACTCATGACTGTTTAAATTTCCATATACATTTTTAACCTACACACATACACATGCACATGCATATGTGCGTATGCACACATACAACCTTGCAGGGATTTTGATTGGTATTTTGGAAGTCTAGAGTTGATATCTTTAAATGGTGAGTCTTCCGGTCAATAAACATAACACATAATAGCATTAACTTTTTCATTTTTTTCTTTAACTGTTTGTTTTATAATTTTCTATTTACATGTTTTGTACACATTGCATATTATTTCTTGAGAATTTGTTATGTTTGATGCTACATTAAGGAATATTATTTGAATACTTTATTTTATATGTATTATTTTAAAAAACCCATTCTAAGTAGGACAATCAAGAAAAAAAATATGTAATTTTTAGTTATTGAGTTTTTAGATCATTTGTAAGGGTGTAATAATCAAAGGATACAATGCCTCTTAGCAGTTTAATAAAATTGCCCTCTACTACCAGTTTGTTAAGAAATGTTTAAAAGAGAAATAAATGTTGATTTTATCAGTGTGTTTCTGCAGCTAATCAGATAATTCTATTTTTCTCATTTGTTTTATTAACACAGTAAATTACAATGATTGGTTTACAAATGGAGCATATTACTAGAATAAGCATTACTTTATGCATTGCTGAATTTAGTTTGCTGATATTTTATTTCAGATTTTTTATCTATGTTCTTGAAATAAATATGCTTGCATATTTTCTTACTTAGAATATTCAGGCCTTGTTTTGGCATCAATTCATATTTATCATTTAAAAGTTTTGGGAAAAACTACTTCTATTCCCAAGAGTTTTTAATAATGATGATATGTAGTTTTCTCAGTAGAATGTTTAAATTGTGAATTCAATTCTTAAAAATATATAGAACAATGTAGACATAATCACCCTTCTTTACATAAAAATGTTTATCATTAATTTTTCATAATTTCTTCTTTTCTTATGAATGTATATCTCTTCAGTTTTCCTCTATAGTTATAATAGCATCCTAGCATCCTAAAATAGTTTTATGTAATATTATCATTATATATATATTTTTTTCTTTTTCTTACAGATTTTTATTTCATTATTTTTAGAAAGAGGGGAAGGGAGAGAGGCAGAAAGGGAGAGAACCAATGTATGGTTGCGTTTCACCTGCCTCCAGCCACAGACCTGACTGGAGACCTGGTTTGCAACCTGGTTATGTGCCCTGGCTGGGGAATCGAACCTGCGACCTTTGGGTTCGCAGGCCGGAGCCTTAACCACTGTGCCACCAGCCAGGGCTCAATATTATCATTATATTTTAACTCAAAAAAATTTTAAAGATTTTATTTATTATTATTTCCAGACATAGGGGAAGAGAGAGAGGCAGAGAGGGAGAGAACATCAATATAGCTGCCTTTCAACTGTCTCCAGCTATGGACCTGGCTAGAGACCTGGCTAGCAACCTGGTTACGTACCCTGACTGGGAATAGAACCAGCGACCCTTGGGTTTGCAGGCCAGTGCCTATCCACTGAGCCACCAGCTGGGGCCTCAAAATATTTTTTAATTTCCATGTGATTTCTTCTTTGGAATATGGGTGATTTATAAATGCATTGTTTAATCTTCAAAGTTTGGGAATTTTACTGGTTACCTTTCTATTTTTGGTGTTATTTGTATTTTTAGCTTAATTCAATTTTTGTCAGAATATACTCACTGTGATTTCATTTTTGTATTCTTTAAAATTTGTTAAGACTTGCTTTGAAGTCCAACGTATGGTGATCTGTTCCGGTAAGTGTTCCATGTACACTTAAAAAGAATGCATTTTGTAGTTGTTGAGTGCATTTTGTGTATATGTCTGTGTGTAAAGAAAGGCACCTTGGTTGGTGGCACAGTGGATAAGGCACTGGCCTGCAAACCCAAGGGTCACTGACTCGATTCCCAGTCAGGACACCTAACTAGGTCTCCAGCCAGGTCCGTAGCTAGAGGCTGGTGAAAGGCAACCATACATTGATGTCTCTCTCCCTCTTTGCCTCTCTCCCTTCCCTTCTTTCTAAAAATAATAAATAAAAACTATTTATTTATATATATATTAATAAATTTTAAAAATTATATGTATATATTACCTATCATATATTACATTAAGTTGTTTAATTATGTTTATGATAAGTTCTTAATACCATATGAAATTTTTGTTTGCTTTATCTATTAGTTATTGAAGGGGCTGCATTTAAATCTCAAATTATGACTGTGAATTTGTCTTTCTGTCTTTTTTTGTCAGTTTTGAAAACATAATATTAGTTATATACAAATTTACACCTTGCACATTTTTGTGTTGACTATCTCCTTTGATAATCTTTTTCTTAAATATTTGATATTATTATAAATTACAGCTTTATGTTGGTGACTATTTGCCTGATTCATCTTTTCCTTCCTTTTTCTTTCCATCATTCTAGGTCCTTATATGAAAGACAAATCTCCAGTAAGCCACATTATTGTAGGAGGTCATGACCGCTGGTTGCCCTCCTTTGAGCTGCACCTGGGCAATCAGAATCTGCACCCGCTCCACCATCCTTGGAGTGTACATTCCACCCATCATTCCCATGCTAAGAGCTGCTTCAAGAGAGGGTTAAATGTAGGTGAACCCATCTGAACTGTGTATATAACTGAACTTCTTTAAGGCCCCTAGATAAACTTTTAAGATTCTGACAGGCAGATGCAAGGGTCTACTGGTCTTACAGCCACTCAAGACAAGCCTTGGATGTAAAGTCCCTTGCTTGTTAAAACACCCATCTACCAGTCTGAAGTGGTCTGCTTCTTTCTTTGTCCTCCATGTACTAAGGGGTCAGGTTCAGCTTTCACCTGGGGAATTCCCAAGATTGCTAACCATGGCCAGGCCAACAGCCAGAGAGGCACTAGTCCCATATGGAAGGCGGGAGAAATGGCTGGAAAAGGGGCAAGTGCTGAGCAAGCAGCATTGTTCCTTCTCAGATCCCTTTCCCACATGCAGCACCACAACCTGGTGAAAAGGGTTTTCCAGAACTGCCAAATATCTAAGGCTTCACCCCTTACAATGTAACAGGTACCTCAGCTCTACCTAAGACACAGAGGTAAACACAGGAGGACCCTATCAAGTTGAGGAGATAGAGATGTATAGTACAAAAGAGGGAGTAGATCAGAGTTCAAAATGCTGGTGATAAAGATGCTCACAGACTTGACAGATATGCTTGAGTAGGCAACTGCACAAGGGAAGATGTAAAGACTATGCTAAATTAAACAAAGGAAAATCCACATAAAACCAGTGCAGAAGGGAAGGAAGCCAGGGTTCAAATCAATGTTTGGAGTATAAAGAAGAAATAAACAGTCAACCAGTACAAAATGAGGAAACAAGAATTGAAAAAAACAAGGAGAAGCTAAGGAACTGAGGGGACAACTATAAACATACCAACATCCAAATCATAGGGGTTCCATGAGGAGAAGAGAAAGACCAAGAAACTGAAAACTTATGTGAAAAAATAATGAAGGAAAGCATCCCAAATTTGGCAAAGAAAATAGACATAAAAGTTCAGAAAACACAGAGTATCCCAAACAAGCTAAACCCAAAGAGGACCACACCATGACACATCATAATTAAAATGCCAAAGGTTAAAGATAAAGAGAGAATCTAAAAAGCAGCAAGAGAAAAGAAGAGTGTTACCTACAAAGGGGTTCCTATAAGACAATCAATTGATTTTTCAAAAGAAACTTTGCAAGCAAGAAGGGCCAGGCAAGAAGTATTCAAAGTGATGAAAAACAAGGACCTACAACCAAGATTACACTATCCAGCAAAGCTACCATTCAGACCAAAGGGCAGATAAAGTGCTTCCCAGACAAAGTAAAGTTAAAGGAGTTCATCATCACCAAGCCCTTATTATGTGAAATGTTAAAAGGATGACAAACTCAACTATCACCAATAGAATCCAAAAAATAAAAACAAAAACAAGCTAAGCAGACAACCAGAATAGGAACAAAATCATAGGATATGGGTATCATTTGAAGGGTTATCAGATGAGAGGGGGAAGGGGAAAATGGTGCAGGGATTAAGAAGCATAATTAGTAAGTACAAAATAGAGGGATGTTGAGAATAGTATAGGAAAGAATTTACATGAATGATCTATGGACATGAACAACAAGTGGGACTGCTGGAAGGAAGGGGGTACTGAGCAGAGGGGAGGAAAGGGAAATAAACTGGGACAACTGTAACAGCATAATCAATAAAATATATTTTAAAATGTTAGAAACTAAAAATAAATATTTTTTCTACATTCTCAGTTTCTCCTCTGTTGGTGACTCCAATTATATGTATAACTTTTTTATTTTAACCCACATTTTATTATGTTCTTTTATATTAGTTATTTTATTTTTTAATTATAGAATTTCCATTGATAATTTTTAAAATAAACTCAATTCTCTAGTGATAGACTTCATATTTTCATGTATTTTGGAGTACATTGATTTTTTTTTTAATTTTATGCCTCATGATTTCTATAGCTGAAATGATGTTGTTTGGAGGCCACTGGTTCAATTCCCAGCCAGGGCACATAACCAGGTTGCAAGCCAGGTCTCCAGCCAGGTCCGTAGCTGTAGGAAGGTGAAAGGCAACCATACATTGATGTCTCTCTCCCTCTCTGCCTCTCTCCCTTCCCCTCTCTCTAAAAATAATAAATAAAAAATTATTCTATTTGGTTCATCTGCTTTGATTCCTACGTTTACCTCCTTCCCTTTAAATTCAGCAGAAGAGCTGGGGAAGGGTTACTCAGATATTAAAGATTTACAAAACTAAAGGCATGTCCTTTTAAATAATTTTTGCAAGAGATTCTGGATTTCTGAAAGATTGGCTCACCATTAAAGAGAAACAAATCACAATTAATAGTGAGAAATAAGCGATTGGTCTCACTATTATCATATACATAAGAAATGTACCTTTAGACATCACCATTGCAAAAGATACATAAAGTTGCTTCTGTTAGGGAGTCAGAAATTACATACATATAGATATATAGATATAGATATATAATTTGGATATATACAATATATTGAGCTATCTAAAGAAGTTTACTATAATGAATTGGCTTACATGTTTATGAAGGCTGAGAAGCCAAGACTTGCATTTAGCAAGCTGGAGACCTAGGAGAGCTATATTATATATACTATTATATAATATATACATATTATACATATACATACATATATATATATATATATATATATATATATATATATATATATGACTATAATTCTAGCCCAAGTTTGCAGCCTTGAGAACCAGAATAGCCAATGCTGTAAATTCTAGTCTTAGCACAAGTCCAAAGGAAGAAGACGATGTCATCAGCTCAAGACAGTCAGTCAGAGAGAATTCTTTCTTACTGAGTGTCTTGTTCTATTCAGGTCTTCAAAAGATAACCCTTGCAGACATTCCCAGATAAAATATTCAGTCAAAAGTCTGGGCACCCATGGTCCAATCAAATTGACATATAAAATTAACCATTAAACCAAGGTTTTCCTTTTGTGTTTAATTACTAAGTTTTTATTTATTTGAGAAGAACTGGATCTGGAAAGCACAACCCTTTTATACTCCTTAGCTTTGTCCTGCCTGGTTTGTTTTAATTGCAGGTTGTGAGGTGGTTTGTTTTTTTGTTTGTTTTCTCTGAATAAAATGTGATAAGCACATTGATCCGTAACTCATTGTGAAAGAAGAGCCAGGTTTTAGTTTTGCTTCCACTGATATTTATAAGACTGCAGTTGGCCATGGAGCAGGTGAGTCTGTGCCCTGCTAGATGATCATTACTATTTCTGTTTTGCTGTTAAGTTTTCATGTCACTTTGGGAAAATATTTATACTTCTCTGCAAAACAAATTCTAAGGATTGCTTTTCAAAGATCTAATTAGTCAAAATATTTACCAAAACAAAACAAAAGCAATGTTATAGAAATAGCATATCATGCTAAGACAATTTTGCTTTAGTGAAAAAGTTAAATTAGGTCAATTTAATTTAAACTAGATGAAATAAATAAATTATCTTTATATAAGTTACCAACCTCAATATTGAAAATGTTTCATAAACACATGAAATACTTTAGGTATATGTACTTATATTTAAAGTGTATTTAACTATATTTCAATTATATTTTATAAATAGAAAAGTTAGAATATTATTCTTCTATTTAAATTAAGGGAATTTCTACATTTGATACTGAGTATTCTTTATCTTATGGAAGGAGTTACCTCTCAAGGTTGCTTTTCAAAAATGTATTTGAAAAGATTAAAATATTCCATGATGAAATCACATCAAAATTTGCATGTTAGAAATGACAGGCTCTATGTAAAACATTTCTGCAAAGATTCCAAAGTCTCTACTAAAATGTCTGGCATTTCTATAAAACTCAAGGAGATATTTTTGGTATAACAACATTTTCTTAAGGAATTCCACAAGCTGTTTCTCCCCACATCTGTTAGCAACGTTCTTGTCAAACATAGAATATGGTCTGGCTCTGAGCTCTCCAACTTTCAGTTAAAACTGATGATGTAAAGTTGTTATACAATATTACAATGGTGTCCCCAGAAGGGAACCTGGAAAGTATTATTTCAATCCTTTCAAATTCCAGATGAAGAGATACATTTAGAGAAGTGAGGAGATGTGTTAGGTTTATATAACCAGTTAGTGCCAAAGCTCATCCCAAAACAATGCTATTGATTAGTTCTATTAAAACAAGATGACACTTAAACCCTAAAGGTGTAGACATATTAATGATAGTGATTCACAAGAAGCAGAAAATTTCTTGGAAATATCTACAGATGTGTTCATTCTCAGCCTATGTAAAAATATACCCATATCTCTTTAATGTAAAAAATGTTTGTATTACTTACCAATAAAAATAGAAAGGAAATTCAGCAGAATTAAAGACCTACTTAATATAGGATGGTAGGCACGAAGTCCAGATATATATATATATATTGCCCTTGGTAGGCTATAACATGCCCTCTAGAGAATACATGTATCTGAGTTTTAGAACCAAAGAATGACAATATTTCATATATTGTCAGTTAGATCAAGTGAGAATGTGTCTGTGGGGTGAGGATAATTTTATCAGTGGAATCTAATGTATAAAATAAACTAACAAGCAAAATAGAAATGGACTCAAAGATACAGAGAACAGGCCTCTGACATGAGGGAGGGGGGTGGGAGGCTGGGAGACTAAGTAGAAAGGTGAAGAGATTAAGCAAAAAAATAGAAAATAAAATATACCTCACAGACACAAATAACAGTATAGCGAGTGCCAGAGGGAAATGAGCTGGGTGAGGGTGAGTAGGTAGAAGAGCATAAAAGACCAATAAATGGTAATGGAAGGAGATTTGACTTTAGATGGTGAATACACAATACAGTACAATACAGATGATGTATAATATAGAATAAAATTGTACACATGAAACCTGTATAACTTTATTAACCAACATCACCTCAATAAATTCAATAAATAAAATAAATAAAAATAAAAAAGAAGCCTGAGAAAAAGCATGAGTGATGCCAGATTTCAAAATGGGTATCCACAAATCAAAGCCAATCTAAAATTCTATGAGCTTTTACTCAATTTGACTTTCATTAATAAGCTGAGTTACTTGGCACCAAGCTACAAATTAGGGAGCAATGGCGGTGTATCCTAGCAAAACCCTTAATGCCCATCCCTGCCATTCTGTGCTGTTTCCCGCCTTCCAGGGTCCCACACCCGTCACTCTACACTTTTTCTTTCAGACTTACAAGTGTCCATGTTACAAAGAGAAACCAGAGTTGTTCTTCTCCAAGTCTGCATGGAAATACCCTACCCTCCCTTTTTCCTTCATTAACACCATCTTCTATGAAGTTCAAGGAGGTGCTGGGAAGAAAGCAAACTGATGAAATAAATTCAAAGACAGCATGTTTACCTAAATATCAAATGTATAAAAATTTAAAAATAAATATATAAATATAGCTAGATAAGCATAAAAAACTATATACTATACAGTCTAATTAAAACTTTCCTGGGATTAAGCTGCTCCAATGAATGAGTCTGCAATCAACAGAGAATCTAGAACTTAAAACAAAGTAGTAATGGAAGTTGACTGAGAATTACAGGAGGCTTTCATCTTGTTCTCCCTGCTCAGTCAGTGGATTTGTCACCATCTGTAGGTTGGGGGCTGTCACCTTACATGCTGGTCTTCTATTTCTTATGAGATTGTGTCTCCCAATCCCTTTCAACCCAGGGCTGTTCATGACCCAAGGGAAAAAGTCCATGTCATTTTGGGAGGAGACTTCTGAGCAGGCCACCTTCATGTAGTTCACCTGATACGATACAAGTGTCCTCTAAGGTGAGATAATTAATAAAAAGTGCTGATCTGAGGCTAAATGAATTCCTTGAGGAGTTAGGTAATTTCACCTGCTAACTGGCCACTATAGGTGTGGATAATGAAAAACAAGCAACCAGCGACTTAAAGTCCATAAGAAGGGTGTTGACCTGTCTTCACAGTGGTTCCATCCTTTGGCAACCCTGGAGATGTTTAGAAGTATTGGCTGATACTGATCTTTCTATGAAGAAGAAAACGTTCATAGGTTATTCTGCCAGGAGTCTGTTGTTGTAAGCAATTCACAAAGAAGGCCAGACTGATATATATTCTTTATATTTAAGTATTTGGGGTTCAAGTTATCCTTTGCAACAATCAGTTCTGGTGGAAGGGTGAATTTACAATGTAATGCCATTTAGATGGTGGAAGTAGGAGGTTGTGACCAATTTTAAAATCTATACTGAGGGGTAATTAGATGCAATGGAATAGATCTCTTCAGAGACAAGATCAATGCCTTCTTCTTTAAAACATTTTTCATTGGCAAGAATATTTTCTTTTTAATGTGGCCCATGACCAATCTCTTCTATGTATTATGGTAAAGTTAATGAATGTTAATAGATTGAGAATCGATGTCTTTTCAGGTGACTTTTATGTACAATTAAATTTTATTCAATTTAAACTTTCTATTATGTTTAAAGCCAAACATGTTCTGGAAGAATGTATTTTCTGAATTTATTATAGTGCTCCTTAGTAAAAATTAAACAGAAAATAATTATATGTTTTTATATATGTAGAAGCAAGTGCTTTGCATAATGGAATCTATTATGTTCTATTTTGAATTGTAGTTTAAAGACTCTTAAAAACTTTTATTTTTTTTAATCTAACAAAATAATTTTAAATATTTTAACTTTGAGCAATATTATTATCTATTTAAATGTTTTAGAAAATGAAATACTATTTTTTAAACAACTGCATTCTTTTTATTTTTTAAGATTTTATTTATTATTTTCAGAAAGAAGGGCAGGGAGGGAGGAAGAAAGGAAGGGAAACACCAATGTATGGTTGCCTTTCACCTGCCTGCAGCTATGCACCTGGCAGGAGACCTTGCTTGCAACCTGGTGATGTGCCCTGACTAGAGAATCTAACCAATGACCTATGGGTTTGCGCGCAGGCCAGTGCCTATCCATTGAGCCACCAGCCAGGGCAGGAAATGAAGCACTATTGAAAAAACATTTCAATTATCATACACTTGAATAACTATTCATTAACATATACCACTACATAATAAACTATGTTTTTAGATTAAAAACTCTACCATTACTTAATAGTTTAAGTTTCTTATTTTAGCATATTGAAAGCTATTCAGACTAAAACCCCAACTCAATGAGAATGCAAATATTTGGATGGCTAATAACAGCAGAGGAAAAATTCGGTTTGGATACCTCTGTTTTTTCATTTATTTAGACAAACAGAATGACAAAAATAAAGTTGTGTCTGTGTAAACGTATGGTTATTAACTCAGTTTTAGATACTGCTTGGAATCACTGATTTTTTAATCTATTTTTTATCTCTTGAGGGGGAAAAAAGTCCAAGTTATGTAAATGAACAGACCAAAGTTCACATGTTTTTTTGTAAAAGGAAACTAAACGAACTTGCACACTTGGATAGGTAATCTTGTCTGTAGTCACAGAAACAGGTGACTCTTCTGATGTTTCTTCCCCTTTGACATTGCTATATACTTCTGATTCTACATGCACCCTATTTTTCTACCTTTGCTATCTTCATAGATCTTGCTAATAACATCAGAATAGTTTTGTCAGCACGTAGTTTCAACTTAGGGTGGTAAAGGAATAGCTGTTTCAATAAAAAATGAATACAAAAATACAGTGGTCACAAATGCCTGCATGTTCTTATGGTGTTCCGAAGTATTAGCTCCTGCCTTAACGAGTTAAGTGGAGGTTATTTTGAAGTATTCAGGAATGAGTAAACTCTTTTTTAAAATTTGTGTTTTCTCACACTTAAAAGGGTAGAAGGATCTTCTTGGATGCCGTCTCAGTATGAATGCCAACAGGAATTGCTTGTGGCTGAGGCATTCCTTCCCACACAAGCCCCAAATGCTGGGGCAGCTGTCGCCAAAGCAGGTTAACATGTCCCTACAAATGTTCCTTTGCCCTGAATGGCCAACATGAAGTTTAAATAGAGTCCAACTAGGATGTGGGAAAGCAACTGTACCAAAAAAATTTTGAAGTCATGTAAACAGCTCTCAGTCTCCACCTAATTTTAAATGTCCAGTTCCGGTTCATGGCTTCACTTCCAATGTTTGATAAAGAGAAGAAAAAACTTACTATCAATGGAGTTCTTTCAAGGAAATATGGAAAAATTCCTACTTCAACCACGGGCATGTGCTTAATTATTTTATGGATATTTTATAGAAATGGCATCAAAGACCCAACCATATCAGAGAAAATAATTTTTTCTAGAAATTTCCTACAGAAGGCATTATAAAAATATTTTGCCCTCTATCCTTCACTTGTTTTAGGATGGTGTTTCTGCTTGACTGAGGCTCCTGAAAGGTGCTCAGTAGTAAGTTCTCACCCCTATCTTGTCATATTCTCTCTGCAGAAATGCATGAGGATGTGAGAATAAATATTCCCAAAAGTCAGCATAGACTCTGTCCCTTACACAAGATTCAACAGCTAAATTATTCCCCATTGGTTAAGGTTCGCAGACCCCTGGTCTAAATTTAGGTGTGTGTCCCTGGGTACCCATTGAATTTACTGGGATTCTTCATTTAAAGTTAGAAAAGTGAATTAGGAAAAGGGGAAAGGTGTGTCTTCTTACCCATAACTTCACCATGTGAAACTTTTGAGTAGCACCTCTTATGCTCTGCCAGAGCCAACCTGTACTTTCAAAACAGAAACATGTCATGAACTCAACTAGTTTGTTCTCTAGACACACACACACACACACACACACACACACACAGATGTGCATGCACATACCTTATATTTCAGCAATAAGTATTTCAGCTACCACTTAGATTTTTCAAATTGCCATGTGTCAAAAGTCTCTTCCCTGAATCTGCGTAAGAGGGGTAACTGTTGTCTGGGCCACTGACTTTATCAACTTTCATTTAAGAATTGTTTTGAAAAAGAAATATATTTTAAATTTTTATTTACTTTTTAGAGAGAGGGGAAGGGAGGGAGAAAGAGGAGAGAAACATCTTTGAGAGAACCATCAATCGGCTGCTCTCACAGGCCCCCAACTGGTGACCTGGCCAACATCCCAGGTATGTCCCGTGACCATGACAGGGGTCCAATGGAGACCCTTCACTGTGCCAAGTCACACTCAACTTCGAAAAATAAGATCATTGTTACTGACTGTATTAGTTGCCATAACAAGTACCACAAGCTAGGTGACTTAAACAAGATATTTTTCCCTCCCAGGTCCAGAGGCTAAAAGCCCAAAATCAAGGCATCAAGAAGGTTGGTTCCTTTGAGGTTATAAGGAAAAGTATTATGTTCCATGTCTTTCCCTTAGTTTCTCGTGGTTTGTCAGAAATATTTGGCCTTCCTTGACTTACAGTTGCATATCTCCAATCTTCACAGGTATTCCCTGTGTGCCTGTGTCCAGAATTTTTCTTCTCATAAGGCCATCAGTGACATTAGATTAGAAGCCCACCATGCTCCAGTATGACCTCTCCTAAAGTTATTGCATGCTTAATGACTATATTTCCAAATGAGGCCATATTCTGAAATAGCAGGGGTTAGGACTTCAACATTTAATTTAGTGGGGAGATAACATTCAACCCATAAAATTAACCAATAAGTCCTTAAAAGTGACAACTTCTTGATTCATTATTTGATATTTCTAGTACCCCAAATTCAAATTTTGCCATTTTTGTTACTTATGTTTTGCATATTCAGAGTTCCAAAGCATTTTTATCTTCTTTTTGAAATCAGGGAATCATTTATTTCTTTATTTATTCAATGAATATATATTTATTAAGCATGTATTATATTTCAGGTATAAGAAAGACAGTGCAAAACAAACACTAAAAATCTCCAACTCTAATGAACCTACAGTCAAATCAGAAAGAAACATTCAAAAGAGAATTAAAAAGTTTGTAATCTAGACATTTTAGATATTAAGGGAAATAAACTATTATTCTAGGTGCAGAGCACTAAAGCAGTCAGAACTTATTTACTTTTATTTGTATGACTTCTCCAAAGCTCAATTTTTCATGTTTAATGATCAGTTTAGGGGACAATCTGACATTCCACAGGAATTGGTTCCTAGTAAAAAGAACCAGACTTCATAAAAATTCATTTCAAGGGCTCACTGAGCAGCTGTGTGCCAGCAACCACAGGCAGATATTTTTTGTTTTGATTATAGCTTTAAGACTTTGAGCAAATATTGCTCAGGAATATGAATGGAAAGGATTCACTCTAGAAATGATTTTTGCTTTATACTTTGTTCTTTGCCACAAGCAACTTAAGCAAACAATTCTTCAAAAAGCACATTGGAATGAGATTTACAAGGACCACAGAATGGATGAGAACCCTGAAAATGAAAAGAATGGGGAGGAGCCCATTAAGTACCAAAAATAACAACACAGATAAAGAGAAACTAGGCAATATTCTCTAGCTTCAGGGTGACCGTGGTCCCAGGGGAGCAGGAAGATCCAATTCTTAAACTAAAAGTAGGTAGCTTAGCTTAATACTACTACTTGCCATGCATTATTCAGAAACATCTATAGAAAAGATACACATTTTGAGTTTTTGTTGTTTCAGTGAAAGATATAATATCTTTTTTAAAATTTACTGCAAAAGAAATAATTTTCATTCCTTAAGGAAGATATAGGAAGGTCCAAGTAGGTACCTGGCTTCAGTAGTATTGGTAGTTCCAATGCAAAGGTACCTTTCCCATTTTTAAAGAGGTTTAATGCAATAAAAAGTATAATAGGAAGCAAAACCAAAAGCTTATATACAACAACCTAGGCTAAGAGAAATTGAGAAGTATTTGTCCCCAGTCTGAAAAGGAAAACTGTTTAAAAGTCATCACCATTGAAAACAGATAAAGGCGTAGCTTAATTTGGCTAGGTGTGGTCATGTTCTGCATAAGGAGTGTAGCAGTCTTCACTTCCACCAGAAATGCATGAAGGGTCCTTCAATTCCATGTGGCTTGAGACCTATGGATAATTCTGGCAATAAGCTATGGGTAGGAGTGCCGTATGTCATGTATTTGCCAATACAAACACCCGGCCCTTATCTCAATTGGCCCATGCTCTCCTTTTCCCACTGGCACGGTGATCAAAGCTGTTCAATTGATTTGCTACCTTAGCCTGGGTTTCGGAGTCACTTTGACAAGGACCACTGTTGGCACTATAACATGCACTTAGCATGAGTGATAAACTTTCAGTATTTCTAGCCACAAAGATTTTGGTGTTATTCATCTCCATTGCTTATACGAGCCCATCCAGACAGATAAACTCCATAACCATACTAACCTTAGCTAGATTTATAATTTTTCCAGTCTTAGATATACAAATTTATATTTTATTATTGTTTTTAAAGTGCATTTCTCTAATACCAAATATTCTGGTTATCTTAACATATGTTAAATTTTTGTGTTTCCTCTTCAATTTTCCTCTTCATAGAGACTGCCTATTTTATACAGAGGTAGGGCAAAAGTAGGTTTACAGTTGTAATACAATTAAATAATATAATAATAATATAAGAATAAACTCTGTGTTTTATATACTACAGCTATGAACCCACTTTTGCTCACCATTATATTGCTATCTCTATACTATTAATTTTCATGAGTTTCATTCATATGTTTTGTTAACCCCTTTTCAATTTTAGAGATTACAAATATTTGTTCCACTCTGATAACTTGTCTTTAACTATATCTGTGATCTCCTTATTGGAAAAGAAGTCCTTCATTTTCAAATTATCAGTGTCAATAACTTTGCCTTTGGTGTTTTGTTTAAGGAACCCTTTCCAATCTCTAGGTCAAATAGATAATTCTTACTTTTTCTTCCAATAACTTTGTAAGGTTTTCCCATATTTAATTCTTTAATCAATCTGAAGTTTTATTTACTTCCATAGAGAGAGTAGTTTTCTCAGCTCCATGTATTAAAGAATTTGCTCTGGCACCATTGATTTATAGAGCCAAATATCCTGTATATTAAGATCTCAACATGATCATTGACTCAATTTGTTAAATATTTCTTTTTGAGAATATCATCTGGCAAGGCATTTTCTTCCTATGGGTTTTTGCATTTTGTGACTGGCAGTGCCCACCCATAAGAATTGCAAAGTATACAAATGAATACAAACACTTCTAACACTATGAAACCAAGGGCATTTGTTGATACCCTTCCATACCAGGTTAAATAGATCAGCTGAACATGGTAGGAAAATAAAGCTAAAATATGCTATGAATAGGATGTTTGGTCTGGGTTTTTTTAATTGGACCCTGCAACAAGAATTTGTATATAAGGCATTCATTTGTGAATATAAAATAACCCTGATGATAAAGTTAGGAAGTGGGACAGAGACGTCTACTAATAAAAGATAACTATTGGGACTACAGATGAACTTCACTGGGAAAACTCTGGAATTTTGAACACAACTTTTACTGTTATCATCCTTGAGGTATGTAGAAGCTGAGGGCAAGATCAATGTATCTCTTACACATAGATATTTCTCTCTCTCTCTTTCTCCATCTCTTCCCCTTTCTCTAAAAATAAATAAATATACTCTTTAACATTTTTTAAAAAATGAAACTCTCTAAAAATTTATACACTGAAATAAACTTTCCCCTAGGAAGGTGAAACTAAGTTGTCAACATATCGTATATTGTCTGTACTAATATGGCCCTGTCTCCAAGCTGGAGTACCATATAATGACTGATGATACAATATATATTTTACCTATGTGTCTTTCTTCATGTGCATGTGTGTAACAAATATATTTTAATAATTATAATATATTTTGATTATGTTTTATATGGATAAGATCTTTGTTATTTTATTTTTAAATAGAGCATCTTAGTTGATCACCCAAAATGTATTCCATGTTATAAACTTTTACGGAAAAGAAAATTGAGGCAAGTAACCATCCCAGAATCAAAGAAAACTAGTAAGTGCCTGATGTAGAAGTTGAATTTATGGCCTTTGACTTGATTATGAATATAACATTAGTAGTGTTTCCCATAAGCCATGTTTCCAAGTAAAGCCTGGGACACTATTAATTTCAAATCTAGCTTGAATATGCTATCACACAGGAGTGCCTTAGGATGCCTGCAAGTGACCATTATTAGTTCCTGTGTATTTGCCTCTCAAATATTTCTGATGAGTGAACCATGAGATGAGATGTTTGTGTAATAATCACCACAAAAAATCTCTCTAGTGCTTCTTACTAACAAAGAAAAACAAAAAAGATGTGCCATACTCTTTGCCAGCTAGAATATATGATAAAATTGTTTGCTCTCAAAAGGAAAGTGATACTGGGGATGAATTACAAGATGAATACTTCTTGTGTATTGCTCTTACTTATGTGTCTCTTTAAACTGTATACTTCGTTATGGCATGGCAAATATAAGAAGGGATAAAGTACATTCTCTTTGGCATCCAGGAACACACACATGTCCATGCACACAAACATGTAATCACTAATTATTAGTGTGTAATTGGAGCAGATATATTTTGGAAATACAGAAGAGATATTTCTGAATATTGGTATACAGTGGTGATAATACAACAGAGACTAAGAGTGTGATTCCTGAAAACACAGCAGAAATTGTTGGTTCTTGATATTTCTATTTAAACAATTTATTTGTAAATAATTTAGAAAGACACAAGATTCTTAATTAAGGAAGAGTGAGATAAAAATCACTTACCAGAAACACTGTTTAATATAACAAGTCTTTAATCCATGCTGACTACTCCTGAAATCCAAGTATGCTGACAGGGCCACTAAAGAAAAAGCTTACCTTCGTCAGATTAGACTGCAGAAGCCTGTAGTTATTCCAAAGACTTGTGTTAAAGGAACAAGGTCATCATTTTATGGGGTGGGGACAAAATCATTCTAACCTACAGGGAGTGTATCTGGACTTTTTAGATAGCATTCCTTTATAAGCAATTAGAACACCTATAGTTTTCATTTGGCTTTTTCTGTTTCAACTATAAAAACTGTCTTAGTGAAAATAAAATGCATCACTCAAACCAAACAGTATCATTTATATCCTTTATTCTAGATATTCAAATTGGAAAGAAGTAGAATTTGTTAAAACCCAAGTGAATATTGTTCAGGAACTATGTATTACACATTCTTATATTTTATGTTTTGGGGATGAGTGCAGCTATATTAAAATAATGTTTTAAATTTCTTTTTCTTATGTCAGAACTTCTGGGGTTGGTTGGTTGCTATCTCTGAATCAAAGACATTTTTAAAAATAGGTTGAAATGTTCCATTACCTAAATAAATTAATCCATATTTTTTTCTCAGAAAAAAAAATTATTCTGAGAAAAATAAAATAAAATAAAATAAAGCTAATTATTCATCAGCTTTTGAAGAAGTTCACTCTTCTTTCTTTGAAAGAAATTAGTCTTTTTCCCTGTCTAAGTAACATGTATCATGCACAGGCAGTATTATTTGTTTTGGACAAACTTAATTCAAAGATTACTCATGCATTTCATAAATAATCATTGGTTACTAAGTATGTGCTTCACATTCTAATAGGGATAGTGAACAAAAGATAAAATCCCTGTCACCATGGAATGTGCAGCATAAATCAAGAAACTAGTCAAATATAGAACTCATGTTCTATGATCAATACAGATTTTGAGTTTATGTAGTATAATCAATTACTGTAATTTAATTCATTGTGACATAAATCATTATGACAACAAGGTAACATAAGTCACTATGTCAAAATAAGACACAAGCATTTCAGTGTGATGAAGGCTTTATTGATGGAACAACCACTCTGTATCTCATAAACTGTTGTCTCCTGCCCCCTGCCACCCCTGTTGAGTCAGGAGGTACGGGGTAGCATTGAGAAGTACTGCTGCAGCATTGAAGCTGCATCCTCCATGTTCCTAGAATTGAACTCAGTTTTGCAATTTCTATGCTGAGAACTTCCTTCATCTGGGAAATATTAATATCATTAATAGGGATGTTCAAGTTTTAGTGTCTGTTGCTGATATAATTGTTGGCCTTCTTTCAAAAAAAACACACACTTATGAAAACAAAATTATGAAAAGGGGTGTGGAAGATGTTAATGCAAGGGAAACTCTGAATATCAAGCTCTGTTAGCTTCACAACAAATATCTTGATTAACATCTAAAAATACAGTGTACAGTCCCTCACATAGACACATTATACACACAGTCAAATACAGGATGCTCTCACCTATAAACCCCATGGCAAAATTAGCAGAGTTAATCCTGCTGTACATTAAAAATCATTTACTAATTTAAACATCCATTCCCGATTTAAAAAATAAAATAAAATACTCTTCTTAGCAATCTGGATCTATTGACAGAAGCTCACATTATAAATAATGAATAACTCAAATTTGGAAGCACTTGCATTAAAGTCAGAAAGTCAACATTTTTAACTAAAATTTTAGGACACAACAATAAAGCCAATGAAGGAAATAAAAAGGTTTATACATTAGTGTATAATATAATGTAGGCGAAATGCATTCTTGTGAGGATCTGAGCATCCGGGCACAAGACCCAGAAGTCAGGATAAATTACTGAGGACAGCTGCCTCAGGATGACAAGTGAGATTGAAGGTCTGGAGAGGTAGGACATAAGTGGCCCCATAATTCCCCATAATCCTCACCTTGTCTTTTTCACAACCCCACCCCTTGAATATGAGCTGGTCTTTTGACTTGCTGTTAACAAATGAAATATGGCAAAGACAATGGGATGTCACTCATGATTACGTTGCAGTGTGGAAGAGACTTCACTGGCTGCCTCACTCTAGATACTTTCCCTCTCTCCATTCCTCCCTCCTCTCCTCTTCTTTCACCCTGCACCCAGGCCCAGTTTATGCCAGTTTAAAAAAGGAAGCTGCCATTAACTGTACAGCTTCAGGGACCTAAATTCTGCCAGCGAACTGAGGGAGCTTAGATGCACATCCTTCCCCTGCAGCCCAGTTCTGATGAGGCCACAGCCTCAACCACACCCTGGACTGTAGCCTGTGCATCTCTGAGTCAGAGAACCCAGGAAGGCCGCATGGGGCTCCTAACCCACAAAAACTGTGAGATAGTAAACTTGTTTATTTTAAGTGTATCAATTTGTTATACAATATAGAAAACTAATGCACTTACCTTTTTGCTTCACATATGTATTATTTATGTTTCTACACAGAAAATATAAATAAACATAGCAATGAAACTAGCAGTCAAGACCTTAGTGTCCTTTTAGAAGAGATTCATGCTCGGTCTCCAAGAAGCCTTGTAATTCCCTTGTGTGGAGCAATTGCAGATGCCTCTGAGCCTCAGACAATCCTGCAACTAAGAACCTACAACTAAGAACAGGGTCTCACTTTCCTAATAGCCACCTGCCACATGGTTTAGGCAAACAATTTGCCAATTCAGCTCAAAGGAAAATCTTAGAACCTGGAACAAAAGAACACTTTTTCTAATAGTAGTAGAGTGACAAGTGACAACTAATAAATTTCAAAGAAATGGTGAAATCAAAACCTACCATTCGCCATTCATGGGGCTAACAAATAATTTATTTAAAGGACATCCATAGGTGCTAAAATTGTGGGTAAAAGCCTGTTGGGGAATGGAATATTCACATAGTTTCAAAGTAAAAAAGAAAACTTTTTAACTACAAAGAGAATAGGGGTAACTTTATAATGAAGAAACTTGACAGTCATCACCTTAAGTGATTCAAATTAATGTCACCAGTAATGGAATAAATTGAGATTATGTACCTTGTGATAAAGGAAATAAGAAGAACAAATTATACTTTGTGTGAAATTTCTTCCAAAGATGCAAAATCTGAGTCTAATCAAGAAAGAAAATATCAGACAAACCCAAATGAGGGAAGTAAGGTTAGGCATTCTCAATAAAAAAGAAAAACAGTTCTGTAAGTTTTAAATGTGGCAGCATTATAAAAATCAAGACAAGATTGAGATTCTGTTCCAGAAATTTAAGAGACACCACCACCAAATGTAACACATGATCCTATGATTGTTTAATTAAGGTCTGTCAACTGGGAATTGTTTCCATTTAAACCAAAGATCACTATTATTAAAGAAATTTACTTTTAAAGCCTGATGTTTAAAACATCTTTTGCTACCGAAGGACATTTATGTGACCATCTATCATGGGGACTGATAATTCACTTGAAAAACAATTATTGTATGAAAAATGTCTACATATGAAAGAATCTGGGATTAAGTCAATTGCCTCTGGAAATAATTGTACGTTTGAAGTAAAAGTATCACTTTAACTTGAATCATCCAAATACTTAGTTTATGTTTCCACTCCTCTTCTATTTTGTCAGTGTATTATATAAATTTGCAAATAAAACCATTTTTGCAGATTCCCAAAACATGCTGACATACGTGCATAAATACATACATCTGTATATATCCATAACCTCTACAACTGTAACAAGATAACTGTGGCTTTTAAAATAATTGTGGCTTTCACCGTAACCCAGCAGACCAGTAATGTGTTTGTGCGTGAGTTAGAGACTGAGCAGGTTTCCAGGTCAGTGTGGCTTTTACAAACTAGTGCCATCTGTCTACCATTGAACGTTTCCTACGGCCTTCTTCCCACCACTTTTAAGGCACTCCATCAGAGGGGATATCCAACTGCTCTTCTGAGATGCGAATGTTACAAATCACTCCTGTAGCAAAAATATTTTGTTGTTCAAACTCCATGTTTTAAAAGCTTCATGGCAAGGGCAGAAATAACAACCAAAAAGGCATCATTTCTAAGTAGCAAAAGTAACCAACTTTTCATTTTTGCTCTTGTTTGCCTATTCAGCATAATTCTTTCCCCTCCTTCACAAAAGTTCTGGCATTTTAACCTTGGGCACAGTTGGATTTTCATTTGAGAGTCTAAATGGATGAAAATCCCTTAAGACTCACAGAAATAAATATCCTCTGGAGAAATTTCAAGCGTTGTAATCAATGGGAGAGATTATTTTGAATAGGAACTTCTGAGAAACCACATTCTGAGATGATTTCCTTGCTTGACTCCATCTCATTAAGCTGGAGGAAGAGCCCTTGTTTTAGCACAGAAGAAACTGGCTTCCAACCACAGTTCTGATATTCACTACCAGCATGATCCTGGGCAAAGCAGTTTAGTTAAAGGTTGCAGTTGAGTTTTATAATGTGTTTAAAGTGTCAGGCAGATATTAGATAATAAATGACAATAATTAGCCATGGAGTTTGTCCATTTGCATAGTAAGATGTCAAAACATGATTGGTATTGTCGTAATTTTGGTTCTTTCAATAATTTTATAACTACAGTTTAATATTCTGCTATTTAAAAAATGGCATATTTATAAATTTGAAGTGAACCTAATGAGAAATGTGTTGCTTTGTTAATGTGGAGATTGTTCTCAGTAGTAAAAAGTTCATTGTTAAATGCTTTCAATTTCTTGTAGTGGCATTTTGATAGAAATGGAACAATTCCATTTGCTACTTGCATTTCAATATGAGTTTATGGCAATTTACATGGTTCTGAAATCCAATTTTTAGTATAATCTGAGAAGAAAGTGGAAGAGGGAATGCACACATACAGAACTTGTGGTGTCAAAATTGCAACATCATAAAAATGTTCCCCCATTGCATAGAACAAACATCCTCAGCACTTGAACAGTACTTCACTTGTATAACTAGAAAGTTAAAAACAGGGAGAGGATCAATTAAGTAAATAATTTTTGTTTGCTTTGTAAAATTCTTGGAAGTAGCATTGTCCCCCCTCCACTCAAAATAAATAAATAAACAAATAAACGATTTACTATTATGTTCTCAGAAATTATTTCATAAACTAGACATAAATAATGAATATTTGACTATATTAGAATATGCACCACATTGAGATTACTATTAGGTTATGTTTCAAAGCTATGACAAAACTAGTATCTGTTGCTATTAAAACTTCGTTTTATTTTTCTAATAAGTCATATTTTAAAGATTCTGAACACCAGTCAAGTTGATCTAATTTCTGTGGATTCATTTTTTAATGCATTTTCAACAAGAATAAAAAGAGCTAGCCACTTTTCTCTACATGCCAGATACTGTTTGTAGCACCTCATCTAATCCTTAGAACAACCCATAGGTTAAGTATTATGATCCTTATTTTCTAAAAGAGAAAATTGATTCTTTTTCAAAATAAAAGAGCTGTATCTTTCCAACATCATAAAGAAGGAGCCAAGTCTCAAACCCTGTTAACGTGCTTCCAATGCCTCCACTCTCGGGTCCTCTGAGCGCTAAGAGCGCTCAGCTCCTCCCACAACCATGAGCCATGTCCTGGGGACCCCTTACATCTCTCACATGTGACAGCTTTGAGCAGTGTCAACCCCTTCTCTGCGAGGCTGATGGTAGAACTGCAAGGCTCAGTCCTAGTAGGAGCATCAAAAAGTGATTCGTCTCTAAAACAGCCATAAAAGTTTGCCATGGCTCTGTGTGTGGAAACCACCAGAAAGTTAGGAAACAAGGTGAGGGCATTATCTAAAAAGAAAAAGAAAAAAGAAGAGAAACAACAAAGAAGAGAAGAGAAGAGAAACGGAAAAGAAAAAAAGAAAAAAAAAAAGGTAAAAGAAAAGAAAAGGGATAAAAGGAAAACTGTATAAGAAATAAGTCAAATATTTCTAGTGCCTATTCTTCATCAGGTTAACTAGTTGGCATCATGGGGAGGGGCTTTCCTGTTGGAAAACATTTCTAGCCAGGGTAAAGGTAACAGTCAAGACTTCCCATCCTGAAAAACACCATAATGGCCTAAACTCCAGGAGGAGCAAACCTAAGAAAGTCAAGTTGCAGGTCACATGTGATATCAACCAAAAGAAAATGATACAAATAAAACTTGGCCCCGTCTGTTTTTACTAGGATCAGTTCTACTCACAAGTACATCCTTGTGAGCTGATAGATTGTGTGAATGATTATATGTGTTTAGTTTTTAAGACTTTGGTGGAGGTGTTGGTACCTGGGAAATTGGGTACGCATAGTGAAAACATGTTGGCTTTTTCAGTAATGATGGCTTATAGTGACAAAGCATTGTGCTGTCATGGTTCTATTGAAATACAGATGAGGTCCAGAATGACTGACCCCAGCATGACAGCCAGCAGGTCAAACATGAATCCCTCATTTTAACCAAGTGTACATCATTGATTGCTATTGGACAATATTAATAAAATAAAGTAGAGGTTCTCAAGCTTTCCATGTGAGTAAAATTTAACAAGAGATCTGGTAAAATTCAGATGTCTATGTAGAACCCCAGAGTTTCAGAATTTTAGAATAAGGGTCCAGGATCTATTGTACCTTTTTAACAAGACTCACCTGTTTTTGTGGCAAATGACCCAGAGTCTCTGAGAGACACTAGCTGAGAAGCTTCTTGGTTCATGAACATTATCAGCTGAACATTCAGCTGATAAAGGATGGGCTTGAGGAAAAATTGTGACCTGGAAGAGCCTATAGTGTCAGTCTTCCCTGTTTTGGAAATATTAGTTGCAGGATCTAACAAACTTTATAATGGCTTAAATAAAGTCATCTGCCAAGGATATAGCTATCCAGTACAGGACAATGAGCCTCAAATACTAGTTTCCAGGGACATCTCAAGGAAGCTTGGTCCACAGAGAGAAAGGGATGAATTGATTCTATAACTAACTACTCTAGAAAAAGAAGCCCATCTGCTTGGGTAGTACCAGGCTGTGGTTGTCCTGAGGGCTAAATCCTGGGTTTGGGGCCTTCTTCATTCTTCGATCTTAGGGATTGCTGTCCCTTTAATGAAACCTGTGCTAAGAGAATGATTTTGATGTTCATAAGAAACACTTAGAGGAGAATTAGACCTAAATGCTTTTTAAAAACCATTTGCTGTCAAGAAAAGCCTTTCTTGATCCTGCCAGCTAAAGCAGTATCATTCCTTCCTCTCATTTCCCATTGCACTGGATGCCAACTTCCAACTCACCCAACGATTGATCTGTAATCATGTTTCGGGGTGCCTTTCCTACCTTTGCACGTGACCATGGGATCATTATAAACAAGATACATTGTAGATTCAGTTTTATACCCACACTGTGCAAGCACCCAACTGGCACTTATTACTGTTGTTTCCTGGGAAATTGGTTAGCAAGGTTTTCATGGCTAGAGAGGCACTTCTTTCAGAATTGCTGTAAAAAGCCCTGATTAGATCATTTGGGAAGCTTGTCAAACAGGTACCACCCCAGATCCATCTCTGCAAAGAAAAAACAGAGTGAAAATCCCATGTCTCAGATGTTTTCCCTCTGACCTGAGACTCATAATACAATTTGTGGAAACAGTGAACCTAAAACGAAGTACTAAGAAAGGAAGCCATTATCGTGAGGGAAAGTAGGATCCTAGGGCCTTAATTCTCTTCAGGGGAAGACTAAGCCAAGTTTCCCTGGACATGGGCCTGGCATGAACTTGGTCAAAGGTCTTGGGTTCCTGCCAAACCTTAACCTGAGCCTGGTTGGAGGGGAAGGCAGTGCACAGACCATTGCAAGACTAAGTGAATCCCCATCCATTTAGTCTCAAGGGCCAGTGCCAGGAGACGCTGAAAGAGATCTCTTTTGGACATTGCCAAAAGGAAAGGCTTGTGGGTTGGGCCTAGTGGCTTACACTTCCTGATTCCTTTGTGCATTCATTGAAGATTTATGGAATCTAGGGCTGTTGTTAAGTAACTAGTCAGGCGTCTCACTTCTGTTTGTGGCCTGTTTGGCATAGAAGTGACATGGTGGATGTGGTTTGGTCTCAGTGGCACCATGGTCCAACAGTGTATCTTGGCCCAGTACAATGTATTTTGGACAATTTGGTTACTCCCTTTAATATGTTGTTCCAGAGGCAAGAGTTCATAGTCTCTTAGCCATGATTGGAATTTAGTAACATTTTTTTTCTTCATAATTTAGTCTTGATGAAGTTTTAGCTGGTCAGTCAGGGCATGGTGGAAGCTTATAAAGATCTCACTGAAACATGTTCTAATATTTCCCATATAGTAGACTATTGATTTGGACCAATAAGTAGGATTTAGAAATAACTCTATAAAATTATTTATTAGGGGGTGGGGCAACATTAGCATTCTGGTCCATGTTTACTGTTTTTTAGCCTCAGTTTTGTGGCTTATACTTTATGAGAACTCCAGCTTAGTAATCAAATAATAGCAGAACAGTGAATTTAGAAGGTATTCAAGTGTATGGATAAAGCCTGTGGAGTCATAAGAAAGCTATTAATTCCCAAGGAATCCTTACATGAACTTGTATTTGGAATGAGGAAAGAGATATTAAAGACCCTCACCATTTTGAGCTCTTCTGTACTTTCACAAACTAGAACAATGTGTAGTTTATCATCGTGACTCCACTATTCACTTATAATTACCATTGGCTGATGTTAAAGTAATGTGGGTGCTGCGCTGGGGGGTTGGTATAGTAGAGCTGATAGCTCTGGACACATGAATCATTTTGGTGCTATGATAGTACAATTTGGTTCTGTTTTATATAGATAATAAAGTTGTTAAGTATTTTATTTATTTATTTATTTATTATTTTTAGAGGGATGGGAAGGAAGAGAGGCAGAGAGGGAGAGAGACATCATTGTATGGTTGCCTTTCCCCTGCCTCCAGCTATGGACCTGGCTGGAGACCTGGTTTGCAACTTGGTTATGTGCCCTGGCTGGGAACCGAACCAGTGACCTTTGGGTTTGCAGGCTGGCACCTATCCACTGAGCCACCAGCCAGGGCTACAATAAAGTTTTTAGGAGTAAACTGACCATGGGAGGCTGGTGTTTTTCTATAATAAGATTTATCGGGGAGCCCATATTCCAAGTGCTCTGTTATATGATGTATATCATTTGGCCTCTACCAGTTAGCTCTCAAATTCCTAATACAGAATGAAATTTGTCCATGCCTGATTCACATTCCTTTTATGGAGCCACTGTATTCACCTCTCAGAAGCTATGGGAGTTTGCTGCTAACAGTTCATGCCAGAACCCTTCTCAGAAGATGACCACTGGAGGATGGGAATTGACTCACCCAAACCTGAATGGAAGGTAAACCTTTCTACCCATGGGGTTGCCTCACAATGATTAATGTAAAAGGGTCTAACGGGTCACCCATCTTGCCTCTGGCAGGACAGCCTCTGTGATGTGATTGATGTTTCAGAGTTTCCTGAGGATCAGTCTAGACTTTTTCTGGACAAGGTGCTTATCTAGATTCTCCCCTGGTCCATCTTATTTTCCTTATTCCCTTCAAAGTTTTTCCTGAGATCACGTTGTCAATAAGTCACTTTCACAGAGATCTCAGTCTTGGTTCTCTTTCTAAAGAAATATTATTGGATGACTTAGGAGAAGGTAATGTAGATTGTATATCTTGAAGGTAAAATAAGAAAGTAAAGAACAATAGAGTAGACATGACAACAATAGTCTAAAAGGCTATTAGAAAAGGAGGATGTTAGCCACTGAAGTTCAAGGATTGCATATAAGAATCTCTAAAATCCTTTTTGCCATTCTATATCAAATGTCTTGGAAAGTACTTGATTCATAATAAGTGCTGAATGAATAAATTAATGAATCATTAATCCATATATCCACCCTCTCTTTTGGGAAACTCAATTGCCCAAAGAAATAAATGAAGCAGAAATGTGGAAACAATGAAATAAAAAAGATTAGAAACTACACAGCCCTGAGACAGATCTCAACCATTCAACTCATGACATGTTTATTCTTTTTTAGCCTATTAAACAACATGTTCTTTATGAATACCAACCTATAAGAATTAATGATCATAGCATGGTAGTATTTATTTGTATGAATTTTTTTGGCAAGTTAAAATTTATGGCAGAGTCAATCAATAGGAAAATGAAACTGTAACAGAAAATTTCAAGTGTGGGTTATGATTGTTTCCATTTTATATGAACCTCAGTAAGTATTTTATTTCCTGGTACTGTTTTTGAGAAAATATAGACCCATACAGTTTTTGAGAAACTATGGGACACCCATTAAAAAATTTAAACACCACCCATTTTTTAGTGCCTCACATTTTAACCTCAGGACACTGTAAACCAATTCAAACCACTCATAGCAGTGAATTTCTGTTTCAAAGTTGAATCACTTAAAGTATCATATCAACATGCTGTACCTATAACAAATGCTTGCAATTACTACCAGATTGCCATATTGAGAGGTTATAAGATTACTTGTTATTTCATAACAAATGAAATTAAGCTGTGATTCAATTATCTACTGAGCAGATGCCCCTGATTTTTCTCTCTGATTACAAGTATTGAAAAAAAATTTTTTCCAATGTTATTTTACTTTAGCACATATGCATCAGATTGGCTTATTAAAAATAGTACAAAACTAGCCCTGGTTGGTGGCACAGCAGATAAGGCACCAGCCTGCGAACCCAAAGGTTGCTGGTTCAATTCCCAGTCAAGGCAACATAACTGGGTTGCAAGCCAGGTCTCCAGCCAGGTCTGTAGCTGAAGGCAGGTGAAAGACAGCCATACATTGATGTTTCTCTCCCTCTCTTCTTATCTCTCTTCCCCTCTCTCTAAAAAATAATAAATAAAATCTTTAAAATAAATAAAAATAGTACAAAACTAAAACATCTTATACAATAATACATTTATTAGACATTTATGTATGTAGAAAGGTGAATTCTGAAGCAACATTCATAGATAGTTGAATTTAAGGATAATGACATTTTTTATTGGGACCTTGACCCATTTGAAATCTAACATGGATACATGGAACAGACTGAGAGCTGTCAGAAAGAAGGGATGAGTGGGCAGATGTATGAAAGAAGAACATATGTGTAACTCATAGACACAGAAAACACTGTGGTGATGGCCAGAGAGAAGGAGGAGTGAGGCAAAAGGGAATAAAATGAGATCATCTGCAATAATGTCAATAATAAAAAAATTAAAAAGAATAAAATTTATATAAATGAAATTTAAATCAAATGTTGATAGACAATCGGAAGCAGCTTTGTTGAAACCTAAAGTTTTATGGAACACAATTTGAAAATCATTATGTAGGGGAAAGAATATAATTCAACCTTTAAATCTGGCCAGTGCTCTTTATCTCCCTTGTGTCTTCAGCAGTGCATAGCTCTAATAAAACTCATAAATGTGATTGAGGGCATATAATATTTAGAAACAAAAAAGCAGGGACTAAGAGGCAGAGAGTGTGTGCATTGTGTAGCGATCACTTCAGCTTAATAAAATTAACTCTCAATTGCCCCCACTACACATCAAAATCATTTATGGAACTTTATAAAAAACAAAGCACCAGAAACCATCCTACACCTACTAAGTCAGAATTTGGTAGCTGAAACCCAGACATCTATGTTATTTTTTAAACTGCATGGATGGTAGAATAGGCCAGAATTGGGAAGCAATGGCAATCAGTTTTGAAGTGTTCAAAGCATTTTTACCTCTATTATATTTCAGTTTCAAGAATTAAAAATAAAAGGGCATATGGACTTTGAGTGATTAAAAAATAAACTTTAATATAAAAGGGCGCATGACATTAATAAAGCTTAAGAAAATTTAATTGGGTTTTCTGAAGACCAAACCAAAATTGCACGTGAGAGCTGAACTCATTTTCCTATGCTCTTTCAACAGAAAAGTTTCTCTTAATGGCTATGTATGAACAAAGTATGAGTGATACCTGCAATAATTAGATCCCTGGAGTGTGGTCCAACGAATTTGGATGAAAGCCGAATATATTCTTCAGATGCTGTGTCCTCCAGCAGGATAGTCCTTATGTTCCCCATTCTCGATTAGGGACATGAGATTACTCTGATATTATAATATGTTCATTGTCCATGTGCAAAAGGAAATACCAACCAGCAAGACCTGAGAGACGTATTAAAAATAGGTGAATTGCATAGGTGTTGAAGTCACCTAGAACCATCCAACTCAGTAAGTTTGGTCAACACTCTCTCCTTCCAAGATTATGGAAATTGATCCCACCTTTTTCGCATCCCCTTTGTACTTTCACTAACTAGGAGTCTTTGGTGCCCCTTTTAATATGTCCCAGATAATTTTCTGTTTTGCGTCCAAATCTATTTCTCACTCCTTCCCACTGTCCTTTCTCTCCTGAAAGACTAATAATCCTGTGTGAACTATATTAGTAGTTATCATTGCCCTCTAGCTTCTGTTGGCTCTGGTCAAAGAGAAGGGAGGTAAATTTAAAATATTTGATCCCACCTTTTTTTGCCTGTTGTGCATGCCCCACTATACTGATAATTACAGTTATACTGCTACCACTGTAATTATCCCAAGTGCCATGCATTGTCCCTTGATTCCCCACACCTTGCCCACTCATTTGCAAACAATTCCTTCATTAAAGCTTCCTGGAATCATCATCATCAAATGTATTATTTGTTTCCTGTTAAAAGAAACCTTGGTGACAATGGGGAGTGTGGCCACAGTATGGTAGGAGCAGTAGAGGCACACTCAGGAAAACATGCTTCGGACAAAAGTTTAATTGAATGGTAATAGGATAAATTAAGGTGAAAGAGAGAAAAATGGCAAAACAGTACAAATGCTAGTAACTTCAGACATCAAGATTTAACTTGAAGTTTAAATTTTGAGTGTATGTGAAAAATGAAAAGAATCCCAGTGAACTCTTCTTGAGGACCAGCATTGTGTTTGTTTCTGGAAAACAGTCTCTCTCGAGGAGTGGAGAAGCAAGCAACTTCCAAAATAAACAAGTCTGACAATTAAGAACATGATATAAAGAACTTGTTCCAGATAGATTTCTAACACACTGCTTACATCTGTTACTTGCTCTTTGTTTGAATGGACCTAACTTTTTGTTGAATTGGGCAAAAAGGGCAACATTCATTTCTATTAAGGGAAAAATACATTTTGCCAACCTTTCAATTTTCTAGTCCATCTGTGTTTCAAATTTGTTTCAAAATTTTTTATCTGTTAAAATACAAAAGGGAAAACATTTCTGGATTGACCAAGGCACAGACTGACCAACAGCATACTGATCTTGTGACTATAAAATAATTATTAGAAACTATTTTTATGAGTTATATATAAATAAATAAGAAACATATGGACTGCATTTCCCTGGAAATACACTCAGGTTTTTAAATTAAAAAGAAAAAATAACCATCTTGGCAAAATGCTGACCAGAGTTTGCCAAACCCCAACAGTTGGAAAAATAGCTTGAAACATTTGAGGAACCCAAACACGGATGGGTTTGCCCTAGTTAGAAGGCCTTTTACGGTCAGATGAATGTGGGTAACAGTGGAGGAGGTAGGGTGGAAAAACAAATCATGAACAACACATGGGTTGGCATTTGTCCAGTCGAGTTAACGGAAATTCAGATTAAAATTTTGCACAGAATGTACCTGACTCAAACGATCACACCAAACAAGATTGAGAACTCCCTGAGTAGTTGACCCAATTTGTAAGCGTAAGTTTTAACAGCTTAGTACATCCATATTTCCTGACACTCTACCCTTTCCAATGTAAGTTTTAGGCTTAGATGCCCAGGATTTCAAGAAGTTCAGAAAAGAGTGAAGAATGGCTCCATGAATAGGAATGGTGTACCAGGAGTGAAATTCTAACTAATTAAAAATTATGTCCATGGAAAAAAAAAAGTGATGTGCTTAAGGCAATTCATACATTTAAACTAAGCATGATTAGGTATATGAATATTTGCCAAGCAGAAATATAAAAGAGATAAGCAGTTGTTCCTAGTGATAAATTACAATTGAAAAGTTACTGAAGGAATTGAGCAAAACATGGAGTGAGGCTTTTGAGAAATGCTAAGAACAATAGAAACATATCCATTCAACAACTATTTATACTCTGAGGGAGCTTCGAATAGATGACATACTTAACCCATTTGCAGAAGTTCAGAAGCTGGGGTTCAAAGAGTAAAATAAGCTCCTCATCTCATACATAACTTTCATTTTCTTTATCAAAGAGTATAATTTTCACATTTAAGCAATTCATTCAATAAAACTTGAAGCTGTGAATTAGCAAAAAATATAGCAAAGGATGTTAACTTTTCAATATGTTGCAGTATCTAGTCCTGGTGAATTGTACTGTATGGATCTTAATAAAGTTTCAGGAACAAGCCAAGTCCCCTAAGTAATCTTTGATAACGCCTGCCTGGCAAACAAGAGAACTAAAAGGCATAACGCATATTATCTTTATTCTCAAAGTGATTAAGAGCACAGATTGCAACTAGATTTGGGGAGCAAAGGCATATGGAGTACTTGCAATATATTAAAATATTACCTGAAGATTATTTCATATCCTGAGGAATTTGGGGATTTAACCTCAACTGGACTTACTGCAAGTTTTTTAGGAGAGCTGGAAAACTATGTGTAGGAAGTGGCTCTCACTAGACAACATCTCATATTTATGATATGGAAGGGAGTTAAAAAAATTAAAAAGAACAGATGTGGAAAACATGTCATTAATAGAGAGAATAAACTAAGATGGAATAATTCAAATAAAGAAAATTTTAATAAGCAAAAAATAAAGAAACCCTTTTCAAAAGTTTATGTCTTTATACCTATTAAATATTTGAGACTCAGTGTTAGTCCCTTTCCTCTCTTTATCATTATTTTTTATACCAATGTTCAAGACATCATGAATGTAAGTCAAGATTAGGAAGGTAAACTGTGCAGAGGTGCTGATCCAAGATTGGGAAATGACATGGTATTAGAGGGTGAAAAATATGTTAGCAATGACATTATTGAAGAAATTAACCATAGAATTCAAGCTCAAGTATAGTGGAAGTATGGCTCCTAAACCGAGACATCATCATTTGATTATTCAGCGTAACTGAAAAGAGAACCTACTATATGTTAGACCCAGTCCTAACTACTGGAGTACTCTAATGGTCAGTTTTCGTGTGTCAACTGGACTAGGCTACAATCCTTAGTCATTGCAACCAAACAGTGACTTAGGTGTTGCTATGAACCTAGTTTGTAGATGTGATTAAAGTTGTACTAAGTAAAGGAGATTATGTTTAATAATCTGGTTGGGCCTGATTTAATCAGCTGAAAAGCCTTAAGGGTAGAACTGGGACATTCCTGAACAAGAAATCCTGCCTGTGGACTACAGCTTGGACTGTGTTTGAGAACTCCAGCCTGCTCATCGTGAAAGGCTGCCTTATGGATTTTTAATTGACAAAGCTAATTCCCACAATTGCATAAGTTAGTTCCTTGTGGTAGATATCCTAAAATATATATTATTTCATATCCCTGGTGGAAACGTAACTGTTAACAGATTTTGTTACCAAGAATTGGGGCATTACTGTAACAAATAAGTAAATATGTGGAAGTGAGTATGAAATTGAGTAATGGGTAGAAGGTGGAAGAATTTTGAGATACACAATAGGAAAAATCAAATTGCTTTAAACGAACTGACGGTAGAAAATATATGGACATTAAATGCATTTATGGTAAAGTTCAGATGGAAATGAGAAACATGTTATTATAAAGAAACAACAATTCTTGTTATATAATGGCAGTAAATTGAGCTGAATTATGCCCGATATTTGTGTGGAAAACAGAATTTGTAAACTATTAACTTGGATTTTTAGCTGAGGAAATTTCAAGCAAACTGTTGAGAGGCAACTTGTTTTTATTTTCCTTTTGCTCATTAAAAAATATGAGTTAATTGAGGAAAACCCTTTTTTTTTTTTTTTTTTTTAAGGAACCAGTATTTGTTAGTGGAAACATTCTTAGCCTCTCCAGATTGCACCCAAAAAAAAGGTAAAATTTAGAGATTCATTATTAAGAAAGTATGTTCTGGACAGAAGGTCAAAAGAACAGCAGCTTGCTGCCGCTGAAGAGAACAGGTGTATGACCCATGGGTCTCCTCACCATCTCAGCGGCACGTAGGGATAGAGGTGGAATCGCTCAGCAAAGCTCTCTGGAGGACCTTTGTCTAATGCCGTGAAGTCCCATGACATATACTAGAAAGCCACATTTTAAAAAGAATGTTGGTCTTGGCTGCTGGCTCAGTGGATTGGCCCCAGCCTGGGAACCCAAAAGTCACTGGTTCAAATCCCAATTATATATTTGCAGATGTAACTAAATTGAGGATCTCAAGATGAGATGATCCTATGTTATCTAAATCCCACCCTAAGTGTTCTTACTGGAGGGAGGGCCAGGGAGTTTTGACACAAACAGAAGAGAAGGCAAGGTGACTAGAAGGCAAGAGATTAGGGTGATGCGGCTACCAGGCCAGAAATGCCTCCAGCCACCAGCAGCAGGAAGAAACGGTGAGCTGAGCATCTCCTGAAGCCCCCAGAGGAAGTGCAACCCCTAGCGACAGTAATTTTGGACTTCGGCCTTCAAAACTGTGAGCAAATTTGTGATCATTTTTCTTTAAAAAGCTCCAGGAAGCTAACCTAGGTGCAGGATAGAGTAGATCGAGGATTCTTCCACAGAGAGGATCACAGGCTCACGGGAGCCAGAGGGTAATTACAGCCAGTGGAATAACAGTGTCTACCTAAGAAACAAACATCCAACCCTGTAGTTTACTTGAGCCAAACTGATGACAAATGCTAGGAGCCAGATCAAAAATGCTCTGGAGAATAACAATCTGCCGTTTCTTTTAGGCATTTAAAATTAAGGCGAGAATGCCAGGAAGATTATGGGGAGGTGGGAGAAAGCAAGGTGGGGATCAGATTACGGGGTAGTTAAGGCTCTCTGCTCCTGAGAGGGGGGTCACCTTTTAGAAGGAGGGGTCTGAAAGGGGACATTTCAACGGTCTGAACCTCAATGCACAAGAACAATGGACAGGGTTGGCTTAAAAACCTTGCATTAAGGCCTGGAGCGTAACTACCCACCATGACCTGCCCAGTTAGGAATTGACAACTTATTGTCCTTTATCATCCACAGTAGGTGAACAAAAGAAGAAAGACCAGTTTCTCCCTAAATCAGGATACATCATTTTTTTTACTATAATTACAGGTTAAATGCAGATAACCTAGATAAGTAAGAGAAAGCAGGACATTAAAATAACAAAGACCAGAAATAAAAGGTGTAGGGGAAATAAAAAAGTAAAGAGGTGCTTAAAAATGGAAAGAAAATGTATTTGGCAGGAATATGGAATGAATGAATGAATGAAAGGCTGGTAATGGAGTAATAAGGTGGCCTGGGACCTCATTGTTGATGGCTTTTTATATGGTACTAAAGAGAATAAATTTATTCATGTAAGAAATGGGAATTCTTGATATTTAATGTAGTAAATCAACAGGGGCTCATGAAACAGAGGCGAGATTATTTAAAATACAATGGCAACACCCCAGTCAGATAATAGGACAAAAATAAGAGAAAGGAGAAGATGAATTCAGAGTTATTTCTTTAAGTCAATTGCCAGGACTTCTGACCAAATAAATGTCAGGAATGGGGAAGAATTCACAGGTTTTATTCTGCAACAGATGAAAGCAGGCCAATGACATTAACTGAAGAGAAAAATGATAGGGAGAACTTGTGGGCTATTTACACAATTCATGCATCCACCTGATAAATATTTACTCTCCACCTACTTTGTCCAGGCCCTGGGCTAGTGATGTTCAACTTGGGGTGATTCCAGGACCTTAAGAAGGTCAAGCAACATGAAAAGGGTGAGGACAGAAGCAAGCCACTTAAGGAGCACTTCCTTTTTTTGTGTTTATTTTCTTTTCATTTATGTATTTATTCTTTAGTAGTTTGGCAGTGCAGAAAAGGGAGATAATAGGCGGAGAGGTGTGGTTTTGGAGGGTGGCACATGTGGAAGTGAGAAATGTAAAGGTTGTTAAAACAAGGAGTAAGTCAGCTGTCAGTAAGGATGTTCTGTCTCCTTGAACACGAATGAAACTTGGAAACTTTTCAGTGGTTGGCTTTGACATGTTTTGGCTTTAAGTGTAAGTGACATACTATATGCATGTCTCCCCCTCCCCCTACATGCATTTTTTAGACTTTATCACTCTGTAAAAAATGTGCAGTGGGTTATTGACATGTACATTCCAATATGTTTACATCTGCAAGATAATGAGACACTCAGTATGGCACTTCATTAAAATTTCAGGCTAAATTTAACTTAGAAGTTTAAAAACAACTGCATATGTAATTTAGTAACTCTTATACAGGGCAAACATCAGTATCTTTGTATAGTGTGAGGTACTTATTACATTTATGTATCATCCAAACACAACTAAAACGGCCTAAGCAATAAAACCAGAATATTTGTCTTCTTGTTTCCATCCATGTTGCAATTCTATGAAAAGGCAGAATACAATAAACAATGATTTTACTTTGTTGTTGAAAGCCACCATTACTCTTAGTCCATGGGCATGGTGATTCCTTTATACCAATTATCAATGAGTGCCCAATGGTTTAAAAGCCATTAAAGGTCATGGCCACATGCAAACACCTCATAGGTTTATTATCTCAGTTCAAAAGATGATAAATTGAGGTGATGGAGAAACTTTCTGTAGCAAGAATTATGGGCAGGGCATTTGGCATCCTTCTTGCACTGTGAATGGTTCATTTCACAGGTACAAAATGGTCCTATTCTTATCCTCAGCAGAGTTTAAACTTCACCATTACCTCTTGGAGAATACTCCGCAACATTGCTAATCTGTAATTCTTCAGCAAAGCCATTTCTGATGATTAAAGGCCTCCAAAGTATCTGGTACTCTATAAAAGTGACTTCAACTCTGCCCAACATTGCTGAAAAGGAAATGTTATTGTAATAGGTGTGGAAGCTGGTCATTTGCTCACTTTAATAGATGAGAAAAATATTATTTAGGATATTTTAATAGATGAGGAAATTTACCTGGCAGAGTTTAGATTCAAACTAAACACGTGATTCTTCCATCTGAAAGCCATGCTATTCCCAGCGCAGTAAACCACCTCATAAAAATACCACTCAAGAGCCCTAAATAATCAAAATATTTTTTGGGGGGGGTAAGTTTGACCCAGACTTAGTTCTTTGGAAAAAACATAATTTTTCTGTTACATATTTAAGGTCATTGTCTTTGGTTGGCTTAAAGGAGGTTAAGTAAAGGAGAACATGCTTATTTTAACTAGAGATATCACTTCTGTGGGATTCAAAATTATTTATTTATTTTTAACCAAAGTATATGATTTACCATAGTATTTAAGCTAAATGAAAACTCATAGCATAATGAGCCATATGCATTTTTTAAATAATAGATTTTTTCTTCTAAAAATAATTTCTGGCCCTGGCTGGTGGCACAGTGGATAAGGCACCTGCAAATCTAAAGGTCACTGGTTTGATTCCCAGTCAGGGCACATAACCAGGTTGCAACCCTGGTCTCCAGCCAGGTCCATAGCTGGAGGCAGGTGAAAGGCAACCATTGATGTTTTTCTCTTTCTCTGTCTCTCTCTCTTCCCTCTCTCTAAAAATAATAAATAAAATCTTTAAAAATATAATAATTTCTATTGTCCTCATAAGCATGCAAAATTTACAAGTACTTTCATCCTCTCCTTTACCTTCCCAAAAGCACACTGAAATAAACTGATTAACCAATTTATCTCCTACCCTCCTAGATCACCCTGTCTGATCTCTCTTTCCTCAAACCTTCAACATCTTCTTTTCATTTTTTATTCTCAGCCAATAAACCTGCTTCTTACATTGTGGGAAAACATGACTTTCACAAGCTACTGATGTTATCTAAAATGTTTATTTAACTCTATTGGGCACATATACATAGCGAGAACAAAGTGGATGGGGGCCTGTATAAGAGATCAATCTTTAGCTGACATGTAAAGTCACTGGGTGGTGATTAAAACTGGTAAATCAAGAAATAACATTATTAACTTACTACCTAGCAATTCAAAAGTAAATATTAAAAGGAACAGACAGCTAAGCATTTTTGAAGTTTCTTTTGCAGATAAGAACTAGTGGGTCTGGAATCATAGGCATAGTCTTTTTAACTCAGCCTTTTTGCATTTAAAAAGATTCTATATGATAAGAAGTATAATTAGCCCTGGCCAGTGTAGTTCAGTTAGTTGGAGTATTATCTCTTAACCAAAGGTGCAGGTTCTATTTCTGGTCTGGGCACATACAATTGATGCTTCTGTCTCCCATTGATCTTTCTCTCCTCCTTTCCTCTCTCCATTCTTCTCTCTCTAAGGAAAATCAATGAAAAAATATCCTCAGGTGAGGATTATAAAAGTATATATAATTGATAAAATTATAAAAAGACTGGAATAAAATACACAAAAATTATAATTGATGACGATTAGGATATTCTTTGGGGTGATAGTTTCATCATGTTTTCTGAACATTTTTAAATGTTACACAACTCAAATAATTTACCAATCCATCTTTATGAAGAATACATGCTATATCTACTATAGTCAAGCCAAGAGATTACTCTCTGCTGACCCCTTCACTGGCCTCAATATGTAACAGAGGGGACAAAGATGTTTTCCAGGACTAAAGGAGATGCCAACTTTATCAGTAACTTCAATATGACAGAGAAATTACTTATCAAGGAAGGTTGTCGGCTCTGAAAAAGGAGTGAGCTAGGGAGATGAAAGGCCTATTTTCTTATCTGCAAGCTAAAGATTGGATCTCAGACCATGAAAACTCACCAAGGTAATAAGAATCTCTGAGGGTTTATTTGTTTGTTTGTTTTTTCTTTTTTCAGACAGCAAGCTGACCTTAGAAGATAGTCCATTCATAGCTCTGAATGACATGACACCCTGGCAAACTCACTGAGTTGTTCCTGACAAGGACAACCTCAAGCTCCAGGGAACTGGAGCAATGAAGGGTCTCCTGAGGAGGGACAATATCGTATAGGAAAGAATATGATGTATGCAGAGTTGGAAAACTTGAATTAATGTCCGCTCTGCCACATTCTAGCTCTTTGGTTTTGCCTGTTACACATTATTTTCAAAACTTTAATGTACCTATAAGCAAACTGCAATTTATATACAACCTATAATGTCTTCCTCATAGGGATTATTAAAGGATTAAATACACTCAATCCAAAGTGACTACTCTAGTGACTGTCATATAGTAACTATTCGTCAGTAAATATTTGGTGATTGGCCCCAATTGGTGCAAAATGAACATGCACACAAAGGTGAATAGGAAAGCTTTATATATGTATCCTAAATTACTAGTTTTATTATTGATTATTGACAAGGAAAATTTGAGACTAAGAGCCAAAGAAAATTCAGGCAGAGAGGGCTGTACAGGAGGCCACCTGAAGTCAAGGACCCAGACCACAGGGTCCCAAGTATTTGTGATGTCAGGAAGCAGATAGGGCCACTGTGTGACCTCCTGCCAGGGCTCTGAGGAATTGGCACAGCACAGAGCAAGTGAATCATTGTAAGTCAAATTGCTGGAAGTGAGGAGCCACCTGTAGTGAAAACAAGGGCCTCATTGAAGTTTCTCGAGCATAAGAAAACTCAGGGAAGGAGTAAAGTCTTTGATGCAAAATACATAACCCTCAGCTCTGACTTGGAGTACTTTCTAGGAATGCCTTCCCGCCACATCTATATCTGGTCAAAGCATCTCTTCTAAACTTTCTTTTTGGAGGAAACAGGGACCAGGGACCATATGACAAATACATTTGCTGTGGGTCTACCTTCTTCACAACATTGTGAATTACTCTAAAAAATCAAAAGGGGAGTTATTTCCTGTTAGCTTCATCTACAACTTTTCCTAGAAAGCCCCATCATACCTACTTAGTCTGAGTTCTGATCCATGTAAACACACGCAAACTTTAATTCAGCTTCCTAAACCAGAACATGATAACCATTCACAGAACTGTTTATTTTCTCCTTCCCTTCAGCTTTGTTGGAGCAATTTTCTCTTTTTAACATTAAAATTAAATCCTACTTGGATATTGCCACACATTACCTGACAAGCTTCTGTCTCTTCTCCCTTCACTTTCAAATCTTCACAAACTCACTAGTTCCTTTGGTCCTCTGACTGGGCCCAAATCAACCTTCATTTTCTCTCATGGTTTTGTTCTCTATACTTAACATTCCTGTTTCACTACAAAGCCTTCTGAGCTCCTTAAAACTTCCCTTTCTTTTCTCTCCTGTCTATCCTCTCATCTACTTTAGTCTCCCATTTTCCCAGTGTATTTTTCTCATGGTTACACCCAGGTTGTAGGTGGTTGGAGGGAAGACTATGGAGATAAAAGGTGAAATGTCATTCTGATCACAGCTCATCACATCACATCACATCAAAAGTACATGTTATCAGGCTGTGGCTGGTAGCACAATGGATAAGGCGCAGGCTTGCGAACTCAAAGGTTGCTGGTTCAATTCCCAGCCAGGGCACATACCATGTTGCAAGCCAGGTCTCCAGCCAGGCCGTGGCTGGAGGCAGGAAAAAGGCAACCATACATTGGTGTTTCTCTCCCTCTCTGCTTCTCTCCCTTCCTCTCTCTCTGGAAATAATAAAATCTTTAAAAAAAAAAAAAAAAAAGTACATGTTATCAATGGCATCACTATCCCTGATCACCCGGCAAGGCAGTGAAACTACTTATCAGGGAGGGCTTGTAGAAGTTCTCCACCATAAATGTATTTTCCCCCTTTCCAAACACTATTCATTGGATGCAAACCACTAACTACAATCCATACTCAAAAGATAAAGAGTGAAGCTTCATCTCCTTAAGGGAAAGAGTATGGACATAGTATGTGAAATTCTATATGGAAATTTGCCCCATTGTATTTATGTATTCAATAATATATTACTTAAATCTATATATACTCTTGGATAATTATTGTATGCTTTGGGTTATAATCCAATAATACTTCATTTACAGTGGTGCTCAAATTATCCTATCTATGGCCACTGAGAACTCTTTCAGGTTGGCCCTTGTATTAAAGTTCATAATAATCTCCCTTGTTTTGTAATTTCAGATAAATATTTTAACAAAAAGCATGCAAAATGTTGTTTTTCATTTATGTTGAAATTCAAAATATTAATCAGCATGTCATATCAATCTTGCATTCATTATTTTATCTGGTGCCTGTGCCTTTCCTCTGTACTGACCTGCCTCCTCACTATTTTTCAACCTTTTCCAGTTTCTCTGTTGGTTAAAATTGGTTGGTTAAAGTTGGTTAAGGACCTGTTGGTTAAAATTTCTTAGCCTTAGAGATTTTTTAGAATATCTTCTAGTTTCTATATAAGGGCTTGTTGGTAAAATTTCTTAGTTTTGGAGGTTTTTTTAGATATCTTTTTTTTAAACCTCTTTCTGGAAAATAATATAGAAGGAATAAAACTCCATGCTTACAATTATTTTTCCCTCAGTGTTTTAAATATATTAATGCACTATTTTATGTTACTTACACTTTTTTGCTGACAAAATGTTTACAAGATGTCTATTTGGTTTACCCTACTCTGGTGACCATTAAGATAAACTAATATCATTCGCATGTTAGAAAGTTTCAGTCTTAGTAGAAATTATTTCTATGAATTCATTTTGGTACTCAGGGTAAACTTGTGATCTGATGAATCCTGAAAACGTATCAAATATTTATTCTTCCTAGGCTTGTTCTCCACCATTCTCTCCATTTCCTATTCTGTTGGGCCCTTCCTGATTAGTGCCCATATCTCTCATCTGCTCTTTTATTTTCTTCCTCTGTGATGCTGCTATGGTCTGCATGAAGGTGTCCTCCCCAAATTCATTCATATGTTGAAATCCCAATGCACAGTGTGATGATATTAGGAGGTGGGGTCTTGAGAAGGTGATTAGGTAATGAGGATGGAGCTTAATAAATGGGATGTGTCCTTATAAAAGATACCTCACAGAGCTTCCTGTCCCCTTCCACCACATGAGGATACAACAGAAAGTTGATGACCCAGAAGAGGGCCCTTATTCAACTACATTAGCACCCTAATCTTGGGTGCCATCCTCCAGAACTGTAAGAAATAAATATTTGGTGTTTATAAGCCACCGAACTTATGCTATTCTGTCATAGTAGTCCAAATATACTAAGACAGATGGACTCCAGATCAATTCTTCAGTAAATTACTATCTTCAATGGTATGCAGTTTATTGGGTGAATGATCTATATATTTTTTATTTTCTGTATGTTATGGTGTTTTGACATCTTAAAAAACCTTTCTGGTTGGGGAGACTGCTCCACCCAGGGCTAGCCAATTCTTAGAGATAGAAAAGGGTTTTGCTGGGGACCCTCCTTTGATAATGCAAATTCACCAACCCAAGCCTTACCTCCTCCATCTGGCCTGTGCACCCCAGATGGCAACGTGCCTCTGCCTTACTTGTTCCAGGGCCAGGTACCAGGCATATAGGAACCACACTGATAGCCCTAAATCCATCAAAATTATTCAGACTAGTCAATCCCAAACTATTTACCTTGTACTGCCTTGCCTCTTGAAAACCCCAATAAAAGGCATGGACTAAGCACTCCTGGCTTCTTGTTTCTGCTCCCTGACTGACACCTAGTATTCCTCCTGTGATCTGGCGGTGGTAGCTGTGACTGTCATTTCTAGGAGACCTGAGAGTGAACCAAACTTTTCTCCTAATGGCATTGATCTTGCTGTGGCATCACTCGGTCACCTCTATAAATTAAGACTCTAGCAAGAAACAATGGAATTAATTTAAATAGATTTACATTTGAAAAATAAATGATTAATATTCATGATTTCTAATTTCTAAAAATTATTGCCTACATTAGCATGCAAAAGATTATCATTATTATTACTACATAAAAAATATTTATTTTTTTGAGTTCTATTTTCCATTATGGTAACTATCAATAGATATGATTACATGTTGAGGACCCCACATAAACCAAAGTTTTCTGGCATCCTCAATAACTTTAAAGGGGTAAAAGGACACTAAAATATTTGAGATTTCCTGCTGTCTAGAGGATGAAAGCTTATTTTTACTGTTTCAGCAGAAGCCTGAAGAAAAAGTGTAAAGTATCCTACCCTATACAGATGTCAAGAAAATATTGACAACCCACACATTTTAAAATATCATTTTAGCACAAAGTATTTATAAACATTTTTGAAATAAAATTAAAAGAATTTAACCATGTCTTATACTCTTTTTACTGGAATGTCAATAAACATTAACGGAGTTCTTATTCAAGTCCTTTAATGTTGGGAAATGACAGAACAGAAAAACAAGTGAGTCTTAATCCCAAAATATGCTCCATTGCCACAAAAGTAGATGAGTCAGTTTGTCCTTGGCCTCCTTAAAGCCTCGTGTTTGCTTACCCATCTTAGGGATGAATGAATATTTTGGAACGTATTTTCTTCATTGAACATGTTATTTCTCTTCCATGAGCTTCTTTTCAAGGGAACTTCTGGAGCCATGAGTCCAATAATGTATTTGTTGACTTCAGTGTGTCAAAAAATAAAATCCTCTGAAAATTTCAAACCAATGGTTACTCCAGGAAGCTTAGTCCAACTGTCCCCTCTTGTCTTCACCACTTACAGCTTTGTAGAAATGCTTGCACTCTTGACTTTCTCTTCAACTTAATTTTAATGGAAATGCACAGTTGGTGCTATTGTGCGTAACACAGTTCATCACGTTGCAATTTTTCCAAATTGTAGTCTCTTTGGTGAGTAAACTGCATTGCATGAACCACTTGGAATCACCATTCCATTCGCTGCCTTTTCTTATACTTCTGGGCAGCATAAGTGAAAATTTTCCACTGGGAGATCTCAGCCATTACTGATCTCCCTTTTCAAATAGACAAGTTATCTAATTCATTTTCTGCCTTAAAATACAAGTCACACAGTTATTTACATCCTTTTTACTTCTCCCACCAATAAAATAGTTACCTCCTTTGAAAAAAATGTCCCATTGTAAGAAACAAAAAAACTTCAGCCTTATGGGGTGTTTTTTGGGTTTTTTGTTTGTTTGTTTTTGTCTCAAAGCAACAGAAATTTATTTTCTCATATCTTGGAGGCCAGTAGCCCAAAAGCAAAGTGCCAGGAAGGTTACAGTTCTCCCTGAGGGCTCCAGGGAAGAATCTTTTCTTGTCTCTTCTAGCTTCTGGTGGTCGCCATCATTCCTTGGCCTTCCTTGGTTAATAGCTGCTGCCTTTCTCAGATCTCCACCCTCAAATGGCCCTCTTCCCTCTGTGTGTGTGTGTGTGTGTGTGCACATGTGTGCATGTGTGAGCATGCGTGCACCTGCATGCCTGTATCTCTGTCTTGTAAGGTCACCACCAGTCATTGAATTCAGGGCCCACCCTAATGCTGCATGACCTCATTTTAACTGATTATGTCTGCAATAACTCTCTTCCCCAGTAAGGCCCCATTCCGGGTTTTTGAATGGTGTCTTTTAAAGAAACAAAGAGTTGTGGTTTTCATCTTTGCTTCACCTCTTTACCTGAGCTGTTTGCTATGTGACAGAAAACAAACAAAACCCAGAACCAGAAATGACAGGCGATGGCACAGGCTAACCATGTTTCCAATTGTGTAGCGCACTACATATCTAAGTTCTTCAGGACCCACCCTATGACGGAAAATGGCACTGTCATATTCACTGATCCTAAGCCTTCAATATATTACATCATGAGATAAGAAAGATAAGAATTATTATCTTTTCTCAAGTACCAGCAACCAATATCTTGTCACTACTTGAACACCCTTCTGGACATGGGGCTCTAGAATGCAAGCATTTTTACAAAACTGAGTTATAGTCATGATTATTTCATAAGCTAGAATCCTTTCCCTTTTTCTTCAACCTAGACCAAGATCCTAAAAAAATAAACAGAAATTGAATATTTATGGCTTTGTTTCTCCTTACCCAGAACTTCTGAGATTAGAGGAAGTTGATTTACTTAAAGTTAATTTAAGCAAATTTATGTTGAGGGACCATGAGGTCTGATATTGCGCTCGATGCAGGTGGGGGTATCTGTCCCCACACTTTGTGATGGCAGGAGGGAGAGAAAGACAAGCACACAAATGACTTTAATTCCACCAGGGAGTAGAGACACAAGAAGACCTGACCCAGACAAATAAAGGGGTTTCTAACATTCTGCGTTACAGTTCCCACAGGCGTCAGAGGTATTGATCATTAGAAGGCTCATCTCTGTCAACCTTTCCAGAGTTTCTATTTTGCATCAGCCTTGCCTTCAACTTTAGCACCTGGAATGTCTTAAATCTCTTTACTCTTCACAACCTTAGTGATTTTCTTTCAACACCTCCTATCAGGACAATATCACAGACATTCTGAGCCAAAATATAAACAGACTTGAAAGAGTTCACACTAAATCCTTGACAGCTGAAGTGGAATCATCGTCATCGCCATGATCATCATCATCGTCATTGCTGAAATAAAACAGTCCTTATTCATTTGCTAGGTCCCGAGCACTGTTCACATGTTTAAACTGTTTATCTTAACCAAAACCTTACTGGGTTTGGGAAGCCCACTCTACTAACCCGATTAGGAGAGTATGTATTACAACTGTCACGCTTTTGCAAATGAGGAACTAGGTGAACAATGGGTTGACGTAATGTCCCCAGGATCACAGTTGTACCTAGGTGTGTAAACTTGGGCATTTTGGCTTGTTGCTGCTATTGTTCTTGGAGGGGTGTGCTCAACCATGCAGTAAGCACAAGGTATATCTTCTGTTACTCCCATGCCTTATAAGACGGTGGAGGGTTTTTGTTACAGTGTTCAGCTCTGGCAGTTGGCTCTAACTACTAAGCCCTGTGTGATCTGTATCTTCCTGCACTATAGGGTCAGGAGCGGGGAGGAGGCAGGTGGGCCGCACAGCTGCTCAGAGGACACACTAGAGGGTATTGAGTACCCTTAAGTTCTCGAGTTTATCTTCAATAAGATTAAACAAGCTGAGAATAACAGAAACACAAATGGATGTCTCTGTTCTAACTAATCATTAATGCAAAAATTCCGTTATTAGTATATCAACCCAGATAATAGGTGTCGAACATTTTGAGACTAACCATCATTAGACATGCACAGGTGAATGGCATAGAACAGAATAACAGAAAATACAATAACAAACTTAATAGCATGCATTTATTAGTTACTTGAAATGATAATCTCCAGAAACCCTGTATGATAGAAGTTTGAGAGCTAATGTCAGACCAACATATTAACAATGAGTTCTGCAATTTGATTACAAAAGTTATTTAGACTGTCTACCATATGCAAAGCATTGGGCTGCAGACTAAGCATAATATGTCAAGCAAAACAAAGGTGTGTTCATCCAAATTTGGTCTGTTTTAGGTGACAAACTTCCTAATAAACTAGCATAAACAAAAATAAGGATTTTATTGGCATTGCGGGACTCAAGGGTTCTAATGGTATTATCTTCTATTTGGTTTTTCTTTTTTAAGATTCTATTTCTTTTTAGAGAGGGAGAAAGAAGGGAGAGAAACATCAATGTGTGAGACAAACATTGATCAGTTGCGTCTCACACGCCCCCAGCCCAGAACCAGGACTGCCACCCAGGCATGTGCTCTGACTGAGAATCCAACAGGTAACCATTCACATTGCAGAATGAAACCCTACCCTCTGAGCCCTACCAGTCAGGCTTTGAATTTTTTTTCTTCCTCTTTCTTGCTTTCTTGTTCCTGCTCTTTTTCTTACCACTGCTTGGCTTTATTCTTAGCCTTTTCCTATTTTTGTGACATCAAAGCTAAATGGCAAAGAGCAGAGACTGGCTAGATATTTTTTTCCTCTCTTTCCACTTAGTGCTCACAGCTGCTCTATATTCCCCAGCTGCCCAACGCCACCTTCTATCTGAGTGCGGCCTTATGGCTAGTTTTGCCACTGAACTGCAAGCAGAAGTGATGTGCGCCACTTATAGAGTGAAGGATGTAGGAGAGAGTGACTTGTCTACCTTCTCTTCCTTCTCTTTCTAAGTCTGCCTTCAAGGTAACAGGTAGAGGACGGGGCAGGATCACAGAAGGGAACAAGCTTGAATTCCTGATGGATTACAGAGACTGCTCTCCACCCACAAAGAACTGTGATATGAACAAAGAATACAATTTGATCATGTAAACCCACTGAGAATTTCAGGGTGTTTCTTGCAGCAATCAAATAAACTTCAGCTGTGTGAGATCATTGAGGATTTACGGGTGTTTATTATAACAGTAAGATTTCCATTTTAATATGTGGTCTCTATATCCACTGATCAGGGGGGAAAAGTACATTTGGCTAAATGACTTTGGGAAATATCCCAAGTGGGACTCCAATGGGCCAACCTCTTTCTGGAAACAACATGCATTGCTAAGGGTAGGGGTCACTCAGAATTGTCATGTTGGGTATCAAGTGCCCAGGCCTGTGAGAGGTGATCCGGAATAGGATCAGCTTTGTTCAAACACATGGATTGGATTTCCCTGAAAAGGTGTGACTTGATTATCAGAGAAAGAATGGTTAAGAAAGGGGATAGGCAAATATTAGCAAACTTTAAAAATAATTCATCTACATGTCTTGCCTTCTATATGTAAGTTCCTGAGAGGGAAACTGAAGTCACAATAGTGACACAGACTGTGTGGTTCTGCTCTCAGGGAGCATGAATGCTGGGGAAAGGACAGACATAAAAGAAAGAAAGAGAGAGGGAGGGGAAATAAAGATGAGGAAAGAAGGATGAGCAGGAGGCCAAGAATAATTCTGAAGCACTACTTTGGGCAAGCAAAAGGTTTACTTGTGTAGGAGGGACCCAACCATTAGACTGGTCAGCAGTCAACGATGAAAACAAAAACAAGGTTTATGATGGAGAGAGGAGGGAACCAAAAAAACACCTCATCATAGTCTCAAGACATTGTTTTGCATTTGGGGAGGGTCGATTGTTTGGCCGGAAGCTAATGAAGAGGCCAGTTGGGATAGATTGGCCTGTCATCCTCTGATTACCAGCATTTGTTAAAAAGTTATTTGGGGACTCTGAAAATTCTGTAGAGTTTAGCTGTGTGACATAGGTGAGAGGCTTTCTTTGTGTTACACTGACAGGTTCCCTCTATTAAGGCCTCTACCTTCTGCACCATTTCCCCCATTTGATTTTCTTAAAGACATCTCATGTGGCTCAATGGATTGGCCCCAGCCTGAGAACCCAAAGGCTGCTGGTTCGATTCCCCAGTCAGGGCACATAACCAGGTTGCAAGCCAGGTCTCCAGCCAGGTCCGTAGCTGGAGGAAGGTGAAAAGCAATCATACATTGATGTTTCTCTCCCTTTCTTCCTCTCTCCCTGCCCTTCTCTCTGAAAATGATGAATAAAATCTTTAAAAAAAAAAAAAAAAAGACATCTCATAAGCAAATAGATAAAGAGAAATAATGACCTATTTGCTTACTGCTTTGGCATAAATAAGTCAGGACCTGAGATGCATTAAAAACAGGCCAAAGATTATATAGTTCATTGTGTTTAATGATTCACAACCAACCATTGAGACTGAATTCCAAAGGCATGAGTTCAAAGAATTCTTGCAGATCCTATCCAACTGTCACCTAAAACATTGAGACCCAAACTGACTAGTGCCATAGGTAAGGGGCTGATTACCTTTGGAGGCGGATTCAGTGAAGAAGGACCCCTTTTAGAGGGTGAATTTGAGCAGCGGTTTGAGCTTAGCTGAGAGTGATAGAGCCACAGCCTCAGGCCTTCCTACCCGCCCCTCTTCTCAGAAGAATCTGAAGCCCTCCTGTTTCCATCCCAAGCCTGAAGGAAAAGAGGTATCTCGTTTCATCACCAACCTGGATCAAAAAGTGTGTTGACTGGCTGGAAGAGCTTCCGGAAGTGAGGAAAAAAGAGGCATGAAATCAGGAGTCTAGCTTTGGGCCAGAAGGGAACACAACAGTGGGCTATGATCAGCTCCAAGCCTCACTTTCCACTTGCTTCCTGCCGCCCCATACTCATCTGCCCCTGTCTTTAAAGGTCAGAGGTGACAGCTTTGTTGGGACTCTGGGGCACTTTAGCTAGGGGTAAAAAGGGAGATTTCAGGCCCAGCCAGCTGGCAAGGGAAAAGGGGTCAGGGGTTCATTGTGACTGCCACATAGGGTTCCTTTTGAGACCTGGAAGCTAATTTTCATTCATTCAGTTAGTGAGGAGACCTTCCCATTTCTAGTCCCCAACATGATTCAGGCGTTGAGGAGAGAATAGGAAGCACATATCCAAAGTAAAAGTAAAAACTGTGATGCCTTTATTTACCTGACTCTCCATCTTCATTTAGGATCATAACCTGGATGATTGCTTTTCCACCTGCTAGTACCTGATGAGGAAGCTGTGTGTGGGCAGTCATGAAGAAGGACGTGATGTACCTTTTTCCTAAACCATAAGAGAAACTTTCGGGGAGGTAACCTTATCAATGGGAGGTAACCTTATTGATTAGGCTGCTACTGATTCTATTTTCCTACTGGCCACGGTGAGTGAGGCAGTAACCAATGATGTTACTTCACTAAACAGCTAAAGGGAAATACCGGGCATAGGAAGAGATGAAATAGTTTCCAGGAAGATTGTGGTACTCCCAAATTAAAAAGCTAATTTACAGAGCTGTGGAGTAACTCTTAACCTGCTACAGTTACAACTACAACTACTAATCATTCTGTAACCTGAAATATTTTCTTGCATCTGCCATCACGTAAGAAAGAAATAAAAACCTCAAATGTTTCAAATTACTCTGGGCTGGAAATTCCTAATTTTCCACGTGTTTCCAGTAACATTAGCTTTTGAGATGATTTCCGGAAAATAGGGGGTAAAGCAGAACTCTGGTAACTCATAAAAGCAAGTAATATGCGCATAATTGTGCAAGAAAAGCTAAAACAACATTTCACAGCTGGTCAAGTAAAGCTGACTTGTCGGTTTTACTTTACAGATAGCACCTGTATGTCTTAAATAACACACATGTACATGATTCATTTGAAGACTGTTAAGACAGTAGAAAATTCCAATGCATAAGAAGAATGAAAATATAGCTTTTCTGAGCATGTATTTTCTTATAATATTGTGTAAAACTGATTCTGAAGCATATGTTATCCATCACCACAGATAGACTGTTCTGTAATATGTTCTAAGCAGATAGGGAGGATGCTCCGAGTTTTATCAGGAATGCAGAAAATGTGCCTGAAAAAATGAACTCACACTGCAGGTCCCAAGAAAGTTTTCTTTGCAAGGGGCAGAGTGGAGTTGGTAAAATCCTCAGTCCTGTTATCTCAGCTTTGATCAGGACTTTCTATCTACCAGTCTGGACAGCGCAGGGGGAACTGAGTTGGGCTGAGTGTGTGTGTGAGCACATGCATGTGGATGTATGCCTGTGCGTGTAACATGTGCATGATTGCACATGTGCACTGATGTGTCAAGATACATGTTCAACTACCTTGGAATGTAGGAGGAGACAGAGAGGGAGGTAAAGGGCTGAGAAAGGAGAGGACTGTTCAGGTATAGTTTTATCCTCTAAAAATTTAGGGTTCATATCAAAGCTAAAATAGTTCATCCATTCCTTTCTCTACTCCCAAAGTATTATATTAGGCTTGGTTTGGTCTTGTGTTAAGAATATTCAACCATGTTTGAAGCATACAATATAGTGTTGTTAATGGCAGGCATGATATTCTACAGAAGATCTCTGCAAGTTATTCTTCTGGCAAAACTGAAAGTTTATACTTATTGAATAACAACTCCACATTTTCCTGCCCCCGGCCCCTGGCAACCATCATTCTACTCTCTGCTTCTGTGAATGTGACTATTTTATGTGCTCTGACATGGTGAAGCCGAAGGATGTTATGCTTCGTGAAATGTAAGCCAGCCAGTCACAGAAGAACAAATACTGCAAGATTGCGTTTATACGAGGTACCTGAAATAGCCTTTGGGTTTGAAGAAAGTCTTCTGAAAGCTAGAAGTGGCAAAGCCCAGTGGTGCTGGAGGAGAAGGTTGGACCAAAGTCTCTGAGGAAGGGGGAGGGGGGCACATAGTGGCTCAAGTGGTAGGGACATGTTCCTCTCCCAACCTCCACCTCCTGTCACTGCGGAAGATGATGTTAAGAGAGTTCAAAACACTGCCAGGCCCAGGGTGGGGATCTTGATGTGAGAAAGAAGCACTGCTACTGAGTTGAGACACTGCAATTCTCCTACAAGGTGGGTAAGAAGCAGGTGTTTGCCCGGAAGGAAGCATTTTATTGTCAGTTACTTCCTCACTCTTACCATTAAAATCATAGATGGGGGAGATGAAGGAAACGACACTTTGGCAAATGGAAGCTCCAGAAAATATAACTCACAAGGATGCACAGGTCCTATGGGGGTGAAGCTGTGATAGAAATACACATCTTGGAGAACCTGCAGAAGCTATTTTCTTGCTTTTTTTCCCCCCTCAATACTTGTACTTTCCAGCTCGGACTCCAAGTATCTCTTGATACAATTGGCTCCATCTCTGAACTGTGAGCATCTTTGAACATGACTCATGGCTTATTCATCTTTATAGGCCTTCAGACAACCTCACACGTTGTAGCACGTTGCAGCAGTCCCTCAACATGTTTGTTGAACTGGGTAGATTTTAAGAAGTGTTGTAGATTGAATATCAATCAAGGGAGTAAGGGATTTAGGCTTCGGGAGAGCTGGCCACTGCTGAACGTTTCAGCCACAGGCAAGTCGCTTGGATCTCTATTTTCAGTTTCTCATGAGTAAAGGGAGGCAGTTGCCTGGAATGACCTCCAAGATAACTTCCAACTGTAACAGTCTGCAGTAAAAAGTCTCTCTTCCTTTTGGAGAATGAAGAAGGCACAATTACATGTCAGATTCCATCATGCACTCTGTACATGCCATGAAAATTTCTCATTAAATATGCACAAATAAAACTGTTACCTGGAATAATGAAATAATAAGGTAGCAATCAGTCCACCTAAGCATGATTGCTAATATATTTTATCCTTTTACTATATAAATAAATAAATAAATAAATAAATCTAAAAAACGACTTTCACTGAGTGCCAATTTCTTCCTTGGACTGACAGGCATGAATTTCTTCAGACCATAAGCAACTCATCCTAACCCACTAGGGTGCTATTTGTAAAATATCACCAAATATACTTCATGAAGTATCCCAATTACTTTCACAAAAATAAAAGTTGCATCCAAGTAGAAATTTTCTGAATATGTAAGAATTTACTCATGTTTATAAGCAGTATTAAGTCCTTTCCAGGTGAATATGGTTCTAATATTTAGTATTTGATATTCACATATGGCATTCTATCTATCTCTCCTTTTCTTCAATGTAATTCTAAACATTGTCAATTATGTCATTATTTAATTAAAGTTCATCATAAAATTCAGAGACATGGTTCATGAGAGAAAAGTAGCATTTTAGAAAAAAAGAAAAATTTTCAGTAAGAAGAATATTCAACTGAAATTTCTTTCCATGCTAAATAAGAAATTTCTGGTTTGTAAGTGCAAATAATTATAATCAATAAATTGAAACTGCCATCACCTAAAATGCCTATCAAGAGATTAGCAATGATGAAATGGTTAAAATTGCTGAATCAGTGGATAAGGTGTCTGCCTGCAAACCCAAAGGTTGCTGGTTCGATTCCCAGCCAGGGCACATAATAACCAAGTTGCAAGCCAGGTCTCCAGCCAGGTCCATAGATGGAGGCAGGTGAAAGGCAACCATACACTGATGTTTCTCTCCTTCTGCCTCTCTCCCTTCCCCTCTCTAAAAATAATAAATAAATAAAATTGCCGAATCAAAATTGTTTTAGAGATGGCATTTAGTGCCAAATATTGGACTATTTTTTGTTGAAATTGTTAGGGGAAAAAATAATGTTTTCTATAGGTACAAGGAGCACAACAGCAAAAAAGCTATTGGAGGAACAGAGAAGGGTGGCTGGAACCTAGATTCTCCTTTCTGGCCTGATCCTGAATATCTTTGGTCCTTCGAAATATCCAGCTGGCAGCATAACCAGTGGGCAACTAACTGACCACAGAGAGACTGAGGGGTTGGAGAATTAAAAAGCAATGGCTTTTAGCCATAGTGACTTCCTCCCAAACTATGGAAGTATGAAGAACCCACTAGAGGCAGTTGAGTGGGTCAGGACCCCAGTGCCCACTTCAGTTATAAATGTGAACTAAATAAATCTCAGGACATGCTTCACTCTCTTGCCTCCCAGATGGCTCCAGAGGGTGCACCAGACAGGCATGACAAAGGGAATCACTGGGGGGGGGGGGGGGGCAATTCTAGGATTCCAGCTGGGACTCATTATCACTCTGAGGACCCATGATCAGTCCAAGACCCTGCTGATTGCCTCCCTGAAAAAGTGCTGAGGTCTCTTAGCAAGGATTTGGGAAAAGCACCAGCAGCTTGGGGTCCACTGAGGTCTTCGCATCCCTCTGAGTTAAACAAACATAGAAAGACAGAAATACGCTAATTTCACCAGATTCACTTTTCACTGATACATGAATTAATTTGCCTAAAGAAAAAGAGAGAGGAGGATGTTCCTGCTTCTATAGTAGATCTTCTAACCACTACCAGGTAATGGTTACCAAGTCATCAGATCTTCTTTCTTTTCTAATCAAGTTGACAATTAGAAGAAACAAAGCAGGAGAAACCAAGGCACGTGACAGTGCCACTCGTACCCACAAGCACTAACTTGCATCATCCCGGCCCTCAACCCCACATCTTTTTCTCCTGAACGGAATTTCTGAGAAGGGGATCAGGTGAGGCCCTAGGGCCATAAGTGGTGGTTTTCGGAGCGATAAATACAAATATCAGTATCTATCATTTAATTATCACTTAAGACGAAGGAAGAAAGTGTGGGTACACATTTTTATTTTATTATTATTATTTTTTTTTTAATGAGCGCAATTCCCTTCTAGAGTTAACTCCTTCAGGCCCAGCCTTCTTAAAGCCAAGCCAAGGACGTTCCAGTCGTCCGGGATTAAGTGACAGTTTGCGGGCACTGATGCAACGCACGCTGGACAACGCTGGGAGCCGGGGCTAGCACACAAAGACGCGAAGTGCCCAGGCCGCCGGCGGCCCTGCTGGGGGCACGCAGGGCGCCGCGAAGCGCCAGGAAGCGCCCGGCCCCTCTGCTGGTGGCTGGGAGAAGTTAGTCACCCGCAGCCCCAACCCCGCGAGCTTCGGAGCGCGCACACCCGGCAATGGGGAGGGAAGAAACTGGGCACCTGGGCGGCCGCGAGGAGGCGAGAGGAGCGCGGAGCAACGGGGCGCCAGGGAAGCCCCAAGTCCGTTGCGGGTGGATGGAGTTGCTAGGTTTACGAGGCCGGAGCGCACCGGCGTGCGGAGGGGAAAAACTTGCGGCAGGAACTTCCTACCGCGGGAAAGAAAAGCAGGAGAAAAGGAGGCAGGCAGAGACTTGAGATGTCCCAGTAACTTTAAAAAACACACCGAACAGCCCTTCAGAAGATGAGGTAAGCCGAGGTTAGCCAACCCCGATTCGTTGTGAAATATCAAACAAATCCGGAGCGGCTGTGGCTTTAAATGAGGCCAAGGAAATCTGTTATTCTTACCCGAAGACTTATTTTCCCCGCCTGGTCCTCGCTCCCTCCCTCCGTCCCTCCTTCCACTTCGCTGGGTCCCTTCCTCCTTCTGGTCACCCTTTCCTCGATCACCTCCCCCCTCGCTCGCCCTCCCCCAGCTGATTAGGCGCGGACCGGGAAGGGTGGGAGTGGTGGGGGAAGCTCTCCCTTTAAGAGGCAGCTTGCAGTGACGAATTGTTGAAATTGCCATTGCAGGATGGCATGCCGCTATAAATTCATTGTTCCACCTCCTCGCATCTTCACAGCGCTCGCGCTGCTCTCTGCGCTCGCAGCGGCGGACTGGGGATGACGGCGGGCTGGCCGACGCTGCCTCCGAGGGGACCGGGACGCGCCGCTTCGCTGGCTCCCTGCAGGCCGCCCCGGGCATTTTTGTTTTAATTTTTATGGCTTTTCTCTCCTTCTCTTTCTTCTCTTCCTCCTGGTTTCATTAGAGTCAAGGAAACCCACAAAATAAAAAGAAAGTGGGCTCCGGAGCTTGGAATCCCCGCTGCCAACGGGTCCCCGGCGGCCAGGGGGCGGGAGACAGTGCGCACTAGTTGCCCGCCTGGGGCGCCGCACCTTCCTTACTCTCCTTGGTGCAGCTATAGTAGCTGCATTTGGGAAGGATTTAGGGTTTTTCTCGTATTTGCTGAATCTCCCCAATCCAGCTTTTCTCTTTTTAAAAATTTTTCCTCTTTCCGGAGCACGAACCCAAACATTTTCCAAAGCAACAAAGAAAAGTTCGCACGCTGGCACCGCGGCCCGGACCCGCTGGCATTGCGGCTGGGTCCCCCCTCCCTCCGACTCTTGACTCAACTTGCAAGCAAGTGTGTGTGTGTGTGTGTGCCCCCACCTCCCGCCCCGGTAACTTCTATAGCGAATAACAAATACCCATAAAGTCCCCGCTGCGCAGCCCCTCCCCGCGGGCAGCGCACTATGCTGTTCGGGTGGGCGTCCTTGCTGCTCTGCGCACTCCGCCTGCCCCCGTTCGCAGCCGGCCCCGCCGCAGCACCTGCCCAGGATAAAGCCGGGGAGCCCCCGGCTGCTGCAGCGGCAGCCCAGCCCCACCGGCGGCAGAGGGAGGAGGCGCAGGAGCGGGCCGAGCCTCCGGGCCACCCGCACCCCCTGGCGCCGCAGCGCAGGAGCAGCGGGCTGGTGCAGAACATCGACCAGATCTACTCCGGCGGCGGCAAGGTGGGCTACCTCGTCTACGCCGGCGGCCGGAGGTTCCTCCTGGACCTGGAGCGGGATGGTTCGGTGGTCGCCGCTGGCTTTGTGCCCGCAGGAGGCGGGCCGAACGCGACCCTGCGCCACCGCGGCCACTGCTTCTACCGGGGCACGGTCGACGGCAGCCCCAGATCCCTGGCTGTCTTTGACCTCTGCGGTGGTCTGGACGGCTTCTTCGCGGTGAAGCACGCACGCTATACCCTGAAGCCACTGCTGCGTGGGTCCTGGGCTGAGGCTGAGGACGAGCGAGTGTATGGAGACGGGTCCCCACGGATCCTGCACGCTTACACCCGTGAGGGATTCAGCTTTGAAGCCCTGCCGCCTCGCACCAGCTGCGAGACCCCCGCGTCCCCACCAGGGCCCCGCGAGCGCCCCTCACGGCACAGCAGCCCTGACCAACGTTGGACGTTGGCTCCGCAGTTGCTGGACCAGTCGGCTCCCTCGTCAGATGGGGGCCAGGGACCCCAGACTTGGTGGAGGCGGCGGCGCCGCTCCATCTCCCGGGCCCGCCAGGTGGAGCTGCTCCTGGTGGCTGACACGTCGATGGTGCAGATGTACGGCCGGGGCCTGCAGCATTACTTGTTGACGCTGGCCTCCATCGCCAACCGGCTGTACAGCCATGCCAGCATCGAGAACCACATCCGCCTGGCTGTGGTGAAGGTGGTGGTGCTGGGCGACAAGGACAAGAGCCTGGAGGTGAGCAAGAACGCAGCCACCACTCTCAAGGACTTTTGCAAGTGGCAGCACCAGCACAACCAGCTGGGCGATGACCATGAGGAGCACTATGACGCGGCCATCCTCTTTACTCGCCAGGTAGGTCCAGCCTGGACAGGTGGTTCAGACGCTGATGGAGGGAAGTCAGTGGGACAGCTTTACTGATGGCCTTGTTTGTCCCACAAACCACCTGCCACTTTGGATATGCTTAGCTGCTTCTTGCAGGACACCCAGCCAGCCTCCAACGCTGCGCCTGTACCAAGGGTAACTCTAGAAGCGAACTCCCGCCTTAAAGAGCCAGAACTCTTTAGACAATCAATCAGTCAGTCAATTAGGCAGGATATGGTGTGGTACATGCATAAATATGACAAGAAGGGACTAGAATGCTTCAGGAAATGTAGATGGCTAAGTGCAAAAAGAGGAAAGCAAGTTTATCTTTGAAACCGGGGATCTTCTACTTTCCAGTGAACCCCCAAATAGAACTTTGTCCAGTCTAATGGAGGGGGATTGATTGATGGTTGATCTGTTGAAGTTACTTTTTCCATGATCCTCCTTTGTAATGCCCATACATTCTTAATTAAACCTCTTCCATATTAAATTGAGGGAAGAGTTCAGGAAGGAAGGGACTCTTCCTAATGAGGTTCTTACATGTCTACCTTGGTGACATTTCATTCCTGGGAAGGAAGGAATGTGGGGGAGGTGGGGAGGAGGGTATAGAAATCCAATCTTGTGAGGTTCCTAGTAACTCCTTTGCAAGCAGTGGCGGCTCCAGCAAAGGGTCATATCCAGCTTTCACATTTTTGGGTTTTGGATGATGTTTCTGAAGCCCCAGTGTGGAAAGATCTGGGCAAAGAGTCAAGACATGGGGAAGAATGTTTTCCCAGGACTTCCTCTTTTAAGGAGGATGGTTACAGGAAGGAAAAGAAATTGATCTTTATAGGCCCAGAGGTTATGGGAAGAACACAATCTCTGTTTGCACAGTCATTAGACCACCGTGTAAGTGTGACATTCAGACTCAGTCTGGGCTGGTTTTGAGCTTGGCTTGCTGTGAACCTCAGTTTTCACAAGTCTACTCTGATTGGCAGTTACGCCTCTCAGATGACTGGTAAGACTTACCTCTTGAAGCTCATTCTTTCAGTGTTTGGGATGCAGGATAGATGACAGATGAGAAACTTGGAAAGATTATGCAAAATCATGAACTGAACTGGAGCAACCAGAGCTAGGATAGGAAATTCAATGAGGGCTTGCAGGAGGTTTCAGCATCACAGAACTCTACCACCAAATTCTTTTCTGTTTTACTAAGGCACCCCTGGCATGAGGGGAAAGTGTTGATAAATTTGGAGTGGAGAAACGCTTGCGGTTTCTGGGGTAGACATAAATGTAAACCACATGTAAACAAGGACACCAGAGGACAGCAGCTTAGGGGGAACCCAGCAAGGACACCATGCTGTGCACAACGGAAAATCTTTCTTCTCATGGAAGTGACCCCCTGGAAACTACTCTTGATTTCTCTGCACAACATTCATCTTTGAAAAGGAGGAACATTCGTTTTGCAGCCTTCAGTATGCAGTTCTCCTGGAAAACTATTTCTTTCTTATTTGGTTTCCAAGTTCTTTTTTTTTTTTTTTTGTACAACTTTCCATGTCTGGATTTCTTGCTTTGCTACATCACAAGAGGCTGCCAAGAAGGAGGTTTCAGAGAGTTTATGGAAGGAAGTTCTCTAAAGACAGAGGAAAAAATACTTCTGTAGGCAAACTGCTCCAACGAGTAGGTCATTTTAATGCTTCATTTTTATTTTTTTTAGTACAACTGCACATTCCATAATTTTTAAATAAATAAAAATGAATAGACAACTTCATTACTTCTTACCACCTGCCCTACAACTTTCCTAATTGCTTCCCTGCAAAAGGGAAAACTAGTCAGTAATGTTAAATGACCTGGCTGTTGCTTTTTCTGGATTGTTTTTCGTTTGGGTAGCTACCATTTTCTATTTTCCAGGCTCTGAAACCTATTGGTATTATTTTAAATAGATAAAAAACAATGAAGATGTAAATGAACAGTCTATATCTTAATTTTAGTAAGTATTATGATAGCATTTACTTCACAGACTAGTCTATACATGGAAAAGTATTTTACATGGGCCCTCCCTGGCAGAAGAACAGGGTTAGAACAGCAATTGTCATTTAGTTCGTGCCTGGCCTGCTGGTGTACGCATCAAACTTGATGAGAATCAAATATTTGAAAAGCATGTGTGTTATGAACACATGCACTTAATGTTAAAAAGCGCTATTAATTAGGGGGCTGAAAAAATACCCTAAGACCCTTATGCTGCAGTCACTGGAGAGCACTTCAGAAATGTAAAGTTAATCTCCACCCAGTACTTCGGAATGTGGAAAACACATTCTAGACTACAAGAGAAATGATCTTAGCCCTTCTAGCCCATGGAAATCAGATACCTCAAAACCTAAGGAAAAATGTTCACGGCTATTTCTTTTTTCAATGAGAAATACCCGGAATTGGCACCAGGATCCAACTTTTACAACTCTGTTTTGATGTCAGGAGTCCGTTGCTTAGCAGCCAGACGCCAAGTCATGAGATCCATGTTTTGATGGGCTCTGAGCTCTGTGCAGATTGTGTGTCCAGATGTCTTCTCCTAAATTGCTTGTTTTTCAGGCATGAAGCAAATGTGTGAGGATATGTTTTCCACCCCTGTTTACTAGCTAAGGCCACCTTGAATGTTGTGTCTAAGAGTCAGCAGAATAGTGCTAGTCATTCATTTATCAGACTAACACGCTTCATTGTCAGGACTGGACTCCGGCACTCAGTGCTGTTCTAATTAGAGAAACTTGAGCACCCATCAGCTTTCTGGCGCGTGACCATTTTTCACTCTGGGATGGCACGTAAGCTGGAATTCACACCATTTTTGCCATCAAACAGCAGAAATCCAGTCTCCCCAGTGTTTGATTATTCTTTCCAGAATCCCTTCCTTGTTCATAGCTTCTTTTTTTATTTTACCGTAATTTCCTGAAAGACAGCCTTGTAAACTCATTTTGGAGACCATGTACTCTACTTTTAGAAGCAAAAGCCCTACCGGTTTGATAACAAAGTTGACAATGTTTCACATCCCATACCTGGTATAATGAAAGCTTCACTCGTTCTTGGAAGGAAAGTGTTGGATTGGAGTAGAACCAGCTACAAGACTATGCAGCATAAAAAGTTCATTCACTTTCATTTATTATCAGCATGCCAGTTAATGGGCAATTGTCTCTCAGCTTGCACATCTCTTTATAATGCCGTGGTAGGGGCTCTACAGACAGCATTTCTCCTTTACCATCTGACTTCTTATTCGGTTCAGACAATTGGGGGCCCTAGAGGGAGACTAGACACTTGGAGAAGGTAGAAGGATGTACTTTCTCTTATCAGGTTGCTGATTGGATTGACAAAATCAATCTCCTGTTAGAGTTCAAATCCCATTTAAAGCCAAAAGCAAGCCCTTGGCAAGGATTTATAGCCTATAGGTCAACCCTAATCAATAAAAGGCAAAATAAGAAATGGGAAAACTGAGGTAGATTAAGCAGCTCTAGTAGATGTTTGAAAAATGATTGAATTGAAAGTTGCTAAGAGGGTAGATACTGAAAGTTCTCACCACAAGGAAAAGATTGTAACTATGCATGGTGATGGATGTTAACTAGACTTACTGTGTCAATCCTGTCATGATATGCACAGATGAGGTCTGTCCCAAAAGTATGTCATTCTAACTGTTTGAATTATATTGACATTGGCTCAATACTTTCAGGACAGGCTTCCTATATTAAATCGTTATGCTGTACACTGAAAACAGATACAATGAGTCAATTATATAACAAAAAATAGATTGTGAAGAACATTCTGAAAAATCTAAATTCTGTTAGAGATAATATAGCATAATACACAGAACCTATTTCACTATTTTCTGTCACGTGTAGTACATATCAATAATGCTCTTTCTGAGTGAGGCACCCATGTAGCAATCTGAAAGAAGCAAGATGGAAAATACCAGTCCCTCCCACCAAGTTCTATCACAGGGGAGAGGAAGCAGGTACATGTATAAGTCACACTAATGTTGGGAAAACTAATAAACTCTGGGAAGGGAGAGAAAATGAAACAGTCTGTTCTACCTATGGATCTTTATACAGGCCTCATTGCAAATGTAGAACTGAATTGACTCTTGAAGGATGGTTAGATTTTGTTTAGAATTTAGTTAGCTTTTAATGAGCCTTTTTTATATACTAACCATAGTCATAAACAATTTTACAATTAATTTTTTCACAACCTGCAATCTTAGTATCATTGCTGTAATTTAACAGATAAGGACATTCATACAAAGAGAAATAGAGATAATCTTTTCAGAGTTATAGCTGATGAATGATGGAGAGAATGGTAGTCTGGTCTACATTTAGTGCTCTCTAAACTAAAAATAAATGCATTCAGATATTTAATATGTTCTTAGTAGGCAGAGAGAAATTCAGAGTTTTAAAAAGTGGCCCCTTTCCTCAAAATCCATTCCTGGAAACAGACAAGGAAATGGGTCATTGTTGTACTGCATGATGACTTTTATGAAATACGTGGTCATTAGATATCATGCAAGTACATAAGAAGGTTGCCTAGCCCATGTGGTTCAGTTTGGAAGAAAGAGTAGGCATTAGCCAGACTGGAAGAGGAGACAGGTATTGCAGACATACCAAACTATTACATGGAATGACCCAGAGGCAGCATGGTGATTCTGTGAAATGGAGGGGGTTGGATGTGATAAGATAGACAATATCAGAGTGGAAGGGTGATAGAGTAATCTGGAGAAGACAATACCAAACAAATTATTGAAGAAAGTGTATGTCATGTCTATTAGTCTGTTTGGGCTGTCATAACAAAATACTACATACAGATTGGGTGGTTTAAACAACAGAAATGTATTTTCTCACAGTTCTAGATTTTGGGAATCTAAGATCAAGTTTTCAGCCTACTAGTGAGAGTTCTCTTCCTGACCTGTAGACTGCTATCTCCTTGTTGTGGGTTCAAAGTCCTTGGAGGGCTTTCCTCCAGAAACTAGGAACTGAGGGATGAGGGTAAGGGATGCAGTGAGGGGTGAGACATACAGACAGACAGGGAAACCCTGAAAGAGAGAGACTCTAGCATCTTCTCCTGTATGACACTAGTTCTATTGGATCGGGCTTCACCATTATGATCTTATTTATCCTTAACTCTGAATTACTTCCTTATGGGTCCTATCTCTAACTACAGTCCCACTGGAGATTGAAGACTTCCACATATGAATTTTGGAGGGTGCCCAAGTCAGCCCATAGCACTGTGCCAAAGAGTTTAAATTGTAAATTAAAATTTAAAAATATCTGCAAACCCAAAGGTCACTGGTTCAATTCCCAGCCAGGGCACATAGCCAGGTTGCAAGCCAGGCCTTCAGCCAGGTCTGTAACTGGAGGCAGGTGAAAGGCAACCATACACTGATGTCTCTCTCCCTTTTTGCCTCTCTCCCTTCCCCTACCTCTAATAATAATAAATAAAATCTTTTTAAAATTAATTAATTAATTAAAGAATATCTCTGGGAAGAAATAGCACTTACCAGAGGTATGTCCTGGAATAAACCACTGGCCTATGTAGTTGTGGGGATCCAGTGACCCTCAAGAGGATACCCAAGGTGGTGTAAATAAAAGCGGTGCATCAGAAATAGAGAAACTGGGATCAAGTCAAGAAATGAGGTGGACGTAAGTTACTTCATAATTTCCAGCTGAAGGAATATTAAGTCTGAGGTTTGGGGCCCAAACGTTGATGAGTTATGCAGGAAATAGCGGACAAGATGGATCATGAAGGCATAGTAGAGGCTCGCGGGAAGCTTGGGTTGCATTGTGCAAGGTTGAATGGCAGGCTAAAGTTGTTGTGTCTTTGAAATGTTAGAAGAATGGAGGACTCATAAGATCTGAGGGCTGTTATGCACATACACGTACCACAATTTTTTATCCACTTGTCTGCTGATGGCCACTTGGGCTGCTTCCATATCTTGGCTATATTCTTTTGAATCAGTGTTTTGGCAATATCAGTGGGGGAACTTCGTAACATATAATTGTCTAACAACCATGCTGTATGTACATCTGAAACTAATACAAAATGATATTGAATATAAACTATAATGGAAAAATTAATGTTTTAGAAAAGATCTAGGGTCTAAGAAGGTAATCTATTGCAGCATATAGGTAGGGAAGTTACAGGAGGCAATGGGGCCAACTTTGGGTAATAGTGATAGTCCAATCAGGAAGAATAGAATGAATGAGAAAGAGAGGCCAGCTACAGAGACTTCTGGTGGATGGAGTCAGTGACTGACTACTGCTTATCAGATGTGGCAGGTGAGAGAAAGTCAATGTAACGATGTCACCAGCTTTCTTTTTAAAATTTTTTTTATTTTAATATTTTTAGAGAGAGGGGAAGGGAGAGGTAGAGAGGGATAGGGACATTAATGTATGGTTGCTTTTCATCTGTCTCCAGCTACAGACCTGGCTAGAGACCTAGCTTGCAACCTGGTTATGTGCCCTGGTTGGGGAATCAAACCAACAACCTTTGGGTTCACAATCTGGCATGGCACCTTATCCACTGTACCACCAGCCAGGGCTTCACCAGCTTTCTTATCCAGCATTTCCGTAGTTATTTTCTGGAATATTTTTCTCAGAGCACTTTGTATATTTATATGCCTCTGAATTTTTTTTAGTTTTACCAACATATCATAGAGATAAAAACTATGCTGTGTTTCCTGTTGGGAATAAAAAGAAGTTTGCTTCACTGAGCACAATTTATGAATGAAAGATAAGAGTAATGTTGAGAATAACATACAAGGTCTGTTCTGAAAGTATCGGCCATGCAAACTGTTTTAATTATATTGGCATGGGTCAATACTTTTGGGACAGACCTTCATATGTGACCACCAAATAGCACCATAATGAAGTAGGTTCAGGAATTGGAGTTTTTAGGTACAGATTTGAATTTCAACTACGCTATTCTTAAGCTTCCCACTTTGAACACTTATTACCCCTGAGGTTTAACTTTCCCATCTATAAATTGGCGTGTTTTCTCTTAATACCAACACATGATTGACTTTGGGGGGAATGGGTGGGTGGGGAGGGGGACAGAGGGGAGCAAAAAGGGGATGGATGTAATACAACAACAATAAAATTTTAAAAAAAATTACCAACACATGTATAACTGAAAAGCTGTAGGGATCACCTGGTCCAAATTCTTTATGTAAGTGATGAAGGAACTTTGTCTCAAAGAGTACCCTTTCTCATCTCTCAAGATCCAATTACCTCCTTGCAGATATCTTTATTGATCCCTCCAAAGATCTCATCAAGTCCTCTTCTGCACTCCCTCAACAATCTGTTCATAAGAGCATGTCACAATCTGTTCCCTCACAACCTATCTGTTTTGCTCAATAGATCCTCATATTTCTTAAGGGTCAGAATCAGCTCTTTTTTTATTTGTGTACCACAGTGTCAGCACTTAGTACAGTATTTGGCAGATTGTGGGCATGCCATGATTGTTTGAGAGATAAATGTACTTGGATCTTTTGGCCCCTAATCCAGCAGTGTGTGTATTATGACTTAGCTGCCTCAAGAAGCATGGGTAGAGATTGTATAACTTAAGTTATTGTAATGGTTGGACTAACAGACCCAATTAATCCCTTCGGAGATCCAAATCAAGGCCTCTATTACAGGGGTAGCCAGAAAGCCACAAGGATTGTGGGTTGTGGTGTATAAATGTATGTTTGTGTAATACTATGACTAATGTGTGTTCCACACTAGATTAGTTTTTCTATCACTAATTCCTCCTCATTGGAATTAAGTAGACAGATAGATAGATATTAGAAGCTAGTTAAACCCTCTTCTACAGCCTTCCCTTGAGCTCCACACTGGCCCTTACCAGGTGGTGATATCTGAAAACAGAAGAAGCTACTACTAACTCCAGATTCTTCTATACAAGGTAGTAGTGCCTAATCTTGGCTGCTATTACTGCAGTTGTCATGTTGGCTCTGATTGGTGTGTGTTTCCTTTTAGTTCCCTCCTTTAGCACATTTATGCTACAGGAGACACCAACGTTCTGAGAAAGTCTAGAAATCCTGCAAGTCAAGTTATTGTTCATTCCACTTTGCACATTAACATCTGCTCAGTTCATTTTTCCCACCCAGTACGACCACCTCAAGGTGTATCACCTTCTTAGCACCTGCTTCTCAAGGTAGTATACTTTGTGGGCTCTCAACTCCAACTGCCAGAATAGAACTGGGGTAGGATTAGTTCTAAATTCTATGATAAATCACAGATGTTGCCATGTTTATAATGGTCAAACCTGGTGAATGATCATCATGCCCATGAGCTCCCTGTCAAACCTTCATCCATCTTGTCGATCATCTTGACTCTATTAGATGTAATATCTCAGTCTTATCTCCTGACCAACACCACACCACAAGCCCACTGGTTAAATCTCTGTATTCTCTTGTAAACCTCACTTTTCACTAAATCTCCCGTTGCATTACTATTTACACCACAGTGATCATACGTTTATCCTGTGTGAAAAGAACCATCTTTAACATAACAAAGATGTAACTTACCTTCAGATCTGCAATAACCAAGCAAAAATCCTCTTGTCATCACTTTTAATTCATTTACTTCTTATGTGATTACTGTATGTGACTCCCATTTCTTTAGTATCCCCTGCCCCCAAATCAGATATAGATGGATGGATGGATAGATAGATAGATAATAGATAGATAGATAGGTGCTACTGCCCCAATAGTATTATTACTCCTACACTGAATAATAATAACAATTCCAATAAATTTCAAGTACAGTTCTCATCTGTAAATATTGCTATAAATCACCACCAAAAAATAGACACAAATGTAATGTTCCATCTTCTTAATAATGTGAGGCACAAGTTGAAATTTAATAAAGTGGGATGAACATTAGATCACAAGGAAATACAGGCATTTACTGTTAATCTTAGTGGTGAAACCATAGCTGGGCTGCTGAGGTTTGAAACTGTGCAAATTAAATGGAAAGTTTGGCAGTTTACATAATTCAAGTTACAGAAATAAAGAGAGGGTGGCTATGTGGGGCTTTAATCAGTGTGGTTTTTTTTTCAAATAGATGCTTCTGTTCATAATTTTGTCACATGCATACATTTTCATGGTGGAGGGCCAAATGCATTTAATGCAATTCAAGGATAACAAGGAGGACTGATGGCCTCTAATGAGCAATTGATGAGATATTAAAAATCCCAGTTGAAAAACCTTGCTCAAAACAGGCCATTTCCATTTGGTGTGGCTCTTGAAGCTTATTAATGAGGGAGGAGTGAGAAGGAGAAATGATTCTTGGATTTGATTATTCTACTTGAAGATAGAGAACCCAAAATTGTGAAGATAAACATAAATCTTGGTTTCAAAAAATATGTGTGTGCAGAAATAACTTTGAGTGTCTAGCAATTCACTTAAACCATGACCTGAGTCTTTTGGTCTTAAAGCTACTAAACTGATTGGGGGAGGAATGGATTAAAAAATGTATTGTACTATATCATTATCTCAAAGACTGATTATTTTGCAAAAGTGTGTTCCAATTTCAATTTTTAAAACTACTAATTTGTTCTCAACAGCTGTAATTTGAGATCCCACGGGATGACATGTAAGGATACACAGGAGACTTTGGTATTCTGTTGCTGGTCTGGTGACTTGATTCACCAAGGCTACTTGGCTGAGATTTCTACTGTCTGAAACTAGAATACAATAGCAGCCACAGTGTAATTCATCACAGCTGGGATCTCACAATACACGGAACACAGTAAGGGCCTAAAAATGTACTAGAGAGATCATAGGCTATATCTTTTAAATATTTTTCACTTTGATTGGATTTTTATGCAGCAAAATAGAGAAGAGTTAGAAGAGTATGTTGACAATGGGTAGGTGACATTAGTTATGTAGCAATAACATCTTGTGCTGGCTTCCTGAAGTCCTTTGAGGTCTTACCAGCATGCAGCATGTTAAAGGTGTGTGAGGTCTGCATTGCATCTGACTGTCTATCACAATTCACTGCAATTAAGCAAATGTTTGTTGAGTTGGTATCATAAGCCAGACATAGTGGTAGTGGGGATACAAAAATAATAGCTGTAATAGAAATAGCACATGTTATTTAAACCAGTAAATTGTCATCTTTCATAGTAATTAATACTTTGAAAAATCCTTTCATTCTACAGTTATTTACCTATGACTTGCTAGGATACTATCTTGCTTTTTTGGATAGAAAGGTACACATTGTCAATCAATTTTTATTGAACACAGTACTCAAGCACAAGAAAATGTAGTGTCCATTAATATTCAAATAGCATTTAAAGGGAAGTTTATCATGATATATCTGTCATGTCAAAAATTTTGGCTTACATTTTCTCTTTATGCTTCTAAATTTGAATGTGTCTTGTTGATGTCCCTTTCATCTAAGTCTATAACCTGTTAACCACTATTGGGAGCATGATCATGTTCCCCTTTGAGAATTTCTTAAAATACAACTTCTCACCAGAAAAATGCATACACTCATTTAAACACAATACATAACATTCTTTGGAGGATTGATTAGCTTGAGAAATGCATTAAATACTATGAATAAGAGTGTATCTTTTCTGAAGACACAACCTGTGAAATTACAACACAATTTTGAAAATAAGAGAGGCTCTTGTAAGGAATTAGGCTTTGGATTAAAATTCAGTTTCCTACCCACATTTCTGCTAAATTTATATTCTTCCACAAAAATGTGGCTGCCTTTTGCACACCTGTGGTGGAAAATGAATTCTTTTTAGGCCAGGCTTCTGGTAAAGTTAGCATACATTTTGGTAAGAATATTCAGGTTTTCCGGAGCATGACCATAGGTAAAAGTGACCCGTGACATCTCTGTCTGCACACATGGGGTGTCTGCACCTTTGTTAAGCCTCTAGCTGTTATTATAATAGCCAACTGTAACCCTCCGATATTTTTCTAAATGTAATCGAGTCCCCCTCAGCCTTCTTGCGCTTCTGGTGCTCCGAGAAGCTTAGAAAGGTCCATGCCATTCGCCTGCCTTTGGAACACTTCCTGAGCTCAACAGGTGACTCCATAAACATACCCCCGTGTGGCTTTCTTGCAGCGAGCAAGGGGCTCTCCGAGGTGGCTCCTTCTGGATGTAAATGGATTTTAATGGTTTCTTTCTTTCTCCCGGGAAGGATTTATGTGGGCATCATTCGTGTGACACCCTGGGCATGGCAGACGTGGGGACCATCTGTTCTCCGGAGCGCAGCTGCGCTGTGATTGAAGACGACGGCCTCCACGCAGCCTTCACGGTGGCTCACGAAATTGGTATGCAGTGCCTTTCATCTCCCCTTGCCAAGCCCCACACTCGTAACAGCTGCGGCAGGAACCCAAACACTTGGCAATTAATTCCAGACTTCTCCCGGTTCCGATGCACCCTGGGGGATGACGTTTATTTATATTTGCACTTTTAGGGTTAACTAATAAGGGAGAGGGAAAGGCATCGTGGGGCACACAGTACCTGGCTCCTGTTAAGAGAAATCTGCTACTGCTACTATCTTTTAAGCGTCCTTGAATGGCTCTTAAGAGTCGCAGGGGATAGGGGAGGCAAAGATGTTCCTGGGAGAAGTTACTCAGAACTCAGTTGACTCCTCCAGGGCGAAGCGGTTTGCACGCAAGTTGATCATGTTTTCTTCCACCGTGAGCGATCACGGTCTGGTCCTGTCAGAGGTCACTAATGCCTGCCTTGTTTTGAAGAGCAAAGCAAATGAATCCAAGCTCCACTGCCAACTTGGTTTGTTTTAAAATGTCACGTAACTGATTTGTCTGTCATAAGAAACAAACCTAAATCCGAAAACCGGAAGTTTAAGACTAAGTTCATTGTTGAAAACATCCCAGCAATTAGAAAGAGGTGTTTCCTAGTCACTGACCCAGGCTACTATGTAGGTGAGAGATTAGTTTAGTACTGAGGGTTGGGCATTAGAGTTAGACACATGGGGGCTGAATTCTTGCTGAAATGATAAGACACCCTCTGCCTGCCTGTATTTTATCATTTAAACTATAAGCTTCATTTTTTAACAACTGAATCATATGAATGAATAACAGTGCCTATTTCATGGAGTTATTTTCAGGACTGAATTGGGTAGATTATAGAAACTATCTGTTATGGATAGCTACATAGATATCTGTTCTTGCTTTTTAGCTAAATAGTTCATTTCCATTCTTTAATGTATGTCTCATCTTTTAGCATTATCTTTTGGAGGAGCAATATATGGTTTGATAAGTGATAAGAGACCATTCCACAAGGTGCCAATTTCTAGCTGCTGTGTATTTTGGGGGCAGTTAAAATAACTTCAAATCAAAGGTGTAATTGCATCTCAGGTATTGCAACAGTAAAATAGAGATCAGTAGATAAATTTCAATTTTTATGAATCAATCATGACTCTAGTTTTCTTAACTAACACTCTTATCATCTAAGCACAAAGAAGTATTTGTTACATAAATAACAATTCAAAAGTACTACTGATGATAATTCAATATAATACCTCATGAAAGGAGCATCTTTGGGTGCCAAAGACCTGAGGTGAAGTCCCAGCTCTGTCTCTATATTCTGTGTTTTATGTCAGGCCAGTAATTTAGACACTCTGAGAATCCTTTCTTCTTTATGAGCAACTGATAACGAGGTTGTGGCTCTCTGATGTGCTGAGGCTGAAAGACCTAAAAGCATTTTTAACACTTATATGCCATTTGAGCTCCAGGGATGGGATTGTGTTTTCACCTGTCTCTCACTCATGCCTATTAAAGTAACTGATTAAAACTGCAGCCTCAAATAGATCCTTAGTCAATATTCATTGCATGTCTATGTGTGTTCATGAGTGAGTAAACAGAAGAAATGGGAGAGCTGCCCAAGAATTGGCTACTTTCCAACTCTGCATCAGAACCTAAGAGAGATTAGTCCAAATACTCAAGGGGATTATAATTGAACAGAGAAGACTTTAAAAGTATGCCAGTAATTAATCACTGCTATGGAGAGTGAGAGAAGTCCCATAAGAAAGATTCTAAATCTCTAGGAAGGCAGAGGCTGGTTCTTTTCAGACTGGGTAGCAAGATGGTGAGAGTTGAGTTGTGGCTTCACCCTTCCATAATCTTATGAGCCAAATTCTGATCTTCCAAAGAAAAGATTACAAATTCCTTAAAGGAAGTGCTATTTCCTCCTTTAATCCCAAAGTGATCCCTATTCATACATCGACAGCATTGGGAGTGTTTGCTATAAGAGAACTCTATGGCCTAAATGCATCTTCTCTGGGGCTGCATTGACTCTCAAGCCAACTGGGCTGTAGTAAAGAACTTTTCCCTGTTCTAAATTCCTACCCCAAAAGTCATAGGTCACACAGGCAGATACAGCAGTCTGAGAGTCAAGAAGCCAGATATTGATGGGAACGAATATTTTATTAAAACTGAATATGTACAAGACAAACTTTTTTTTTAAGAATTTATTTATTATTTTTAGAGAGAAGGGTAGGGAGAGAGACAAAGAGAGAGAGAGAGAGAGAGAGAGAGAGAGAGAGAGAGAGAGAAGCATCAATGTATGATTGCCTTTCACCTGCCTTCAGCTATGGACCAGGCTGGAAACCTAGCTTGCAACCTGGTTATGTGCCCTGGCTGGGAGTTGAACCAGCGACCTATGGGTTCTCAGGCTGGTGCCTTATCCACTGTGCCACCAGCCAGGGAAAGACAAAGTTTTTTTTTAATAGTACAAGGATATTGGACATAGTTTTACAAGAAAACAAGATAAAAGAAATGTGGGCTTCTATGTGAAAAATCAAACCTGAATCATTGATGTATGACTACAACCTTGAGTCCCCTTTAATTTCTAGGTTGTATCACCTCTTTTTACTTCTTTAAAATACTCTAATTCAGTCTTCGATCAAACTCTGCCTACCCAATTTCCCTTTTTGTGTTACATGTGGCCCAATCTGAGATATTTCAGGTCTGGGCATAGATAGGTGTTTATTTCATTCCCCTTTCATAAAGGGACATGGTTTTCATTCATTTTTCTGATTACTTTATTACTCTTTAATGCCACTTTTTGCCTAAAAGTGGTGACGACATGTTGTAAAGTATGAGCCTTACGAAATTTAGAGAAGATAACTTGACAAAATATGTCCTAATCGTTGGTATGTGATGACAGTCTGGCCTCTGTACCCAATGTGTTCTTGGGCAATGCCTCTCCTGGGTCTGCTTCCAGGGCTTTATTTTTAGATTGTTGCCTAAAGTCTTGCAATAAGCTATCCATGTTTTGGATTCTACTACTACTCCATCCTTCTCATGTAATTTCCTTCCTTCCCTTTTGTTAGACATATACTACTTTCCATGTTTCAAGGTTAAAGATGCAGGCTACATATGGTGATAAAAGTAACCTTGGGAAACTTTGGCTTTGCTAGAGTGTTTTGAATTAACTTGAGCCCATTGCAAAATGTGCTATTTGCTTCCATACAGAGACCGTAAATATGTTACTACACTCAAAACATAAGCAGTGGAGAAAATATCCAGGCTGTTTTTCCATACTTTTTCTCCTTGAATGCTTCTAGAATCTATAAAGGATATGCTTGGTTGAGAATGATACTTTCATTAATTGACTTAAAACTTTTCATAGAGTGCCCCATGGCTTCCTCTTTTTATACATAGTGGTTTAAAATACGATGACATTGTACTTGAATCAAAATTTTCCTTGTTCTTTTTCCTCCGTCTTAAAAAAAAATTTTTTCTCTGTGTTGAGAAATAACATGTCAGATAAAGAGAGGCCAGTCTGAGGTCCCTTCTGGCACCTTTTCAGTCCACGGTGTTCAAGTCAGAATGAAGCAGCCTAAGTGGACAATTCGGAAAATGACTCTTTTCCTGCCTAGCACGTTAAGTGGAATGCTTCTCTTTTCCTCCTGATTCTTTCTAAGAAAGAGCCCGGTGTTAGAGGTACAGGCTCAACTGATGCCAATACAGGCTTCTAGAAAATCGATTTTAATGACCTTAGATACTCCATAGACAGCACTTCTTTGCCTTCCTTTTTTCTATGTCATGTGCGTGCAAATAAATGTCAACTAAATGGTTAGGACGTTTATGAAAGTGGCTTTAAACTCTCTATCTAGCATGCAGTCCCCACCCCTGTTCCTTCAGTGGAGGCAAGAAAGCGGTTACAGCCATTTTACAATCCAAATGTGAACTATAGAAAGTTGCCAGTGAATGTAAGCTTATATGTTGAATGTATATTTTTCACTTGTCCAACTTTTATTATTGGCTTGTAATAATAAAGATTTCACCTGCTGTGCACATGGTTCTTCAACATAATAATTTCATTGATGTTGGGCCAGCTTCTAATACGGCAGAGGGGAAACAATCTGATTTTATTTAGACTGATGAAATCCATGATTTGCAAACTTGCCGAGGCTTGGCTTTATGGTCGTTAATTATAAAATGTGCTAAGGGAGTCTCTTCACCAATGAAAGATTCCAAAATGCTGCCTAAGCTGAAAGCAGGCCACTGAAAAACCTGAAGCCCCGTATTCAACTGGAGACTTAGGAAGTGGTTGAGACACAACAGCATGGCTGCCCAAGTGCGTTCTGCTGTGGTCAGAGTGAGTTCTCTGGTTGTGTTGATCTGCATGTGGCTGCGCTCCCACAGATGATTAGATTAAACGAGGCCATGTTTTGAAAAGCTGCTGAGGCCCTCGAAACACCAGAGAACAAGGCCAAGTGCACAGAATCAGATGGCAGAACTGGTTGTGAGATGTGAAGTGAAAGGAAAGCTGGGATTCAATTTGGTCTTTACCCCCAAACCCGTAGTTTTAATGAACCCAAACTGAACATGTACATGCTCCAGTTTGGAGCAGTACCGACCACACTATGTCGTTCTTGGCTCCCAGGTGAAAGGTGGGAATGGGTCTTTGCTCTATGTCTAGCAGCATTGAGAGATTTGGTGTTTAGTGTAATTTTTTAAATCAAATTTCAATTCGTATTTCTTTAGGGGAGGCAGATAGATTTTTCTGACATGGTTGGAAACCCAACCAGTTGGAGGTGGCCTAAAAAGTAAATATATCACACACCTAATGCATGATTTTTCTCTTCTTGTGATTAAAAGTGTCCCCTTTCCTCTCAAATCAAGAGTGTTTAGTGATGCCAAAATCTATAAAAACTAGTGAATACTGGAACACTTATAAATTAGAGCATAAAAACTCTAGGATATCAGTGAGAACAACAAAGTAGCTAACAATCACTGGGCATTGGATATTTGTCAAGTATATATTCTAAGCACTTGGAATTTTTCATATCATTGAATCCTCACAAAATACCATGAGATAATGACTTTCAGTGAGTCACGCCAGCGGAGAGAAAACTGACACACAGAGAGAAATTTCTAAATGTGTCTAAGGTCAACAACTAGCCTACTGCTAAAATTTGGACCCATTTCATCTCATCCCAGAGCCCAAGATTTTGATACGATCCTCTCATGGTTTGTTGGTGTTTATTTTGAAGGATATGATCTTGAATTTGATTCAAAGGATATTGACACAGCTAGTTAGAAAATAAAACAACTTAAGTGTTCTTTCTTCCAGTTGATGCAGCACTTAACATTTATGTTTCATGTTTTGAAATGGGAGCTTAAGAGTTTTATTATTTTTTACATGAGAATTTGCATCTGAGTAAACAAGTACAGTCCAGTTATTGGAGCTCCTGGCTCTCTTCTTCAAGGATTCTAGATTCTGATCCCATGTGAACTATTGACTCACTTTTCACCCTTGGCAAGACCTCTTTGCACCTCCATAGTCCCAGCTGGAAAATTAGGTAAAATAAAAACATGATTTCATTAAGAGACCGATGCTTCAGCGGGGCAGTATTTTCTTAAATAAACACATTACAAAGCTTCTTGTGACATTTTTTTAGGATGTGGTGCTGAGTCCCCTTGTTCATTGGTCAGTCTGGGGTCAGGAGACAAGAGCTTGAAATTCTGTTTAATTTGCAGACCAAAGTTTAAAAAAACAGCCATTTCCTTCCCAAAGTTAATGTTATAAGTCAGGCCTGGTTGTACAGTAATACCTGAGTTGAATAAGAAGCTGAACTAACATTTTCCTTCCAAGTGATGTGTCTTCACCCAGGTGAACATTATCTCAGATTTTCTACCAGTTCACTTGTGAATTTAGGCAGGCAAGATGACTTTAAAAATCTGTATTTTGAATACTAGAGATAAAATTTATTTAATAAAATGATGTTCATTTGCCCATTTAAAAACTGATTATCATACTAGAAAAATCTGAACTAATAATATAATTTAGACTCTTAACCTATAGTCTTTGCTTTGACATAATTTATCATGAAATTCATTTTCTTAGCCTAATTAAAATAAACTCCTCCCTGATGTTACTTCGAGTGATGGGCACTTATTAACATGACTTTTGCACTTATGATGTGCTTTAATATCTATTAAATCAATATTTTATACAAAATACAATTTATGCCTTGATTTTAAACAGTAAGATGAGTTGTGATGGTTAGACAGTTACATTATTCTCTAAGTTTTACTCTGACTTCTCTCATACATTTTTTTCTTATTTGGTATATAAATACAAATGCCATTAACAAGTGCATTCACCACACAAGTATATCTAGTCTTTAATTGCCTCAGGATTTTAGATGTATGTATTGGCTCAATTACACCAATTGAGCATTAAAGATTCACTAAGAAAAATAGCAGTGTAAACAAGATTGCTTAACTTAGTTAAAGCAAACTAACTGTTCGTCACTGTTTTACATGTCTACTAATTTTGAGTGTTTGCAAATACAAATACTAATTTTTTCTTAAATAAAGATTTCAGGGTCTCTACTTATAACCCAGACAGTGAATCATCACCCTAATTCCCTATCTGCCTTGTGTCTCTCATTAGGAGTTTTCACCTCCTGTTTCATGAGGGAGCTTACGTTCTTAATCCCTGGCTTTACCAAAATTGCTCTGAGACCTCTTTACTTTTCTTTTTCTATACTTCAACTTGGGGAAAATATGTCTCTGTCTTTCCAGGGGTAACAATGGTTTTTCTGAGAGTTTCTGGAATGCATCCCCCTGTCTCCTCCAAGACCTCACCCCTCAAGTAACTTTGCTCTACATTGTTCTAAAAACTCAGTATAAAATTCATGTTTGGTAAAAAAGAAAAAAAAAAAAACAATGAATCACTTTAGGCATTGTAAACATATTTCCCAACATTTCTTTGCATTTTTTATTTGTTGTTTTATTTTCTTGGGCACGTGTGTGACTTCTAGCCACGCTACGCCAGCTGGAGGCAGCTCTTAACATCCCATCCAAATCTGCACGTTTAAATATCTCTAGAATGACTTATGAGCAGACACTCACTGGAAAAAGTGATGTCCTAGGCAGTCAATGACATCATGATCAACTCTGATTCCCCTCTGCAATATGTACTAGAATATATTCTTGTCATTTGGGATGTTACATTTAAAAATTCTTAGATTCCAGATTTTCCTCTGTTAATCAGCTTTTAGTGTTCTAGTGGGTTGCCTCTACCGAGTGTGTCTCTTTAAAAGAATGCATGCATTTGTGTACCTTGCCATTTGAGGGCTTAAAAATATTGGCAGCTCTCATGCCTGACATTAGATGCCTTAGCTTTACGTTTAGGGGATCACATTTGCTAACTGCCACTGCTGTTCCTGCACACAGCCCTTAGTATGTGTGTCACATCTTTCCTGAAGAGCATCCAAGCATCCCTCACATTGATCTTCCATTTGAATTCTTGTCCAGCTCCTGCAAGGAAGTCACATGGGCCTCTCTTGCTGTGCCCTGGTTCCAGCTACTGTGGAACTGGCTGCCTGTTACTTGGGGTGCTCAAATGTTCTTCAGATTGCCCATGACCCTCATTGCCCTTGAGAGAGCACACCTGTCCCAACCATCTGACACACTCTTTCATGGTGGACAGGTGTCCATCAGCCCTCCAAAGAGTCTGTCTCTCTCAGTGGACACTCAAGCAGTCTGCTCCTGACTGACTCTTAGAGACCTTACAAAATTCACATGTCCTAGTAGCTCTCGCTGAAGTGTAACTAAGGTTTGTTCATGCTCAGAATTGCAATCTTCTCTGATGGCCACATAAGAAGTGGAAATAAAGTTGCATTGATAAGTGAATAAATTCAGGGAGCATAAAATTCACAATATTTTGCCAAATAGCATGCCATTTGGCAAAATTAAATGATACCAAAATCTATTTAAATAAACTGCTTTGCTTATGGAATTGAAATCTTTTAATCGTATGTCTTACCACTCTATGAAAGAAAAAAAATAATGGAGGTAGTCTCTTGAGCCCCTCAAAGTGATTTTGGTGTTTGTCATCTGGCATGCATTTTAAATAAAAAATCTAAAATCTACCCTCCAAATGAACTGACAGTCCCTTAATGCAGTAACAAAGATGCTTATGAAAGCGCTATTTACTTATATAGATTTGCAGGAAAAAAAGCTGTTAGTCCATTAAGTATACATCACTATATTGTAAAATAGAATGTAAAAATTACACTTTTTTTTATAAAATATAAAACCTGGATTTAAATAAATATCATGTTGCAGAGGTCACCTCAGGACACTTTTCCTCTCTTCTATGCCAAGGGGAAAAAACTCAAGTGTGAAATTTCCCCACAAATCTCAGTGTCAGCTGATAAAGATTCTACCTCAGAAAAGTTCAAGAAGTGCAGAGTACGTTTGTGTTTTATGCACGGAAGAACTGTAACCTAATTTAAAAGAGGACAGGAGTGAAAAGTTCTGTTTTTCTGTGAGCTCTGGATTCCCTGAAAATTCAACATAGCATCCCAAAACTGGATGAGCCTCTCTAATCTTCTTTTGTGCATTATTTGGGGTGAACTTTGCAGACTGTGATGCACTTTCGTGCCTCTTACCAAATATATAAAAACGTGACTGCTGGTAGTTTTCCCCAAAGAAAATTTGCTAACTTGTTGAATGCTGTTGAAGTAAATAACTGCCTCAACAGCATAAAAATGTAGAGGCTCAGAAGGTCACCAAACCCTAGCCACTTAATTTCAGCCACAACAGCAACCAGCTGCTTGGTGGACAACTTTGTTATGAGGTGTCAGTGATTTAACAAGTTGGCCAAAAGTAGTTGAAATGCAGCATGAAAAATTTCATCTCTCTTGGGTTTTTACTAGGGCACATTGGACTTTTTTGGTGGAATGACCCAAGTTCTTGCCTTTGACATTCAAAAACTGACAGGAAATGTGGTAATCATTTTTTTTCTATAGAGTTTTCTCCAGTCTTGTGTAGTGGTTTGTGTATGATTCCATAAACTTCTGCAAAAATGCTACTAGGGTACCTGTTTCCTGCTTTTCAGAGTTTCTACACTGCTGTCCAGATATAATTTTAACAGCATTTTAGATTTATGGGACATTGTCTTTTTATTCTTAGACTATTTACAAATTAAGCTTATGTAACAAAAGCCAATTTAGTTGGATTACAAGAACACAGTGATGAACTGTGATATAATATCTACCTTGTAGAATGGAGGTGGCAGTAACTGGGAGCCTAGAGAACTGCTTGAGATACCACCTACCTGAGTGGTTTTAGACAATCACCTACCGTCCAAATAATTTTTTTTTTTCTCTTCAAGCTCTAACCCTCCATAATGTGCACCTTGGTATTTTAGGCATTTCTTCAATGTAAAGTAAAGTAAAGTATCAGTAAAGTATGTCATTTATTTGTGAGACTAGTAAACATTCACAACTCACTACATAACAAAAAGAAATGAAAAGGTGAAACAGCCTTACATGTGCATGGAACCAGAAGGTTACTAATTTCACTTCTCTTTCTGTCCCACCCCTCTCCCAGTCATCTTTTATATATCTACTTGCTTACTTGGCTGGGAAAAATAAAAGTCATCTACTAAGTATTTACAACTTGAAGAAAATTGAGTGAAGTACAGAGGATTTGATGACCAATGGGGACAAAAAGTCCTCTGATCTCATGGGGATTATGGTTGATCAGGGAAGGTGGAAAATTAGACAAATAATAATAATATGAAATGAGAGCTATGACATAATTACACAATTGCCTTGAAAATCCTTGATACTAAATAAGGCTGCCCTTCTACATGTTATTGAGCATGTGTGATCCAGATGGATTATGGGAACATCTACTCCATGTAACTTTTCAGATTTCCTCTAAACGTTGATCAGAAGTGACTGCTTCTAACTACGTTCGGCTTTAATTTCCCTGGGGGCCCAGACCTCTGCATGGGAAGGCAGCAAAAATGAACTCGTGAAATTGGGGGAAGAAATCAGGCGCTAGGACAATTCACAGAGAAGTGGAAATGCAAACTCCCTTTGATTTAACTTCCTATATTTTCCCTTTTAGGACATCTGCTTGGTCTCTCCCATGACGATTCCAAATTCTGTGAAGAGAATTTTGGTTCCACAGAAGATAAGCGCTTGATGTCTTCCATCCTGACCAGCATTGATGCATCCAAGCCCTGGTCCAAATGCGCCTCAGCCACCATCACAGAATTCCTGGATGACGGCCATGGTAAGTATTGTCAAGGACAACAGAGGCTCAAAAAAAAAAAAAAAAAAAGTGGGATTATTAAGAGTTTCACTTCATTATATCCTCATAATATTCACCTTGCCCTCTAAGATAATGGTTGTTTAAATAGTGTCAAAAAAAAAAAAAAGAGAAAAGAAAGGAGCAAAGGGGACTGTCTGTTGGCGTGTAATGCCAACGTCCTTGGTGGCATTATAGCGATGATTTTTTGCTTTTGAATTGAAAAGTTCAAAAGAGAAGCAGCATGGGAGACCACACAGAAGGGTTAGTGAGTGCCTTGAAATCCTGGCTTTTATTTCTTCCTTCACCACGAGCTTCCTGTGAGAATGCTGGCAGACATCTTACATCCCTGCTATTAATATGACTTGCACAATTATTTGTTACATGCCTATTACAGGGCTGTGGTTAAGATGTGGGTGACAATTCTGTCAGATTCTTTTTATGGCAACAGAAAGTCAGGAAAGGAAGCTCTTTAGATCTGCACTATTCGGTTTCATCCTGACAGCAGATTCTCCTGAAAGTGAAGTAAAAACCGAAGATCAGAAATAGAAAATCAATCTGAATAGTGAGAAAACACTTTAAGAACTTCAAAAGAAATTCTTTGGCTTTCTCACTTAGGTACAGTTCAAGAACACAGCATACTTTATTAAATTCTGGAAATCTAAGATTAATGAATTATATTAAAATACTAAAAAAGGCACAGTTTTAGGAAATAATAAATTCTGACCCATAAGTAATCTTTGAAACCAATGGTTACAATTTTCCTAGCAGTGCTTACTATTTAAAAATACTAGGAGCACTGAGAATAGACTCAGAGTTGAAAAAGAACTTCAGAGACCACTTAATTCATTCAAGGTTCTCATTTTACAGAAATTGGAATATTCTCATTTCTTGTTTTTTTTTTTTCTTTTAAAATTTGTTTCTTGGTAAAACTGGTGGTTGAATTGAATATGACATAAAATTTTGAGCATAATAATTGTCCATAAATTTAATTCATAATGGATGATTCAAAGTTGGGTAAAGAGAATCTGTGATAATTGTTTTTCTCTCGTTCATCAAAGTTATGTCTCCATAATGTCAAAACAATGAAACATTCAATTAGTCACAGACAAAAAAGAAATTCTGCTGCATAGTTCTTTGGTTTCTTATAGGCAAAATATGTTCATTAACTCATTTTTTTGCCCAGTTACAGGCAATGTTTTATCTACTTGGGACTTTTAAAATTTCCTATTCATGCCCAACTTGGTTAAACATTTTCTCAATACAAAATACATGTTCTTTGTTCATTGAAAGAACATCTCAGTGTCTCAAAGATTTAGAAACAACATCAAAAATCAATGAACTAAGCTTTTACTTTAGACTGTTAGTAAAATGGTAATTGTCTATTTAGTTCAGTTTACAATGTTGGTTAAATGTTGGTAAAGTCCCCAAATCACTGTTTACTTAATTATCAGCCTGTCTATAATAATCAATTTGATCAAGTCAATATGTAATGAAGTCCCTCTTGGGTGGAATCTTACTTTCTTCCACTGTTAATATTGCCTTTGCTGGGGATTTTTCTCAGGCTTTCTGAAAATGAAATCACGGTAATATTTTATTTCAGCATCACACGTTACACATTCCAAAAGGTTGAGCTAAACTTTGAATCACTAAATGAATGGATTTAGTTGCTAAGGCAGCAAATACTTATGGCTAAAAGGGGACCAAAATTTCTTCCTGTGCAAGTATTAGGTCAGTTAATTACAATGCTGTGCAGAATATTTTTCTTACTGCCATCATTTTGAACTGATTCATTTATTTCATGTTTGTGGAATCCATTATCTTACTTTCTATGCAGTATACATGCTTTAGTATTATCTTTATTTTTTAACATTCTTTCTGTGTTAAAAAGAGCCCATGCTCAGATTTATTCAATTTACAACAAATTTACATATTTTTATATACCACTCTACATTTATTCCAAAGAACCTCATGGTCTATAACAACTAATAACATACTTTTACTAGAAATAGACCTAATTAACTTGCAGTGATAAAATCTTATATGAATTTCATATATATATATTATATATATATATATATATAATATATATATTCAATTACTTAAATTCTTTGGACAACAAATACTCTTGGTTGATGTATTAATTCATTTAATCAAACCTAGACTCTCAACTTTGAATATATTGATTAAGCAGTCTGTGTTTTCACAACAACAAGAAAATACCTTTATTAGTAGCCTATAATGTATTCTGAAGTAATTTCAGAATAAGGAAAACCAAAGAAAGACCCTATGAGACAATGGCAAAGCTCAGTTATGTTCATTTAAAAATAGTGTTCACAGCAGTGCTCTTTGTAGTACTGTCACTTAATGTGAATTCAAGCAACATAATAACTTTTAGATTACAACCAGAAAAACTGACTTAAGTGACAGTGTGGCTGTAGGAACCAGTAAATGCAATTTCCAGATGTTGATGTTCTGACATTTTCAATTCAGAGTTTAGGAAAGCACAAAGAAGAAAGTAGAAGTCTTAAACAATGGAGAAGCAAAACAAACAAACAAACAAATGCATCTATTCAGGCTTCCATCCAGAGCTTATTTATTCATATTTAGTAGAAATAATCTACTATTTGTTTTTGCTCTAATTTTCTAGGCCTCCAACAATTTTAAGCAATAATATAATCATGGTTGGGGGTGGGGGCTACCTTTCAGATAGGTAAACTGGGGGCAAGAAATTATATCATTTGACAATAAGGGAGAAGCCAGAAAAGCTATAAGATTAGCCTTAAAACTAAACACTTAGAGTTCTGGCACCATTTTCCAATCCCACCAACGTGATCCATGAAGGTTCCTCTGTTTTTCAGCAAGATATAAAAATCAATACATGGATAAAAGCAATTTTCTTTTATTTAGGAAGATTAAATTGTGACACCAATATAAAAACAGAAACCCAATTGCTGTTTTTAAATAGATGCACTTGTAAAATGTATACAATTTGTACATGGTACTTAAATAATTCATTATCTGGAAAAATCTAATTTTGGGGTAAATTTATTTATGGGTAAAAAAAAAAAATAGTCGATCCATCTCCCGCCCACCTTCAGCAATTCTGGAGAAATAAGGTCTTGGAGTATAATTAAATTCAAATCATTTGATTTGTTTTTAAAATTATTAGCCATAAGTAGCAGGACATTTATAGCACTCAGCCACTGCCAAATTTAAATTCGTGTTTCCTGGTTTAGTTCCAACAAGAAATATGTAGCAATTAGGTTATGGTTGAAAAGTCAGTATGCACACACTAAAATAACGGTGCCTGCAGATTTGGGATTCAGAAAAAGAGAATCCATGTCTCATAGGGATCCCCAGTCCCTGCCAGCCTGGCCAGAATACTTGCAGGCATTCTGCAGTGTTTATGTAAGTTAGCTCCAGGCAAACTGGACAGGAGTATGATCCTCAATAATAAAGAGACTCACTGGCAGAGAAATTGTGCAGTGAAAGCAGGTTATTGAATTTCCTTTCTTAAATGCTCCATAACCTTGAAGCCAAAAATGATTGCTATCCGCCTGCTGTATCCCTAAGTCACAGTACCAGGTGAAGGCCACCTCCTATGTAGAAACTATTCAAGTACTCTCATGACATGGGCTGCTAAGGAAAATCTACAAAGAACTTTGAAAAGTTAACTTGGAGCATATTTAAAGATCTAAGTTTACAGCCACTTACAGAACACAGAACTTTGAAGATAAAATGGTGTTAGAAAATCAATCCTTGAAATCCTTTCTAAGTAGAGACTATAAATCTAGAAATATGATCTTAACAGCCAGTTTCTTTTCATCTTGATCAAAATTTATTGGCATCAAGTTGTTTCTAACATCCTCATTATATTTTTAATACCTAGTGCATCTGTACTTATAACCTATTTATTTACAATTTCTAAAATTTCTAAAAATGTTAAGTATAGTTGGTATACAATATAATGTTATTTTCATGTGTATGATACAATGATTTGATGTTAATATACCTAAGTATATGATCACCCCACTAAGTCTAGTAGACTTAACTTTAAGTTTTTTAAGGTAGTCCTCATCAAAGCCCATTTAATGTATCTCGATTTTCATCATAAATGTGTTCTTTGCTAGCATCTGCAAATAAGACATGTATTTTAAGTCCAAGATGGATTACATGTTTAAAAGGTTAGGCTTCATCCTTTTACATGGAGAATGTAGTCTAATTTCATTGGCATTGCACCTGCTAAAGAGTGTTCCTAGTGCTTCTACCAGTTTCCCAAACAGACCTTTGAATTACTTCTGGTCGGCAGCAATCTCCTGTGCTGCCTCAGTGCCCTCAGTAGTTTATCTGTCACTGGGCTAGTCATGCATCACTTTCTCTTTTAGTGTCACAGAAAGACCAGAAAAAAAGTTGCAAGGCCAGGGAGACGATGGTAGGAAGTAAAGGGGAGAGTTTGCAGTGTTGTTAGGCTCCATAGAAGCAGTTATTGATTTCTCCGAGGCCATGGATGTTTGGGCCAATACTTAATTTCATACCTCTATATTAACAAAGAAAATGCAGAGTAAAACTACAATTTTAGAAATAGGAAAGAGAAATAAAAAGAATAAAGAGCAACCAATCATAGTCCAATAATTTTCATTATCATTAATATGAAAGGCAAACAGTAGTAGAGGCAAGAGATATATATGTAGATATAGATATATGTGTGTATGTGTATGTGCATGTGTATATATAGCCAAAGTGTTTTCTGTTACATTTCTAGAAACATGGTCCACCTGCCAATACCTCAGTGCACCTTGTGGCCAGGGAAAACCATTCTTTCCTTTAATTGTCCATCCCAAATCATTACACTTTACTTGTGGCATTTAACTTAACATAAGCAGTAAGAACAAATAGACACTATGCACATATTTCTATCGTCTTTCTGTTAGAGACCATCCATTTATACACAGCCAATGTTAAAATAAGTGGAAGGAAGAACAGAAGGAGAAAGGAAAAAAAACACTTGGCAGTTTGCAAAAGATGCAAACAGACAAATATTAGCAGCAAAGCCCATATAAGATTGCATATGAGAATAAATTAAAAAACATATCAGGTAGATGTGAAGAAGTGGTTGAGAATAAAAATAAAATACCAAGAAAAGTCAGCAGTAGAGTGGGTGCTTTTAGAGGTCAATATGAATTAATACTAAAAGATTGATCAATTTCATCTTTCAGCCTCTCCAAAAATGTAGTTTTTTGTTTGTTTGTTTGTTTGTTTGTTTTTAATTTAAATCTTATGGCTGATGGCTCAGTGGATAGGCGCTGGCCTGAGAACCCAAAAGTCACTGGTTTGATTCCCAGTCAGGACAAGCCAGGATTTTAGCTGGAGGCAGGTGAAAGGCAACCATACATTGATGTTTCTCTCCCTTTCTTCCTCCCTCCATGTGCTTCTCTCTAAAAATAATGAATAAAATCTTTTTTAAAAATGTAAATCTTTATCAATCCAATATTAATGATATTTTAAGTACTTTTTTACTGCAAGATTTAGAATAAGGCTTTTTATTGAAGTGTGTATGTGTGTGTGAGTTGCTCTGAAGCACAAGTCTGCCCTTTAGTAGAGATGTATGTACCTTTTTAGAGCAAAAGGACATAATTTGACGTGTAGATGAAATTGATCGATTTTATATTTCAAGATGAAAAGAAACTAAGGCAGCAACAAACCTTACTGTTGAGACCAGTGGAGTAATATATCAATGGCAATTCTGAAAATTTTAATTTTAAGCGAGAAAAGGTCAGCACCCGGTGACCTCTCTAGAGAGCCATGCAGCTGAGCTACCAAACTTTTAATAGCAAAGCAAATGTGTTGATCATTTTTAAAACTCATACTTTGGCATGAAGTTTCATAAAGAGATGCCACCTCTTAAGCTCACATTTTTAAAAGCTGATTTCAAATTGATTGCATTATCCATTTCTCTTCACTCATCATCCACAAGTGAGGTAGAAAGGAGGTTGGTGACATGTCCAAAGAGAGGTGATGAGTTACTTTGGCTGGAGGCATATCAGGTGGGCCCATGCCACATGCACTCACACATGTAAAGACTTCCTAGCTAACAGTTAGTTACCCAGTCTGAGGGTCTGTGTTTTTTTTAGAAAAATGAACTTTGTTTTAAATAGTACACTTGAAGAATTGGAAAGCATTCTTGCTGTCTCAGAGATTTGATGACAGTCTTCTAACACCAGCAATTTGTTGAACATTCCCTGGTTTATTTCACACAATGGTCTTCTTTATGTAGCAATGAAGATGGGGCTTTCCCTGGAGCTCTGCAGGGCCCGGTCTTACTGTCTTTTAAACAAAGCTAAAGGAGGTTTTACTGTCATTCTTTCCTATTGACTTGATGTTGATGTTTTTCTTTGAACTGGATATTTTTCTCCCCAAGTTCTCTTTGGCTGGATTCTTATTTTTAATGCTTTTTCTGGCTGGCCTTAAGAAGCTTTACCTCTTCAAAGGTTCTGGCTCAAAAGTTAAATAGGAACTTTACTCTGTATTCATTTTCATATAATGCCTCCATTGGAGATTGACAAGCTCTAAGGTATTCGCTTTGAAGAAGTTTGAATATAGTCATTGTAAAAGCATTTGCAGTGTATTTAAAATATGCTGAGTCATTCATTTCATGGTGGAAAGTAGGATTTAAATAAGATTAACTTTTGTGGCACTCAAAAGAATAACTCAAAAACATTTAAATGGTGGTTAAATATGCTGGGCATTGTTTTGTATTTTTCTGGTGGCCTTTTCTATGCTCCTTAGCTAATTTTACCCTTTCAGTATTACAGTGGAAAGAGAAACATTTCACAGGGCTTAGAAATAAATCAGGGAGAAGTTAACTAACTTGTCCAAGAACACTCAGCCCTTTAGCATTTTGCCAGAATTAGACTTTAGACGGGGTGTTTCTACCGTTCGGCACAACACCTGCCATATAAAGGATCCCTACACAAGCTTTCTCTTCAGCAATAAAACAGGAAATCAGTCCACATGCTAAACAGAGGTAAAGGTGGTGAATGATGAGGAGTGCAGGCTCTGAGCATAAAACTTTCATTGCTACATGACCTTAGGTAAGTGATCTATCTGTATGTTCCTCCATTTCCTTATGTGTAAAATAAATAAAACAACAGAATCTGCTTGGTAGAGTTCTCATGAGGATTAAATAAAGTATAGCACATTTAAATAACTCAGATTAGTGTAAGTGTGGAAGAAATAGTTTGTTATTATTAGTACTCTTAATAATCAGCAGGTAAATCCTAAAGCCAAGTAAACAAAAACTACGAAAAGTGTTGGACAATGTGCAGGAGAAAATGAATGGTGTTAACTCACTGAGCAGAGAATCTTCAGGAAGCTTTTTTGCAAGGGCGTGAGGCATGTTTTGGCTTCTAGAATTGCATCATTTATGCGGAGTGTCAGCTTCCATTGATCCCCAGCTCATTGTATGCTCCCCAGATTAATTAGCAGTGAGGGCACCAATTTGTTGCGACAAACACATTAAATACCCAACAAATGCTAATACACGTTTAACAACTGACACAACGGGGAGGGAAAGGAGAAGAGTAAAAAGATGGGCTTCAGCCCCGATCATCAACAGCTCCCCTCTTCTCCCACTCCTCCTTTACTCGGTGACGCTTGAAAGCTCTTCATTCAAATTATTATCGGTCTGGGAGAAATACTCTGTTTAGTTATTTCCTTCACCTTATTGCGAGGCCTTGAAAGATGGATGCGGGTAACTTTTCGGTTTGTTTTCCCGACGGGCAGTGCGTGTGCTGGCACACTGTGGGTGCTGACCAAATGTGTGGGCATTACACCCCCTAGCATTGTTTCCAGTGAGTGCAAGCGTGCACGACGAATCACCTCATAAGCTGGACATGGCAAGTGGGGTGAAAACAGAGCACCAAGGATCAACACGGTTTCTCTGTGTTGTAAACGCTTATGTATTGTTACGTTCATTATGTTACTTCCTCTAGGTACGTCTCAATTTTTTATCCCTCAGCACAGTCTATTTTCACAATTATTACCAAACAGTTTCCTTCAGTCATACCACTGCCATCATTACCAACACCCCTGAGCTAATATACTGCCACTGAAAGTCTCAGAGGATGTGGGTGAGCTCACAGAGGCATCACACTGCAAATCTGTGGGTGCATTGTTTTAAGATCCATGAGTGCTGTGGTTTGCAACCTACACACGGAACAGTGGCCAATCTTGGTTATTCTTTCAGGTAACTGTTTGCTGGACCTACCTCGCAAACAGATCCTGGGCCCCGAGGAGCTCCCAGGACAGACCTACGATGCCAGCCAGCAGTGCAACCTGACCTTCGGACCTGAGTACTCAGTGTGCCCAGGCATGGACGTTTGTGCCCGCCTGTGGTGTGCGGTGGTGCGCCAGGGCCAGATGGTGTGTCTCACTAAGAAGCTACCAGCCGTGGAGGGCACGCCATGCGGGAAAGGCAGGATTTGCCTGCAGGGCAAGTGTGTGGACAAAACCAAGAAAAAATACTATTCGGTAAGTGATGTTCCCTGTCCCAAAATACTTGGAGACCTGAGACCTGTGACCTGTGGGGAAGATCACCAGAGGCTTTTTTCTTGTGAAATCTATTGACTGTGCCCTCCTTTGACCACGGGAGCCATTCCTAGTCAGCAGAACATGGAAGAAGTGCAGACCATGGGAACTCTTCCCAGATTCTATCTACTTGAAATCCCAAGTAGGGCCCAATTTTGGAAGTTTTCTTTCAAACTTATCTTACCAAAGTGAACAGAATAAATTTCTTTGGATTCCTTAAGGGAACAGCAGCAGAGCTGACACATGGTTCTCATAGATGCTTGGTGAGCTCCAAGATGATCATGTTTTCCCCTCATAGCAAGTTCATCTAACCTGAGGAGTTCAAGTAACTTTTACACCTGCTCCAGGGAAACACCGCACCCACCCTGTACACTCCACTTTCACGGCAGCAACTGCCACCTTACTTTTTCATGCGCAAAGCTGGTTTATTTTCACTTGCAAGATCTTCAAGGTTCCTAGAAGGATGTGGCCATATGTGCATTGCCTGGATCTTCGAAGACTTACCTTCTCAGATCCCCTCACGCAGGCAGCCTGTAGGCACCTTTCATGCGGCATCTTGGCAAAGGAGTTCATACCATTCTTCCTCTTGAAGTCTCAGCTACCTGCTGCAGTGTTTGCAAAGTAATAGACATGGGGTCTATCCCATGGTATGTGTGCATATGATGTGGATGTACCTTCTTATCTGTCACATTTTCTCTCTAGGGGCTGAGACTCTAATCTAATTAGGAATTAAGCCAGCCCTGGGTCAAATACATGTATGCATGTGGCACAGGGGCTCTCACAGACAGGGTGTGTGATGTCCACAAAGGCACCACAGAACTTTCATGCTGAAATGGGACAAATGATACAAATCCAATGAACTGATGCCTGGTCTCATGCAAAACCTTTAGCATCACACATTTTGTTAGAGATGTAAGACCAGAGTGGACAGAAAGCTCACCAGGGTTCAGTGGTGATGAACAGAAATGTGCCCTGTCAGAATGCAGGAGTTAAAATGGCCCTGAGAAATCAGGGAACAATCCTTGCTGTGCGCTAAGTACTTAGGGTGAAGCGTTCAGAACCTCGAGTGCAGGGGAGAGGGGAAGCGGAAAAGACAAATTGCTTAGAATTGGGAACACATTGTAATTCCAGAACATGCAATACCTATGATTGGGCTAAATTCACTGAAAATTGAACTCTGTGATGAAGTTTCCATTGTTATTGAATGCAAGTGATTTCCAGGTGTATGTGTTGTATGTTTTTCTCCCTTCTGAGTTAAAATGTCTCCTATTTTCCATTTCAGACGTCAAGCCATGGCAACTGGGGATCCTGGGGGTCCTGGGGCCAGTGTTCCCGCTCATGTGGAGGAGGGGTACAATTTGCCTATCGCCACTGCAATAACCCAGCACCCAGAAACAGCGGTCGCTACTGCACGGGAAAGAGGGCCATCTACCGTTCCTGCAGTGTTCAGCCTTGCCCTGCTAATGGTACGCTGCTCCCAGGTGCCAGCAAACCCCATGTGTCAAGTGCAATTTCGATTCCAGCAATAATAAATAAGGCAGGCTATAGAAACAGCCAATCATCTTCTACTCCATAGTTCTACCAGTGTGAAAGTCAATTAACATAAACATGACTGATTTTTTAATTATTCTTCCAAACAATTGAGTGTTCAGGAAGGAGGAAGAAAATAATTGATGTTTTCAAGTCTGTGGATAAATAAAAATTCTTCAACATTGGAGTGTAAAGAGGCTCTAAGGGAAAAAATCTTAGCATCTTAAAATTACTTAAATGCACAGGAATGTATGTTAAGTTTCAGAACAGTAGACTAATCATGGGATATGTTTGTTTTTTAGGTAAATCTTTTCGTCAGGAGCAGTGTGAGGCCAAAAATGGATATCAGTCTGATACAAAAGGAGTCAAAACATTTGTGGAATGGGTTCCCAAATATGCCGGTGTCCTACCAGGGGACGTGTGCAAACTGACCTGTAGAGCTAAGGGCACCGGCTACTATGTGGTGTTTTCTCCAAAGGTAACTAACTGCACGCTGGCTGTCCAGACGCAGTAGGCGTCTTCAGTGGAAATTATTTGGTAGAAGGAAGCCTACAGATACCAGGGTAAACAATCATTATTTTTTCCGGTGGCTGGATTTTGAACAGTTTTATTTTCATCTCTATAATTTCTATATTTTCAAACTTTATACAATGAATGAAATTTTTTTTGTAAACAGAACAAGTAAATGTTTTAAAAGCTATTTTTGAAAAGTGTAACTGTCAAGTCAGGTGAGATGTGACCTTAACTTCAAAACAGCCCTGAAAACAACTGGTTATTTCCAAGGCACATTTGTAAAGGGGACTAAAAAAGCAAGAAAGCTTTTTTTAAGTCATTTCCTGACAAATTTTGTCAGCAATGCATGAAGGTAAATTTTAAGATCATTGCCTCCAGTTCAGCCTTTTAAATGTCTTGCACTTTTAGTAAAAATCAATGTCTCTCTAGATATATGTATAATATATGCGTGTAAAATTATCCCTTATTTTTCACTGAAGAACTTTTTCTAAATGACTTCAGCTTTACTTCTCACAATCAATATTATGCAGCAATTTATCTAATACTGTTTATCTAATTTGCAAACAAGTGTTTCATTTATTACTTATTTTATTTATTTTTCCAATTACAGTTTATATTTAATACTATTTTGTATTAGTTCCAGGTGTACAGCATAGTGGTTAGACAACCATGTACTCTACAAAGTGTTTCCCCTGCTATTTTTAGTACCCACCTGGCATCATACATAGTTATTACAATATTATTGACTATATTTCCTGTGCCGTCCTTTACTTCCCTATGACTATTTTGTCACAACCTTCACAACAGGTGCTACACTTTTTAAAACCACCACTGTAACCAGCCTTCAGATATCTCTGACATGTTGATGAAAAATAAACTCTGCGTCCAACTAATGTAATTTATAAAATATTTTACATTTTATTACAAACAACACATTTTCATTTAAAAAAATAGTACAGAAAACCCTGGCTCGTGTAGCTCAGTGGATTGGCACCAACCTGTGAACCTAAGGATTGGTGGTTTGATTCCCAGCCAGGGCAAGTAACCAGGTTGCAAACCAGGTCTCCAACCAGGTCCATAGCTGGAGGCAGGTAAAAGGCAACCATACATTGACATTTCCCTCCCTTTCTTCCTCCTTCCCTGCCCTTCTCTCTAGAAATAATGAATAAATTCTTTTTAAAAAATAGTACAGAGGTCTAAAAACAAAAACATCAGCTGGAAATAGAACCATCTGGAAAGCTGTTAACCTATTGAAGTATATCCTACTTCAATTTATACACACTCATATACACACAAAGAGTTTTGTATATATACAAATACAAAATATATCCATTTAAATATAGCATGTTATTTATGTACAACAGCATGCACAAACCACAAGTACTCAATATATACCCTATATGATAACTAGCTTTATAACTATATGTTAATTTTTTATTTAAATATATTCATTCTCTTCTAGTAAGTAGTTCTTTCTGACTTCCCCAGACTCCTTTCCCTACACTGATGTATTTGTCTTGATTTCAGCATCTGCCAGTTTGACACACAGGGAATGCCTTCCAACCAAGACACTGTTTTGAATGGCAGGTTCAGATTTTCAAATGTATTGCTATAATAGTTATGTGACAAAGAAAAGATCTCCTGTGATCTTGAGCCTGCTCATATTCTGGTCTCAACACATGGGAGAGACAATCCCAAATCTAAGCAAGAAGATGGCTTCTCTTGATGTAATGAAATGACACTGCAATGGAATAGTGTAGTGCATACTGGAATGGAAAAGCATACCGGAATGGAAAGGCACACCTCAGATGTCTCAACACATTTGGACTTAAGCTCAGGAGAGGAAGTGCATAACCAAGATTTGTCCCAGGACTGCTTACACCAGCATGGAAAGGATTTTTCAGTTAGATACTCCTGAAAACTATAGTTAGGTTTGGTTTGGTTTGCTTCTTTGTTTAATTCTCAATGTACTCTCTACTCCAATTAAACTCAAAACTCACAAATTAGCACATGCTCTTTTACCAAAGAAACCATGGACCTGGGGCACTTGGAAATAATGTGTTTCTCATGTTCAGGTGACCGATGGAACTGAATGCAGGCCGTACAGTAATTCTGTCTGCGTCAGGGGGAAGTGTGTGCGAACTGGCTGTGATGGCATCATTGGCTCAAAGCTGCAGTATGACAAGTGTGGAGTGTGTGGAGGAGACAACTCCAGTTGTACGAAGATTGTTGGAACCTTCAACAAGAAAAGGTAATGTGATAGAACAATTACATTGTGATAGAACTGGCTGGGAATTGAATGAAGCTTTGAACTCTTGCAAAATTGATAAAAGAGGACTTGTTTCATCATAAGCTAAATGTAAGAGGAGGGATAGCAGGGCTCTTTTAACACATTATGGACATGAGAAGGGAAAGAGAGAAGGTGAAAAAACTCTGGTTGTCACGTGGGAACTCGTAGCACCTCTGGAAGGAGGTGAGCATTAGCTGCTGAGGCTGAAGTTCTTACAGCATGAAAACTGAAAACAAGGTAGAGACATTGCATTTGAGCCATGTCTCACAGGTCCATCATCCCTGAAACATAATTTAGAAAGAGATGGCTGGTTTCCATCTTACCTACTTTTTGGGTTTTTGGGGGGGTTTTTCCCCCTTTTTACAAACAAATTCTTGCTGGGCTGTATTTTTCTTGAGAAAATATGTCTCATTGAAAAATGTAAGTTAATTGCTTTGGTACAGACAACAGTCCCATTTTAACCATCCTGGTTTAAGTCTACTCTGTAAAGAGTAAAGCCTTTCCTGCCTCATGTCATGGCCCTCGGTTATACGCTTGCTTTAAACATGTAAGTTTCTAAAGTACCAATTTCTTGCATAAAACATTATGCTATCAGCTAGGATGGCTGAGTCAGCTAAAGAGACTGCTGGATGCAGGATTGTTTTTCCTTTTGGCCAGACCACTTGTACACTGGATGCCATTGGTGAAACACCTGTTGTCCTGGTGTATGTGCCATGTTGTTTTTAACAGGAGAGTATTAGATATACCCAATTAACAATAAGGATTTATTTCTAAAATGGCATGCCATGTGAATATAAAACATTATCCTTGACATGATGAAACATGTATAGTGGCAGAATTTATTCTGATTTAAAATATGCACTGCAATTGCTAGTGATACAGGTAATTATTCATCTAATTGTGTTTGGCCATCTAGGTTAAAAAAAAATAAACAGAAAACAACAACAACAACAAAAACCTGCTAATCCAATTATATTATTTTTATGTATTTCAAAGGTACAAGGACCTTACAAATAATTAAGTCTAACTTTAGTTTTACAAATGAGGGAATTAGGTCTCTGAAAATTTAAGATTTACCCAATTTTATATGGTTGGGGAAATTTGTTAAGGCATTAAAGATTGTTTCTTTTGATGATGCTAGTAAGCTGGGGTTACTCAGTTTAAGAATTTTGTGTTCCATTTTGTATCCTGCCTGGGAAATCCAGAGTTCCATTAGAAATGGAAGCAGAGCTTCTACTCTGTCTCTGTCACTACTTCTCTGGTTTCCCAACTAGCCTGCACATTTGCAATAGGGAGCCCCAGGAGTACTGCTGCCTACCCCCATCCTGAAAGTCAAGGATTTAACGGCTCTGGGGAGTAAAATTTTTAAAAAGCTCCTAAGTGATTCCAATATACAAGCAAGTTTGAGAAATGTGAATTTAAAAATTTCAATGAGATCGAGAGTAGACTTGCATTTATTTGTGGTTATGCGTATCCCAGTTTGTGCCAGATGAACATAGCTTTGTTAAGATGAAAGGACTAATGAGGATGAGTAATGTTTTGTCAATCTTTAAATAGAGTCAGTAGAAATTTTTAAAACAAAGGCAGGTTGCTAATATTATCCTAATTTTGAACATCATAATAAAAATGTATGTAATAAGCTCATCTTCTGCAATATTTTAAGAAAATTAAGTTTTAAAACCAATTTTAAGTCAATCCCTTGAATACACTGAAACTGTATTACGATTAGATAAGATTTTTAGATAATTTCTATTGGTGTTTACTTTTCTTTCTACCGCCCTCCCTCCCTCTCTCTCTCACCCCACTCCCCTGTGGACATTCCTGTTTCCAGTAAGGGCTACACTGACGTTGTGAGGATCCCTGAAGGGGCAACCCACATAAAAGTCCGACAGTTCAAAGCCAAAGACCAGACTAGATTCACTGCCTACTTAGCCTTGAAGAAGAAAAATGGTGAGTACCTTATCAATGGAAAGTACATGATCTCCACTTCTGAAACCATCGTTGACATCAATGGAACAGTCATGAACTACAGTGGCTGGAGCCACAGGGATGACTTCCTGCACGGGATGGGCTATTCTGCCACAAAGGAAATTCTAATCGTGCAGATCCTGGCAACAGACCCAACTAAAGCTCTAGATGTCCGTTACAGTTTCTTTGTTCCCAAGAAGTCCACTGCAAAAGTAAACTCTGTCACAAGCCATGGCAGCAATAAAGTAGGATCGCACACCACACAGCTGCAGTGGGTGACGGGCCCATGGCTTGCGTGTTCCAGGTCCTGTGACACGGGCTGGCACACACGGACGGTGCAGTGCCAGGATGGCAACCGGAAGTTAGCCAAGGGATGTCTTCTCTCTCAGAGGCCTTCCGCATTTAAGCAATGTTTGCTAAAGAAATGTTAGCCTGTGGTTCTGCTCTCCTGCAGAGAGATCTGGATGATTGATCGCTGATCAGTAATGGTGAACAAGAGGTTCACCTCAAGCACAGAAAGCCACATTTCAGTGTCATTGTTGACAGGAGTCCATTTATGGGCAGAATCTGCTCTCCACGACCAAATGAAGATGTGCACTATGTCATGTGACAGTGGTAACCCTGGAATATAGAAAAACTTGGGAGTTTGCAAACATCCCCTGGGCCTGTGAGAATGAAAACACTGATGAATGTAGAATCAGGCAACATTGGACAATGGCAGAACATCAGTATCCCCCTTGTCACCTACCTCTTAACACAGGATGTCTTCAAAGGCATTGTAATCCTTTTCATCCACAATACACAGTAGCTTCTTTTTACTGTTTGTAAATACATTCTCCCTTGGTATGTCACTTTATATTACTTGGTTCTATTAAAATATATATATGTATGTATATTTCTATAAAAAGTGTTTGACCAAAGTAGGTCTGCAGCTATTTCAACTCCTTCCAGTTTCTGGAAAGAGCTGTGGATGTTTTACTGGAAATTAAGAACTTGCTGCTGTTTTAATAAGATTTTGTATACTGTCAGACAACAGGAGATAGAATTTTAGTCAAAAACCATTTGACAGCAAGCTTCTTCTGAGAAAGTTTGAAAAGGAAGAGGATCTCTGTGTATCTAGTCATTTAAATACATACACGGGTCTATGACACTTGACGGCCTGCATTTTTTCAGGCAGCCAGCCAAACTAATGTGTCACTAGGTTATAGAAGTAGTGTTTGCGTGTGTGTATGTTATTGGTATTCAAATGTTTAAAAGTTAGTTTCCTTGTTTTAGAATTTAAAATGAAAGAAAAACAGACTTCACTGTAGTTGCCATTTATATTTTCACAATTGCTTTCCCTTTCTACAGCTTTCTTCTGATATCTCACAATGTCACACATGCACACAGCAGAGTTTTCTAATCACATTCGATACTCTCCATACTGGTATACCTCTACCAGCAAGCCTTTACAATGTGTTTGTTTTTGCTTGTTTGTTTGTTAAAGGGTCCTGTAGGACCTACAAGGTTTTCTGCTTCTTGTTGACTTAGTTTAATAGGAATATTAAAGATCACTTGGTAGTTAGCCACATCTAGAAGTGATTGCCATTAATATGGCTAGTGAAAAAAAAAGGGTTATTCATAAGACTGTTTCCACACCCTCCAGGCAATATTTCCTTGCATTAAAAAGAAAAATCCAAGTATATGAATACTGCACTTAAGATTTTTCCCAATTGAAAAGCGTTTGGTTGTACCAGTAAGTGTTTGAGAGATGAAATATGGTGATTTCAGAAGTTCATTGCTTTTATTTCCACAGCCTGTCTAGGTAGGTTGTAAGTTTAAATAGGCATAAAAAATTTTTGCAATTATATGCCTAAAAATTTCAGACAGTGAACTGCCTCCCTTCAACCCATAGTTCAGGAAATTGAAAGTGTTTCATTTAATTGGGATTTCTTTTCCTTTATGAAGTATCACAAAGCCAATTGTTTTTTATAAAATTGTATAATAATCATACCAAATGTGCCTATTGTAAAGATTTGCATATAAGAATGTTATGGGACCATTGTTTGAGTTCCCTTAAGCTCATGAGAGTTTATTTTTATTATAAGATATTTTTAATATAAAAGAATTATGTAATTCATCTTGATATATCAATTCATTTCAGTGGGCCAGGAGAATGGATGTCTCACTGTTTTAAGTATTTTCTTAAGAAATTATTTGGTAAAACAAGTAATTATTTTACAAAACTGATAATCATTTGCATTTTTATAGACTGACTTTGCTTTAGATGTGGTCATTTCTTCCTTAATAAATAATCAGTTAGTGAAATGAGTCCTATTCAAAACTGGTAACCTACCCTGAATGGAGGTAGACCAGATATCAGGGACAAAAGACAAAGGTATTCAAATTAGTCAGGAAAAAGATTAAAATTACAACCAACCATTTGACTATGCAGAGAGAATTATTAGAGAGGTAAACATTTATATTTCCAATTTGCAAAATAATTTTAATCAAATAGTCTAATTATGACAAAGTTTTATTTTATCTTTGTGAATATATTGAAGGTAACATTAAAAGATAATTGAAGAGCAAACATGATTGTCTCCTATTCTGCTTCTCTATACTGTATTCATAGATTTTTAATATGATTTATCAATGATTCATTTTCCCCCAAATAATGAAGTTTTACATTTTTCATTGGAACAATCCTAGAGAGCTTATAATGGATAAACCACTACTTTTGAAGAATTTTTCTTAATTTTTTTTTGTATAAGTATCGATAGATTGACTAAGGAATGTATGTCTAAACTCCTGAGAAAAATGATATAGATTGGAAACTGAAATTCAGAGAAATTGATATAAAGAATGATAAGCAAAGGAAAAATCCTCTTAACACAATCTATTTAAGTCCAGTTTGATTTTGAACTATTCATTTCACCTGCCCGTAGTTTCACCTTGAATAAGAAAGCTAGGATTCACGATGTTAGGGGTTGCTTCCTCAAAAAAAGAGTTTGTCTGAAAATGCTCAGGTTAGTAAAACTCTAACTCATAAAACTAAACACTCCAGATTAACTTTGATCAAACACAAAAGGACCCTTTCCCCCCAAAATAGCATTTATATCTTCTAAAACAGAAAAGGTCAAACAAAGCTTTGCTTTGTTATTAAGGGGTTTAAGGGCATCATTGTAATTTATTCAATAAATTCAACTTACTTTGCCTTCCTGTGGAAACAGTTTTATCCCATTACACTAAGAATTAAGGGATTAAATCACAAACAAAGAGTTGCAGCACTGAAAAAAGTAATTTATTGTTATTTTGCAACTAGTATGTGAATTTGTGTGATAAAAATTATTTATTCTTATTTAACAAAAATATGTGCAAATTCTATATTTAAAATATTTTGCTGTTGTCCTACTTTTTAACTTATGCTTCATGTTCATATATAAAGTACACTTTGTGAGTTTATGTGATATATATAGCACTGTTTGCTTTTGTATTTTTTTTACAGAAAGCTTTCTGTGTAAAACAGGTGTATATGTATATATTCCTCATGTATCCTTACTCTGATACTGTAGTTTTCCTTTCTAAGGAACTTTTTAACTTAGTATTTCATGACTAATAGTGTCCATCAATCCTAATTTTTCCAAGTAACAAATAAGAAAAACACTTATTCAAGCAAGTATGGCCCAAAGTTTCAAACCTGAATACGTAGACAGCCTGGCAGCCTGTTGAAGCTAAGGCATAATTAAGAATCATTTCATCGATAAACTTAGACAAAGAGCTGTTGGATTATGAGAAAGTTGTATATATATAACCTCCAAGTTATAATAAAACCAAATATTGTCTTTTGCTGCTTTAGAAACACTCCTTAAAATTACTATCATTTAGCCTCTAGTATCTGTAGGATTCTATTGATGAAAGTAAACAAATTGGATTTAAATGATTTCAATGTTAGTAGTCATAACTGTCTCTACAAATATGGGGTTTTCAGTGATAAAGGGTGACTTTTACTACTACCAATGTCTCTCATGGACTGATAACAGGACTTGGGACAGGAAGAGACACCTCCAATCACATCAACCTGCCTCTAACAATGATTTCAAAGTCTGGTCACAGCAATAAGGCAAAGCATCCTTGGCCACACAACTGACCAGATCAAACTCTGGCTCTAATCTTTCTCCTATAGACTCCTTTCTTATCATCAAGGTCATTGTCATGGTTTCTATGAGGACAACAGCCAGATTCAAAGAAGCCCAGTACTTGTGCTAGGACTTAGAATTCACTGTTTGTAAAGTGAGATCAAATATAATAATGACCAAATTCTGTTAATAGTTTATAGCTGAATGTGAAAGCGCATTGGCACAATTAGTGACCAGTATCACTCTATTTATAATTACACTTGATACCATAAAAATACCTTATAATTTTCAAGACATCAAAGCTACAAAATAAATGAGTAACCATGAGCACAGAAATGATCATCCAAAGCAATAATACCAAGTGCAGTATCAAAGTGATCTGTCATTTAGCTGCACAGAAAAGGAACCTAGATGTTCTTTCTATTATCTTCTTATCTGCCAACAACCTGTATTTTTAGGCTGTCTAAAGACAGATCATCCTAACTCACTAATTCATTGTGGAGGGGTGGGGTGGGGGGAGCAATCTTCCTAATAGCTTTTTGCTACCAGGAACCACAGAAATGACTTCTCAAGTTATATCACCATAAAACATATCACGCTATAATGCGTAATTGTGTTTTGGTCAGTTAATGTATGAAAACATACTGAAATCAATAAAATCCATGCATTAGTGAAACAAAAAAAATGGAAATAGATATGGTGTCCAGATCAGAAAAGCATTTAATCTAGCAAATGTCTTTCTGGTGCCATGATAACATAAATCTCACTGCAACTTTTGTGGGGGAAAAAATGAAGAAACATGCTGTTGGGAGATGATAGCTTTAAAAGAGAATAGGAGTACATGTTAGCTAACCCAATTAAATTCACACTCCTAACATACTAGCAGAGTTTAGCAATAAGTCTGCTCTCTATGGTGCTTGTCCCATAGCTCCCATTGGTCCATGTGGACCACCGTAGGTCAAATGAAAAAGCAAATAATGGCCCATGATCCTATAAGACACTGTCACATCAGAATGATTCGAGTCTAACACTGTCAGAAAAAAAACTGTGATTTATAAATGAAACAGGGCATTCTTTATTTTTTTCATTTTCCTTTGGCACATCCAATAAACAATTATACTTTTTTATTGAGGTGCTAACATCTTCAGTGATCAACCGTCAAAATGTGGTATTTCTGAGTTCCTATTTTATTTTTTGTGATATTTTCATTTTCAAGACAACTAAGTTTGTTTTGTTGTTTTTTGTTGTTGTTTTTGTCAAGGCTGGGCACAATTGATACTCAAAGTTAGAGAGACATCAAAACTTGAAAAGTGCCAGGCTGGAGTAGCTGAATTTTAAATAAGTCATGTTCCATCACTTACTAAGACATCAGCATTCTTTTCAAACATTCCTTTTAAACAAACTTGTTTGGTTCTTGTACACAAACTCCTGAATATATTCTGCCTAACTTTGTTTAATCTTTGCAATATTCTATGTCCATAACTAAAAACTCAGCTACTATACCTCAGTCTTTGCTTTAACAATTCACAACGTATTAGAAACACTTCACCCCGTACTGAGAGCATATTGAGAATAATAGATTATACTGTGTGTGACCTTGTGAGGCTAGACTTTTGATTAAAAAATAAACATTGTCTCTGGATGTTGTTTTTGCATTATGCACTCAGGCATGACGTAAATGTAGGAGTTGACAAATACTGCTTACATTTTAGTATTATAAATTTGTCAGAGAAAGTCATTCACATGCTTTGTAAATAGACTCCAGATAACTAAACAAATTGCAGAAATATGTTCAACTTGATATGAGCAGTGGCATAGATATTTGATCTCTGTATTAGAGTCTGTGAGTAAATTCAGGTACCAGATCTAAGCTGGTAGAGCTGAGATTTTTTAAATCTTAAAAGGTGCTTTCAAGGTGTATAGTAAAACATTGAAGATTTGCCTATTATATATTAGCAGTAACATATAAGCTCTTACCCCAGTTTTTCAGAAAGTGATGGCATTTTTCAGTAAATGCAATCCAGTTGAAAAACCCTAAATCTTAGAAAACTAAAATGGGTCTCATTTAAATTGTCTCTTTTTGGCAAATTTCAAATGGAAATTGTCTGTTGAAGGCATTACTGTGTCTTATAGCCTGCATTCCACCACCATTCTGTTATTCAGGTAGATCATTTGAACTGAGTCATTTGGGGCCTGTACTGTAATATTTTTCATTGAGGAACAGTATCCTATTTTGTAAAACATTTCCCTATGTGTGACTTTAAACTGTAAAATTAAACATTGGCTTTGTGGTTTCAGTGAGCATAATAAATGTAAACTGTAAACTAGGTTAAAGTATGTACTGCATATAATGTTTTAGAGTTGGAAATTATTGTCTATTTATTTTATATATTCTCATAACAGCAGTAAAACTGAGCCAGGTCTTAAGGAAACTCTAGGCTAGCTATAATTTCTACCATCCCTGTCCACTTTGGCACAGACAATTGATACAGTCTTAAAGTACTATGGAGCTATTGCGTCAAATCTTACCACTCCCTAAGTCTGTCTAGTATCAAAATTTTGGTATAAATTAGAAAGGGCAAGCAACATAATTTTCCTGTTTCATCTACTTTAAAAAAAAAGATTTTAGCCCTGGCTGGTAGCACAGTGGATAAGGTGCTGGCCTGAGAACCCAAAGGTCGCAGGTTCGATTCCCCAGCCAGGGCACATAACAAGGTTGCAAACCAGGTCTTCAGTCAGGTCTGTGGCTGGAGGCAGGTGAAAAACAACCATACATTGATGTCTGTCTCCTTCTCTGCCTCTCTCCCTTCCCCTCCTTCTAAAAATAATGAAATAACATCTTAAAAAAATATATATATATATATTTTATTCATTACTTTTAGAGAGAAGGGAAGTGAGGGAGGAAGAAAGGGAAAGAAATATCAATGTATAGTTGCCTTTCACCTGCCTCCAGCTACGGATCTGGCTGGAGACCTGGCTTGCAACCTGGTTATGTGCTCTGGCTAGGAATCGAACCAGCAACCTTTGGGTTGTCAGGCTGGTGCCTATCCACTAAGCCACCAGCCAGGGCTTCATCTACATTTTTAAGGATAAACTTTTTTCTAGATATAAAAATAGAGAGTCTAAATGAATATCCATGCATGCATGGATATTCAAAGAGAATTGATCATCACTAGCAAAGCCCTATTTATTTGCTAATATAATTATGGCATTGAGGTTCCTAAAGATACCAATTCCTTCTATGCCTGAAATCATCACTGGCTAGCATGCATTGCAAACACTGAATCTCTCTCCCATAGCTAATTATATTTCATAACTCTGCACTCTATTTTTTTTTAGTAGGATATTAACTTCTTAAGGAATCATTTGAAACACCTATCCTTTTAAAAACATCATACATAAAACAGCCAGCATAAGTGGCTAAGATTTGTTGAACATCCCTTTGGGTCAGGAGCTGCGGTGAATATCTCACCAACTTTCTCCCACACGTTCCTCTCCCCGACCCTGTTGACCTTGGCCTTAAGATTCCAATATTACAGATGACTGTCACATCGTAATAACTGTTAATGGTGGTCTAGCTGTTGCCAAGTGCCAAGCGCTGTTATAAGCACTTTGGATATTTATTTTCAATGAAGGGCTTTTTAAGACATGGAGAGCCTTAAATCCTTATGGACTGTTGGAGGGATGTTAAGGTAGATGGAAGACTGTGAGTTTGGAGAAGTGAGGGGAAATGTGTAGATGCCCTGATGTGTGGGTCCTTGTGTAAAAGCTAGAGTGGTCCTAACATTCCAATAAAAGTGGCAAGGAAACTCTGGAGAATCAGGCAAGCAGGGAGACTAGAGAGGCAAGAGCTCAGAGTTGTACAAAAGACCGTTGTTTAAGGAGCGAGAATTTGATTTAGAAAACTAGTAAATTGCTCTGAGAGATTTTTTGAAAACTATGGTATTTAACCTTACAAACTCCTTCACAGCTAATAATGAGCTGCTTCAGACAAGGTCAAAGGCATTAAAAAATGGTCCTGCGGGTAGATTTTAGATTAGGAGAAGAATGAACAAAGAAGAAGGTTAGAAATAAATAGAACTCTAGATGTCTGAAAAGTCAAAACTGTCTTCTTCAATTCCTAGATTTCTGTGGGTTGTTCCTTGATATATCTTTGCTTTATCTGTTCAATTAGACTCATGTTTTTACACAGAACAAAAGATTATAGGTTTTACCATGGATACAAACAAAGGGGTGTCACCTTTGTTTTTCTCAGTTTCCCTCATGGCTCGCTTGTGGTTAAAAGAGCTAAATCCCAGAATGATAAACCCTCTGGGGCAGTTCCCAGGGATGGAAGAAAATAAAAAGCAGTAGAGGACCCTATTGTAACATGATGTCACCATATGCATTTGTTATAATACAGGTTTCTCTTTCCACTTCTAGATGCCTACAGCATTTTGTCTCCCTATTTCAGTTTTCATTGGAGTTTGCTTTGTAGTTACAGACTTTTTGCTGTTGTTGTTGCTATTTGTTATTAAAAGCATCTAAATATTGGACATAAGGTACAAGCCTGTGAACCCAACGGTCACTGGTTCAATTCCCAGCCAGAGCACATAACCAGGCTGCAAGCCAGGTCTCCAGTCAGGTCTGTAGTTGGAGGCAGGTGAAAGGCAACCATACATTGATGTCTCTCTCCCTCTCTGTCTCTCTCCCTTCCTCTCTCTCTAAAAATAATAAAATTGTTTTTAAAAATAAATACTGCACAGCAACAAAGATCTTTTTTAATTTCTTATAAGTAGACTCTTCACAAAAAGAGTGACTGAACTGGTTTTAAGTTTAAAAGATTCTTTCTCAGCAAAAACTAGGAACTCATCTTCCAAGTAAGTGTCGTACCTACTAGACTTGTAGGGAATGTATCCAGATTGTTTCTTTACTTTCCAGCTTCTTTGCTATTTCTGTCAAAACATCAAAGATGGTTTCTCTTGTTCCTTGGGTCTTAGTTGTACTGCTGCAGGAAGTTTTGAGATGAGAGCTCTGACATAAGAGCTGGATAAGACGCAAAAGACACAAGAGTCTATATAAATGAAGAAGTGGCTGGAGCTCTGACCCTCTGTAGGTTGTGTCAGACAGAGTATTAATATACAGGAATCATGAGTAGGTGTCCCTTCCTTCAAGACCATGCCAAGAACAGGCACTTCTTAGCTCTTCCACCGCTGCCACTCTAGTTCAAGCCACCAGCCTTTCCACTCTGAACAAAAAATGCCTCCTAATAGAGCCTTCTGTTTTCTTAAGCAGCCTTACTGATCAGTCAACTGTCAGCTCATTTACCTTCTTTGCAAAGTAGTTTCCAACGCCTTCTTATCTCCAAGTAAAAAGGTCACTTTGCATGGCAATCAAAGCCCCTTGGGTCCAGGACATCCTCGCTGACTCCCTCTTCTATTTTCTGCCCCCTGTTCCAGGACCCTGGCTCTTTAAAGCCTTGATGTCACAATGTACTAAAGCATGAACTCTGTCCCAAAAGATCTTCTTAGAGCATTCTTCCCCAGAGAGAGGCTGGCTTTTTCTCTCCCTTTAAGTTTCTGCTGAAATGCTACCACTCAGAGAGGCCATCCCTGACTAGAACCATTTCTCCTTATTGTTCCTCATGGCACTTGTCAACACTTGAAATTTCATTATCTACTCATTTGCATATGTCTGATCTCATTTATACTTATGAATATATGGAAGCAAGTGCATAAATTAATACTTTGAGAGCACAGTCTCTGTTGTTTATATTTCATTGCCATATTGCTAGCTTCTAAAAAGGTGCCTGACATATAATAAGTACTCAATAAGAACTTTCATAATAAATGAATGAAAGAATGGCAATCCAGGCAGATAACCATTATTACAGGGATTTAGAAAATGGGCAGTGGTATCTTTGCAAGTAGACCAAATAAAATAATGAAATATTTTATTTTAAATTTTAAAATATATAATTGTATTGATTTTGCTATTACAGTTGCCCCACTTTACCCTCTTTGCTCCCCTCCACCTGCCCCTGTTAGTTTATGTCCATGTGTCATGCATATAACATGGCTTCTCTACTTCCTTTGTTATTCTTAATATTTTAAATATGTAACACTGGTGTTTTAGACAAAAAGTAGGCCAAGGTTAGGCCAGGAGAGCAGGGAAATCATGGTAGATGGGTGGTAGCAAGAACTCGGCTCCTTGATTTCAAGACAGATCTTCAATTCCTGAGATGACAGGAAAGGAAGGCTGGATTCCAAAGATGTTCCTCCAGAAGTCTTACCCCTTCATTATTCAATCAAACACTACTATTATTGTAAAAGTATTTTGCAGATGGAATTAACAGCACTTACCAACAAATCTCAAAATGGAAAGATTACCCTAGAGCATGAGAAGGATTTTGAATTTGATCACTGTGAAATGGAATCACAAGCAAAAAAATGCAGGCAGTGTCTAGAAGTGAAGAACCCCCATACAACAGCCAGCAGGGAAATAGGGATCTCCTGTCTACATCTGCAAGGAATTAGATTGAAGCCACACCATGAGGTTGCTTGGAATCAGATTCATCCTCAGAGCCTCCAGAAAGGACTGTAGCCCAGTTGGCACCTGGAATCCCACCTGGTAACACTTGGAGCCAAGACCCACCTGAGCCACGTGAGCCTAGACAGCTATAGAACTGTGAGGTAATAAACTGGTCTTGTTTAAAGCTGTTTAATGTGTGGCCATTGGTTTATACTACATACAGAAAATGAGAACAAGAAAGGATCTCAATTCGTAGTGGAGTGTTAGAAAGGCTGTCAGGCTAGATCTATCCTTCAGTAGAATGAACAGGTGAAGATCCAGTTATCGGGACCACACGCAGTACAAGGGGGATCCTAAGAAAAACACAGAATCACAGTCACTAGAACTGGCACAATGTACTGGATAAGAACATCTCAACTAAATGTGATAGGAAGGCACTTGGGCTGCCAAACAAGAGGTTCATATAAACACCTTACTCAAGGCCAGAATTGGCTAAAAGCTTGGTCTGACGCAAGAATTACTTATTCACTGTGATAAGAATAAGCAGCCAGGTCTGTAGCTGGAGGCAGGTGAAAGGCAACCATACATTGATGTTTCTCTCTTTCTCTGCCTCCCTTCTTTCCCCTTTCTCTAAAAATAATAAATAAAATAGTTTTTAAAAATCTTGGAAAGAGACTTTAGAATGATAGGATACATGTTCTCAAATATTTGATAGACTATTGTGGGGAAGAAAGATAATTATTTTATAGAACCAGAGGGTTAAATTAAAACCAATGGGTTGGTCAAAATAGGAACCACTGAGGGAAAAAGTTTTATCATTCACTTTCCTCCCAAACATGGGTGCTTCAGAAATATCATAACTGTGGAGGTTGGTTTTTACCATTCCCCGCCCCAGTGAAAAGTTTTATAAAAGTGTCAATATATGCTTTGTGGTATATATATTACTTTTAAATATGTTTAATACATATTTGTCTTATTATTCCCTTCCATGCTCTTGACTGCCCTAGACTTCATGCATTCAGCATGCAATGCTGGCCAAGGATGAACACTTGTTTTTACTTTTCCTTTAGTACATTAGTTCTTATTCAGGGGGATTTTAACTTGCTAGGACATATCTGGCAGTGTTTGAGGATATTTTTGGTTGCCACAATGCAGGGAAGGGGGTGCTGCTAGCATCTAGTGGGTAGAATCAAAGGATGCTGCCTTGCACAGGACAACCCCCACCACAAAGAAGGGTCCCATCCAAAATGCCGGTAGTGTTGAGGTTGAAGAACCCTGCCTGGCTAGACCACTCCTGCCATGCTGTCCTGTGTGATGTGCATTCTCTGGGGACTTATTTCTTACCCTCCAATTAGACGTGAGTCAACATGCCCATGGCTCTTTCCTCCTGGCTGCCGTGAAAGTGGGAGCAACAGAAGCTTGGGCCAGGGCTTCATTCTTGGAACACTGGCACTTGGTGTGTGTTTGCTCACACAAGAACCAAATAACCTCAGGGAGGTTATAAACTCTGGGCATTGTTGGGGCAGTTGATGGATTATTCAGGTGAGTACAGCATAGACCGATGACAGGCAATTACTGTAAATCACCGCTAGTCTTCCAGCCACATGCAGCTGATTGCAAGACGTGTACGGGAACCAGCCCTGGTCTGTCCGTTTTAGAAAATTAATCCTGTGCCCAAAGCCAGGTTTGCACATTTTCTGAATGAGCTAAGTGGAATGGTTTCCATATAGCCAAATGAGGAAATGGAGAAGAATGAAAGTTTTGTTTCTTCAAGGGCATTTTAAAAAAAGATTGTGTTTATTCTTAAAGAGAGGGGAAGGGAAGAAGAAAGAGAGAGGGAGAAAAACATTGGTGTGTGAGGGAAATATCTACCTATTGCTTCTCACATGTCCCCAACCAGGGACCTGGACCACAAAGCATGTATGTGCCCTGACTGGGGATCAAACTGGCAACCTTTCAGTTTGTGGGACAATATTCAACCCATTGAGCCATATCAGCCAGGGCTCAGGGACATTTTTAGATAACATTTTAGGAGCAAACAGCACTTGTTTTTATTATTTATTTATTTGTTAAAAGACTTTATTATTTTTAGAGAGGGGGGAAGGGAGAGAGACAGAGAAGGAGCAAGACATCAATGTATGGTTGCCTTTCACCTGCCTCCTGCTATAGACCTGGCTTGCAACCTGGTTATGTTGCCCTGGCTGGGAATCGAACCAGCAAACCTCTGGGTTCGCAGGCAGCACCTTATCCACTGAGCCACCAGGGCCTATATGAAGTCTTTATATAACCAAATTACACATTCTTAAACTTGATCATTTAGAATAACCCTAGTCCTATTCCAATTAACTAAAGAGAAAAAGGGGGAGGGGGGCTTTTCTTTTCTTTTCTTTTTTTTTTTTTTTTTCCCAACCACAATATCCTAAAGTAGAAAGAAAATCACCAATAATACAATAGATGAAAATTTGATCAAACCCAAAGAACAAGCGCAATACACAGTATCTTAGAGATTATGTAGAATATGTGTATGTGCATGCATGAGAAAGAGAGGGAGAGAGAGAGAGAGAGAGAGAGAGAGAAGGGGGAGAGAGAGACATAAGTATAACCAGTTGAGATCAGGTAAGATCAGGGGAGGACACACTATGAAATTTTGCTTACATTTAAATTAGGTTATTATTCAATTTAGATATATACAGCATACCCACCACTGGACTCCATCATGCCAAACCAGAAGGATTCCTGAGGTTCTCGTTTATTTCTGCTGTCTAAAGCCATTAGCTTCCACCTCCTGAAAGACTCAACACCACAGCTTTCAAGTCACAGCCAAAAACACTCCATCTCCAGAAGTGAGTATACAATCTGAAGAATGTTTGCTCTTTGATGTACTTTGTTTTTCTCTCACGGCAATTATTTTCAATCATAAGAATCAACCTTGGCTTCATTCAAAATTTGATATACCATGAATGGTGTCAGTCATGAGCCATCAAAACTAAGGATAATCTCTAAAAACGTGTTGCCTTTGTTCTGAATCACAGGATGTGTGACTTGGATGGATGAGTGAATAATCACTTCTGTCAGTTCAATGCCAAGTTCTAGGAGCAGCCTATTCTCCTCGATGTTTAGCTAAAACTTCTTGGCTAAGGTAACTAGGTTGGAGCTAGTGACTTCCCAAACACTGTTGCATTTAGAAACACAGTGAATTCTCATTGGTGGGGATTCTGAACCTGAAAGAGTCTTTACAGCTCTGTTCTTCTGTCCTTCACCCTAGAGGGTGGGTCCTCATAACATGCAACTTCTAACAATGTCTCCAGCCACAAGTCCAGCTATTGTATCTGACCATACACACTTAGGGTTCTGTGACGAAGTGGTATCCTTTCCTGGGTTTCCTCTGTATCTCACTCTCTGTGCCTTTGCAACATCAGTCTCTCAGTTTGTTTTCCCATCATCTGTCCTAACAAAACTCTACACAGTTAAAAATCCCATTTTCATGAAGACTGTCCAAATCTACTACTTAGGCACACACACATACCCACAAAAACCCTGTCTTCTAAATACCCATATTAGGGGTACCTATATTATTATACCCTCCTATTTTGTCTTGTCTTAAAATTGGTTGCCTATGTCTGTTTCTTCCCTTACCCCACAGATTTCACTACCCCATATTCAATTTTAAGTCCTTTCAAGACAAAGGCTATATTTTCAACATCCTTATATTTGCTAGAATTCCAGGTATATTTTTTGAATGATTGCATAAACATGTATTTGAATAGTAGCTTGGGAAATCACTATAAATATTCATTTATACTAACAAATCTAAATTTTAAAAGGTAGCCTATTTTTACTCAGGTTATTGCTGTTTATTGATATTATATTCATCATATTTTGCACTTTGATTTTTTTAATGTGACACTAGATTTTTTTTCTTAATTACTGAGTCCTATGTCATCTCCCCCTCCTTAAAGTTGGTACTACAAGCAAGACCTTCATTCACCTTAAATCAGGTACTAACATGGCCACAACATCTAGTAAAGTAATTGCTGAAAAGCTGGTAGAACATAATATTTTGTATCATTTTTTGTGCTCAATGCTAAACAATCCTAATACTAAAAAAATAATATTATAGCATGTAGGTTAGAGAATTAAGGAAGCTTTAAATCATATCATCTGGTCCCTTCATTGTATAGATGAAGCACCAGAGGGCCAGAGAATTAAGGAGAAAATAGTCCAGGAAAACACTTTTACTCCATTTTTGGTTGGCAATGTTGGATCTTCAGGTAGCAATTTGGATTCTGTGACCATGAACAGAGCCCAATCAGCCTCTCTGTGCAATGGCCCAGATTCAAGTTCTTCACTGCTCTCTGTTAGTCTGAACTCAACCAATGTTGGGATAACAATGCATTCTAAATTAAAAACAGAAAGAGAGAGGCAAAGCCTACCTTTTGCAACAGCATGCATGGAACTGGAGACTATTATGCTTACTGAAATAAGCCAGTTGGTGAAAGACAAACACCATACGGTCTCAGTTATAAGAGGAATCTAATGAACAAAATAAACTAATGAGCAGAATAGAACCAAAGGCATAGCATCATAGAACAGACTGACAGCTATAAGAGGGATGTGGGGAGGTAGGGACTGATTGAAAGGTGATGGTGTTAGTCAAAGAACATACAGTGTATGATGGACCCATGGACATTGACAATGGTGAGGGAACTGATTATGGAAGTTGGGGTCGTGGTCTTGGTGGGGGAAGAGGGGAGAGTATAGGACAATTATAATAACATAAAAAGTAAAATATTCAAAAAGCCCCACTAAATAAGAAAAGAAGAAATCTTCAATTATATGCAATTTCAGCTTATCTCATTTGCTTTTGGTTCTCATGTTTTAATGGGAATATATTTTCTTGAAGCATTTTATAATATACACATTAAAGGAACATTTCCAAGAAGGTAGCAGAAGGTTTACTTATTAAAGGTTTCTCTTCTACCAGAGAAAGAAATTGCCATTCATTGAGAGGAACATAGTTGTGCAGAGATGTTCTTACTAAGTCAATGGTTCTTAACCACTTCACATTAGAGTTACATGGAGACACTTTTAAAATATACTAATGTGCAGACTAATCCACACCAGTTGTTTCAGAAGATTTAGCATTGAGGTCCAGGTGTTGGTATTTTTTAAAATCCCTTCAGATTACATGTGCAGCCAGGAAAGAAAAGTATTTCTGCATGCCTTTGTGGCAATGTTCTTGGTTCTTAGTCTGTATTTTCTTACCATAGGCTACATATTTTAATTTAGTTTAGTTTTTAGTTGCTCATCTTGAAAGTCTATCCATACATGATTTTTGCAGCATAGAAGACAACTGGCCTCTCTCATAATCCATTTGAATGTTAAGAGTTTTCCTTGGAACCTAAAAGCCAAGAGGAGGTGCATAATGCTTTGCTCATCTTGTGAACTGTAGCAGCTATTGACCTATCCAGTAGGCACATGGATCTGAGTTTGTGTCTTCTTCAGCACTAGATTGTATTAACAGTGCCTAAGTCCGAAGAACAGCTCTTCATATCCTCAGTGTGCTACTAAAAACATTTCCCATTTCTATCACCTTTAGCCCTCTCTATTTCCTGGCTTTTCATACCCTAAGACTTGTAATTCCTGAAGGAATATCAAGAAAGAAGTGGATGCTTATACATAGAAGAAAAAGGGACAAGAACTGGGCTCTGACTTTCAGTAGTTTGGAGTTTCTAGCTTACCCACTTTCTGTTCATGAAGCTTTACTTTAAACTATCAGTGTCAACCAATGGCCAATTATTCAAATATAACTCCTAGTTCTAGCATTCTGGGGTATGTGCAAGATTAATTTCCTATTTTTCCCCTTCCTTTGCTGTTGTCTTATACCATCAGTCACTCTCACTGGATGAAAGAAGGTGAAGGATTAGCCAAAGATCATATATGTATCACCCACAGACACGGAAAACAGTGTGGTGATGGCCAGAGGGAAGGAGGGGTGGGGAGCTGCATGGCAGTGGACAAAAGTGGCTGGAGAAACTGGGGACACCTATAATAATGTCCAGGAAAAAAAAAAGTGACTTGGCCCTCACTATATCCTTGAATTTAATGATCCCATCCCCTCTGTATGGAAGAACTCTAACTTATCCTTTCTCTAGGGGCCAGTTTAATTGTCATCCTCCCCAGAAAGTTAGGAAGACCTCACTCCAAAGACATGTTTCCAAATTTAGGGACTAAGGTTCATCCCTTGCTTTTTAAAATCAGAAGTCAAATAAACCAAGAACTTCTTTGAATTCACACTGGAGTCAACAAATAGAAGAAGAAAATAAATGGGCCAAAAAAAAAAAAAACAGGCTAAAATGTTTTAAATTAAACATTGGATTCTTCATTCATACACTTTGAGTTTCTAATTTTAACAAAGTCAGATAAACCAAGTACCATTTGGTTCATTATAGCTTAACCTCTTTTCACTCTAAGAGAAAGTCATATGTTCACATTAATTCTGTATGCAGATGAAATTCCTAGACCATTGAGAGGTCTGGTATACATCCTGTTTGCGAACTAAGGTTTCTTTATGGATGAAGACTAAACTACACAAATGCAGGCCTGAAAACAGAAGCCTTGCTTTGTGACACAGCTATCAGTTCCAATATTTATAATCGGCACCTCTGAAACGTTCCACTTTCAAAGTGCAGAGGCTGTTTTCCCAGTTCTCTCTCAGAAGTGTGTTTTTCTAATGCACCCTAGTTTGATGCCAATAAGTTTCTGTTGTGTTTATTATATTTTGTCTCCTCTCCACCCAGGCCTCCACCCTCAGATCCCACATTGTGAGCAAGCCTTTGAGTGTAACCAAAAGCTTATTAACAAATTTTCCAGCAAATAGAATTTTTTGGAATTTTTTCCACCTTGGGTTGATGGACTTTCACTGAAATAAACCAGTTATGTTTGTACTGAACTTCTAAGGGAACTTCACTTCCAGTCGTTTAAATGAATAAATGACAAACTGAATATACCAACAAAATCAAGTCATAAGCATAAAATAGAGACAGAAATACATTGAGTAAAACAGAAAGAATGTGAGAAGGAAAAGTTGGGGAAGAGAAAGAATGTTTACTCCTCTGACTTCTGTAACAAAAACTTAAAAACTGTAGTTTTCCCTAAATTGACTATGAATATGTGATTGTCTGAAAGGATTACTTTAAGAGTATATACCCTTATTTTATTTTCATGTAGCTATTTTTCTTAACTATTGGCCCCCTCCAATGGCATCATAACATTGATAAATCTAGTATCAATGCAAATGTTAAAATCACAAAATGAACATGAGATCACAATTAACTGAATTCAAATATTAAGTAGATACATCCAGTCGATGTGGAAAGCCATGTGGAAAACATCAATCAGAATGGGATCTAAACTTTCTTTTAAAAGTTCTGAGACCTCAAGTACATTCACTGCTTGAGATTTCAGTCATTTAATTTCTCTGTATTTTTCTTATTCCCTTTTCAAAAAGTACCAAAGTATTAGTTTTGACTTGAAATAAATAGCAATATCAATAGGAAAATGAGAAGAAGGAAAAAAAAAAAAACAAACAGAGAAAATAACATCTTCACACTCACATTTCCATCCTCCAAATCAGTTTCATATCTTGGATCAATCCATAGCCATTTATTGTTAAGTTCATTAACAATAATGACAATAAATTTAGTCTTGAGGATCTAAAAAAATTTGAGAAGATGATCAGCATGTACATCCTGATCCTGGATAATATTAACACATAACATGCTCTAAATACCTCAAAATCATTCTAAACCTCAAGTTACTACATAAGTGATCATTTCTTCCACCTAAAATAGCACTGTGTACTTTTTTAATAAATACTTTCAAATATGGCATCATATTTTGTCTTATGGATATAACCACTCAGAAACTTCATTTCTGTAATATGACTTTTTATTCTTCTTTTCCTGTCAATTCTAACTGGCTTCCACCAGCACCCTACCTCACCCCCTCCTCTGCCTGCATGCCCCCTTTTTTAATCATTAATCCCTCAGTACAATGTGGTTCTTTCTGGTCAGCACCAAGGAATCTTAGGAACAAAGCCTCTCATTTGTTGACTACAGAAACAGTTTCAGTCAAACTGGACAGAGCATCTAGGCCTCACATGTGTTTTAGCTCCAGACCCTGAAGAGCAGAAGGACCCCACTGACCACACCCTTGCAAAACCAGACAGACTGACTCCAGGACTAACATCAGGACCAGATGTCTTGGCTCTGATCAATCCATAGAGACAACGACCTTAACCATGACCTTAGCCCCCTTAGTCCCCTAAGTAACCAGTCCTCTAGAAGCCATCTGGGATCTAGGCCTTTGAGCACAAGTTCACCTGTGGCTCTGAGCGTGGGGCCACTTCCTTCTAAATAAACCTCTACTTACTTGCTGCCAATTGCAAATTCCTGTTTGATCAGGCTTTGATGCACGCAGGCCAATGGACCCCTTTCACCCAGTAATACTGACCCAAGATAGCGAGACTGAGTGCTGATTCAGTGCTTGCTTAATTGGATAAAAACATCTCCAATTAAGAAAGTATGTGAGAAGCTCATTAGTATTGTGAACCTAAGAAAAGAAAGTCAAACTAAATATTAGGTTAGAGGCTGTGCTTGGTTTGTTTGGAGCCATGTCAGAGCTAAGGCCCAAGCGTGTCAGAAGAGCTGACACACCAAAACAACTGAAGTTAGTTTATTTACCTGGGGAAGAAAACACATACACAGAGATGACCAAAAGCTGATGATGCCAAAACTAGCTAGCAAATGTGGTCATCTGCCCTGTTGCATTTTTATGGATAGAGATCAATAATTCGTGACTACAAGTCAAATAACCTGCCAGCGCTGTTAACAGCAGTCTTTCATCTTTTGAGTCAAAGGGACTAAGTCCTCATTCATGTCCTCACAACACTACATATTTCCACACTCTTTGGTCCACTCTTCCATGGCAAATGAAGGGCCATGCCCAGCCTGTCTTATTGCTGCCCTTTCACCACAGGCACTAACCAAAGCTAACACCTCTCTGAGATTCAGGGACCCAGCAGGTACACAGAACATCAGGTCCTCACTAGGAAACCTGGAATTGTCCCATCCGCAAAGCCGTGTGCTGCCTCTGTGATGTGCTGTCTGATTTAGGGTATGAACAGATAGGGCATAAGGGGTGAGAGCAGATAAAAGGATCAAAGCAAGACTGATCTCTGACCAGAGTTAGAAGCAATGATTATATATGTCCATGGATGGAAAAGGGCCTCTTTAAAATATGGTTTGGGGGCTGTCACTATTTAAAGTTTCCAAAAAAGAAACATTGAAACCCATCTTTGTCTGTTCTGTGCCAGGGGGCACTAATGTTTAGTTATCTCTTTTGTGTAACTTCACTTGTATGAAACAATAACTCAAGAAAAGAGAGCAAAGAAGTTTACATTCATATAGGATTTGTGTATGTGCACTAATATTTTAATTATTTCTTATCTTTTTGTTTATGGGCTTTGGAACTTGATATAAGAATATGATTCTAGCCCTGGCTGGTAGCACAGTGGATAAGGTGCCGGCCTGCGAACCCAAAGGTTGCAGGTTTGATTCCCCAGCCAGGGCACATAACCAGGCTGCAAACCAGGTCTCCAGTCAGGTCTGTGGCTGGAGGCAGGTGAAAAGCAACCATACATTGATGTCTCTCTCCCTCTCTGCCTCTCTCCCTTCCCCTCTTTCTAAAAATAATGAAATAAAATCTCTAAAAAATAAATTAAAAAAAAAAGAATATGATTCTAGTATGTAAAATTAGATAAAAAATGAAAAATTCTAGCAGTACTAGTTCAATCTAAAGAATATGAATTTCTCTGAAAACTATTTTTAAAAAAACAAACAAAACACATTTGGCTGCTTTGAGGATCCTTTTGGGAACATGTTTGCTAAAAAGTGTTAATCTTCAATATCATTATCAAAACTGAAGCCATATTATTATTCTGACAGTCAGAGACCTGTAAGGATTCCCAAAATAAAAGTTCCTATTACTAATCCATTTACAATAGCATCCATGACAAATGTGGACTTCAAAAGTACACTATCATGAATTAGTATTTTGACACATTACATTTCAAAACAGAAATTTAAAAGTTAACAAAGTACTTTCACTTCTTCCTGTGACACAGTCACAGGAACTAAGCTTGCCTTCCACTTATACATGAACAAATGACAAAACACGTGCAGCCACTATTTTCAGGCATTGGACAACTGGCCCTACAGCACTGTGGTACCTGAGAGAAGGCAAACCAGTGAGGTCAACTATATGATCAGTGCAACTTTCTTCTTGGAAGCCCTTCCTAAATTTCAAACCAGGTAAGAGAAGCCCAGGTAAGGCATGGCAGTCTTACAAGGTTGATGGGACAGGGGAACCCATGAGGCAGCTGGGTTCAAGAGGCAGAGTACCTGACCTCTGAAAGAGCTCCATAAACCTGTATGGGGCCCCTTCAGTCCTTAGCTGAACACTAAGCAACAGGTAGGATAAAATAAGCAATGCATAGAGTAAAATGCAAGAAGGCTGTGCAAAAATAAAAATCTGCTGGGGAGCTATAAGATTAATAGATCCAAAATATACATAGGAGACTATGTACGTATGGCCCACTCAAATTGAAGAAACCTTGTTGAATGCCTGAGGCATTCAATACAGACCCCAGAAGAGGTCTTCATTGTGGAGCTACCCTATGCCACCCTAAAAATAACTGAAAGATAAATTCAAAATAATTCACAAGTAATTAAATTTCCTATCAAAATATACTGTCAATACTCTTTGAATAAAGTCACAAAAACTATATTTGTATCACTATAACACTTACAATATCTGTAATTATGTAAAAATTGCAGAACATAGATAGAGAGAAGCAGGAAAATGTAGCTAGCTCATAATCAGGAAAAAATGTTCAATAGAGATGGCATAAGAAATAACAGAAATGATGAATTAGCAGGCAAGTAAAGTTTAACCATCTTATAAATATTCTCAAAGAGTTAAATAAAAAAACAAGAACATAATGGCAAGAGAAATGAATGGTTTAAGAAAACAAATGTATTTGTTAGAGTTGACATGTAATATGTGAGAGGGAAAATTAACTGGATGGACTTAAAAGCAGGTTGGACTAGTCAATTAAAAATTAGTGAACTTCAAGACATAGCAAAGGAAAAGCAAACCAAAGTACTGAGGGGAAAAAAGTTGAAAAATAAATAAACAGAACCTCAGTTATCTGTGGGACCATTGGACTGCCAGAAAAAAAAAAAAAAAAAAAAAAAAAAAAAAAAAAAAAAAAAAAAAAAAAAAAAAAAAAAAAAAAAAAAAAAAAAAGGAAGTAAAGGCAAATTTAAAAAGGAATGGTCAAAATTTCTCCAAATTATTTCTGAAAACCCCTGTATAGGCGTCTGGTCAACAAAAAGCAGTACGTGCTTAATGAATTACAAGTGTGGCAATAAGTAACATTCATGAAACCATCACCCAAATCTGTGTTATAAACATATCTATCACCTTTGAGAGAACCAAGGTGGCGGAGGAGTAAGTGGAGCTACACCAATCTCCTCCCAACACCAAACTGGAATTACAGCTTAATTGGGGAGAAGTCATCCAGAATAACCAACAGAACATCAACTGGAGAGAAGCCTTACCACCAGAGACAGAACAGAAGAGCCAATTCATCACAACTTGACGGGTAGGAAGTGCGGACACACAGAGGCTGGCATGGCTCCCAAGGGTGGCAACTGAAGGGATAGAGAAACATCTCAGCAGCCGGGGGTTCCACCTGAGAAGGGTGGGATCTAAACCCCCAAATGGGCTTCCCCAGCCCACAGCAACACAGCTGAGAGTAAACAGCACCCAGTTGTGAAAAGCAAAAACCCACCAAGTTTAGCCAGCTTGACAGAGAGACCAAGTCCTTAAAGGGACCATGCACAAAAATACAGCAGCACACACTTACTGTGGGCTCCAGCAGAGAAATGGCAGAGTGGACTAGAGAAGTTTGCAGAAAGTTCGGGTCAGTGGCTTTAGGGGGAGAGTTGAGGGAGCAGCCCATGAGTCCAGTGCTGACCCATCCCCCATACAACCAGCAGATCAGTCTCCTCCAAAGGGCAGGAGCCTGAGGGGAAGCCACAGCCCCACCCATAGGGATTAATCCACCCCACCCAGCAGTGCCTAAACCTGACCTCAGATCACAGGCTAATTGGATTCACAACTGAATTCATCTGCCCTGCCCAGAAATGCCTAAAACTGACCACTGACCACAGACTGATTGGATTAACAGCTAAAGAAGACAAAGACAATGGATCTCTGGTAGTCTCCAATGGCTGACTAGGCCCAGACTGGAACACAAGCTGATGTCACTGAGCACAGATCCAGGAAGTAAAAAAAAAGTGCACCTCTACACCACAGAAGGTCACACCACTAAGACAGTAAGTCAAAGCAGACCAATCTAAGAAGCAGAAACAAACAAGAGCCACCTAAAATGGGGAGACAAAGAAACCCTCAGCATATGGAAAGGAGGAATCCCCAGGAAGAGTGCAAAATGAAATAGAGGCAAGCATACTCTCAGACATGGAATTCAAAATAATGATGATAGAGAAGCTCAATGAACTCAGCGAGAACAATGAAAACTATAAACAACTCCAGGGGAACTCCAGGAAAGCTACAAGGAACTTACTGAGAACTACACCAGTATTAAAAAGGACCTAGAAACCATCAATAAGAGCCAGGAGGAAATGAAGAATACCATTTCTGAACTGAAGAACCCAGTAGAAGGAATCAAAAGCAGGCTAGAGAAAGTACAGGATTGGATCATCGAGCTGGAGATCAGTGTAGAAGAAAATTCCCAGGCAATGCAACAAAATGAAAAAAGACTGAAAAAAGAGTGAAGAGGTTTTAAGAAAGCTGTAGGACAACATGAAATGTAATATCCGTATCATAGGGATAAATCATAAAACTAAATATAAAAGCTGAAGCGTATAAAGCTTCCCAATGAAAACATAGGAAAACATCTTTGAGCACTCAAAGGCAAGGATGTTTTAGGATATAAACATGTTTCTGTATACACATAAAATGAGATGCTACTTAATAGTAGAAAAGAATGAACTTTCACGATGTATATAACGTGGTTGACTGTCAACAACATTCTACACAGGTAGTGGGTGTATGACCCATGACCACAGAGTCTGGGCTTGCCCAATCAAAAGGACTCACTAATCTTCAAATTTAGAATTACTGAGATACAGAAACAGAGATGGTAGGGAAAAAGACCTTTATTAAATCATCAGGGGAAGTTGCACATCTTAAAGAAACGTTCACAAAGTCACAAAATTTGAAGTATGTATAGGGCCAACTTTTCTTACAATCCCCATAACTATTCAAATCTGTAGATGTCGTATAATGCACCAAATCCCCTTTCCTTTGTATCTCATCCCAATTTGCAACAGGTAAAAGTATCAACAATCATAATGCTACCAGAGGCCAGAGGTTGTCACCATTTCTCTTACCCCAAAAAACAGGATTTCTGCAGCCATCCAGCCACTGAGTGATACAATTCCAGAATCAAAGTCGGCTTCCCAGAACCAATTCTAGTATCTAAGATTACTGACAGAGCACTGGATTCCCCAGAAGCTAACACTAAGTTGAGAATTTTTGAGAAAGTGATATATTTGAAGTATTTCCAGGACACAATTAAAGCATGAGGAGATGGGACCAGTAAAGGGAGGAGGCTAAGCAAGGCTATGGTAGCAACAAACCCCAAAGAGTATAACTTCAGCTCAGTCACACAGAGGTGCTCTCCATGCAGGTGGATCTCATCCCCAAGCTGCCCTGCTTAGAGGACAGAGAATTTATATTCTCTATGCATTAGACGTTGGGTAACAGCTGTTTCCAGGGAGAACTCAATTCACAGGCATGCCCCCTCTTGTGCTTGCAGGCAAGGCAGATTCCGGCAGCCTAGCAAAATTAAAAAAGAGAGAGACTATGTTGTGCCTCTCCTACTAGACTGTGGATTCCATGGGGTCAGAGGCCAAGTCATCTGGCAGAGCCCTGTGTCCTGTACCCAGATTGGGGTCCGTGGCAACAGTTCTGCTTCCAGCCTGGCACTATCCTGGGTCCCAAGAGTCAGGGTTTGGAATTGGGAAGATAAATGCTGAGCAAGGAACATTCTGAGAAGAGAAGACCACAGGAAGTAGCTTAGATCAGGATTAACAAACTCATGTGGGACGGAAGAGAGAGCAATATTTGAAGGCCAAGTTCAGAAATCTGGAAGAGCCAATACACTAGGTGGACTATAGCAAACAGAATTAAGAGATCCTGGAGGCACTATTAAATTAAAAATGTACAAGCCAAATAACATGTTTAAATGTCCTGCTCATGGCTGTTGGTGTGGGTTGGCCTGGATAATTAAAGGGGGCCAAGAAAAAAAAAAGGCACTGTGGAACATCAGGTGACTTTGACTATTTGAAAATAGTAAATAATTCTCAGGAAAAAAACAAAAACAAAACAGGATACCCTCTGAGGAACTGAGAAATTACATGGAAGCATTAGAGCCACTTCTTTATAAACCAGCTATTAAACCAATTAATGAAAACAGATATATAAGCATCATTGAATGTGACAAAAATGAGTAAAGGTCACATTTCTAAGTGATTTGACAATCTTCGAACCATTAAAAATAATGTGGAACTGAGCTATCCAAATGAAATGGAATTCAAGCCACTTAGGTGGTTTTAAATTTTATGATAGTCACATTCACAGAAAGGTATAATGCATCATGTAAAATTATTATTAACAACATACTTTATTCCAGTATATCAAAATTTTTTACCATTTTAACATATCGTCAGTATAAATAATAATAGTAAGGTGTTTTATATTCAGTTCTTTTTTAATTTAAGGAGATCAGCATTAAATTAAAACTTCTGTTTCTCTGTTTCAGTAGCTACATTTCAGGCACTCAGTGGTCACCTGTGACTAACAGCTACTATATTGGGCAGGGCAAGGCTGGAATTCATAACAACCTGACACCTTCTGAAAAACATTCAGATTTAATGAATATTTAATGCTTATGGTCTCCTTTTTCAGGAGGGCAAATTTTTTTAAATCTATTTATTAAAAGCTTCATAAAGGCAGACCATCAATGAGGTTACTACAGAAGACAAAACAATCATCAGCTACTGAACAGTATGCTAAGTAAGGCTGCTTTTATTTAGAAGTTTAGCCTTTCATAACTTCTACCTAAAGTTGCCACTCAGTTTCCTGATGGGCTACAATATACATCTATATGTATATTGTATATATATATATATATATATATATATATATATATATATATATATAGTATAGACGCAAACTCTTTTAGCATTCTCTCCAACCATCAAATAAAAAGCAGCTGATAAAGCAAAATTTCTGGATTTTTCTGCATCAATGAATGTGTATCACTATAGGTCTGCAAAAGGCCACTTGTTTGCAACTTATGGATGGTAGCTGATTCTATAGTTAAGTGCTGGCAATAAAAGCCAGGCGGTCTGGCTTACATTGTTGACCACATCCTTGACCACAAGAGTAACATAAAAAGTTCATTTTTGTAAAACATTTCAGAGGTTGTCTAGTCCAATTTATAAACCTATGTTTAACGTTTTCATCATTTGTGGCAATGTATCCATTCTCCTATCAAGAAGGATAAGAAAACATTTCTGAAGCAGAAAGATTATGTCAGGTCTTTTTTTTTTTTTCTTCTTCTTTTTTTTTCTGTGGGACCAATTAAAATAGTTTAAAGTTAACTCTTAGTTCAGATATCTGAATTCCAAATTTTGAAGACTGCTTCTTCCCATCTGCTGTTCCATATCACCTATTCTACATAGAAAAAGGGGAAAAAATCACACACATGAAAATTAAATTATAAGTGTAAATAAATGAGCTACAAGTCTTTATTTATGTTCTAGGATATCACTGTAGTTTTGGAAAAGAAGAGAAAATCAGAGAATTTCCAGAGTAAATATAACATCAACTGTATAGATTTATTAAACCAGTATATAATATGCCTAATACAGTAACAAACCCACATTTCTCACAGAAAATGTTAATTAAATTTTCAAACAGTACTTTTTACCCATCATGCCTAATGTTTCATCTGTTTTTTACCCTACCAAGGAATATGGGCTTTCTCAAGGTTGAGCTGGTCTATGTTTGCAGAAAAAGAGAAATTGTTATCTTTTAAAAATGTATTAAAAATGAGCCCTGGCTGGTGGCACAGTGGAGAAGGCACCAGCCTGCGAACTCAAAGGTCGCTGGTTCGATTCCCAGCCAGGTCTCCAGCCAGGTTTCCAGCCAGGTGAGCTGGAGGCAGGTGAAAGGCAACCATACATTGATGTCTTTCTCCCTCTCTGCCTCTCTCCCTACTCCTCTCTCTAAGAATAATACATGAAATATTTTTTAAAAAATGTCTTAAAAATGAAAAGAAATAGAAACATCATCAAAAATCATGGTGTCAAATAAGAAGCAATGTAAAATCTTCCCATTGTTTTCAAAATCAAACCAAAAGCAATCCCTTTAACTTACTTTCTCAAAAGGGGTGGAATAAGGAATCTTCACAGGGATCTTGAAGCAAAACCCCAAACAGTCTCTTTTCCCACATTTCCATAAACAACCTTCAGGACCATTAGTCTCTGCAGCACCCAGACTGTCTGCATACCAAACAAAGCCATAGCTGGCACAGGTACCTCCCCAGCTCTGGAGTGAGATTAGAGATGGAAGAAATATCAACATCTACTGAGACCAGTGGAAGTAAATTTAAACTCTCTCTACCACCAAACAAACAACCACAGCCACATCTTAAAGGCCACCATCAGCATGACTGATTCTGGCCCCATAGCCCTAGAGTGGCTTCTTGCATATCTTAGTCCTATAATTAGAGCCGGGTGTTCCTTCAGGGCATTCAAGAGTTAGGGATTTGGTTTAAATGTTGCTCTAAAGTTTATCCAAATAAGGCTGGATTTGTCTTCTGTGTTGGTTCCACCTTTTTCGCACATGTTTGCTTTCCTACCCCACCCCCCAGCCTATTCTATTTTCTCTTGTAAAATCAGCATATTTACTTCCAAGCCTAGAATTTCTTGTTGTGTCTCATTAGGTTAGTTCTTGTGTCCTATTGCAATATTTTTTAAATGTTCATTTTATTTTCTAGGCTAATCTAAATTTAGATTTAATCTAAATAATAGATTAAATGTGGTGTCAAGGAGTTGAAGATCCAAGGTCTTCTTTTAGAAAATTAATTTCTCATGCCCATACTACAAAAACTTTCATTTCTGTTTCTAAGAATTTTTTTCTAAACAGAAGTTATAATCAGCCTGAAGTGGACATTTGTAATATTTGGCTGACTAGCATCTTTTTTTTCTCTTCCAAAGAACACCTAAATTTAGAAATTTAGAAAGTTAGATTTCTAAATGTTTGAGGAATTACCTGCTTCCCTTCTTGTGGGACTAAAATTAGGGGCTCAGCCCTGTACTAACTAGGGACATTTCCTGCTACAGGACACTGCCTGTCCTTCTTGCTTGTTCTCTGCATCTGCTTATCTTCCTGCTTTTTCCTCAGGTTTGTTCCTCCAGACTTGATGTCATGCTTTAGAATGTCAAAAAAAGAAAAAGAAAAAGAAAACCATAATTATCTTTGGTTCATGTTAGTCCAAGTCAGTTCCTGTTGCATGCAGTGAAAGAATTCCAACTGATATCCAATTAAAACATGCCAGTCATTCTTAGATGGATAACTGTATGCTGGATTCACTGAATTGTTTACAATGGATCACAATTCAATGAAGATAATGGGTCATGTTTTGTGTCATCAGTACTGTTCGAAGTGCTGAAACAAGTGTTTTTGAAAAGGAAGAGAATGACTAACTGCCAGAGGGTTTGCTGAAGAGTTAAGATGAATGCACAAGCAACAATAACTGCTCCCAGGCATAGAAAGAGCTCCAAAGGAATGCATTCAACATCCAAGGAATGACTTTTCTTGTCACCCACCTAGTTTCCCAAGCCTGAGCCTGTAATTAATTCATCCTTGACTTCTCTCTCTACCTCACCCCACACATTGAATTAGTCACAATTCATTCACTGAGAAAATATCTGTTAGCAAACCATGTTGACTGTGCTTATTTTAGATTTCTTCTTTCCATCACCAAAGCTTCTCCTTTAATTCAACCCCTCCCGATGCATTTATCAACAGGCCAACTATAGCGACTTAGTCACTGGCCCCTCTGAGTTTGTCTTTGTTTCTTGTGATCCACTCTCCTCCAAGAAGACAGAATTTTCTTTCTAAAGTGCAAACTGGATTATGTTGCTCTCCCTACGAGGCTTGCCAGCATCTTCGGAGAGCTCCAAGTGTCTTCGGATGGTATGTGCTGCCCTTCAAGGCACTGGAAAACTCCTCTGGAACAAAGTGAGCTGTAACTAAGCAAACAAATGAAAAGGCCAGGTCTGTCATGCTCTGGCTCCTGTTTTTCCCTCGAGCTTCATCTCTCAGCACTCTGAGCTACCAGCATATTGAACCACTTACAGGTCCTTCCAGCACCATTATCTCATTCTCGGCCCTAGGCGCTAGATGCTCTTTTGCCTGGAATGTCTTACCTGCTCCCTGACCACAGTTCACCTGACAAACTCCTGCTTGTCCACCCACAAGGCCCGGGAGAGCAGTCCTTCACACTGCCACGGGAGTCGCTCTGTGCATACCTCCTACACCTGCATTTCTCTAGGTACAATGCACACATTATCACTCTACAATATCATTTTCTATTCCTTTGGATGCCTTCCTTTTCAGAGGGCAGGTTGTCTGTTTGGTTCATCTTTGTTTTCCCCATGCTTAGTAGAGCACCCAGCATAAGAAAATATTCAGTATATGTTCATCGAACTGAATGAATACACATAAAATATTCTCATAAATAATGCATATAATAAGATCTTTTTTACTGACCCACTTAACACAGAGGACCTGGATAGAATACATTTTAACCATTCTATTTGTAAACATAGGAAACATATTAATACCCAGACATTGTACAGTTTCAGGACTCTCTAAAGATGCCAACCCTATATTTAACAAATTCATTACAGCAAACAATTATGTGACATTTATATTCATTTGATCAAACTATAAATTCTTATAGAAACACTGACAAAAATTTAGATGTCTCTAAATCTCTGGGTTCTCTGGGACAACATTTCATATATTAATGCATTAAACACACTTAAAGTAGAAACCAGTCTGACAGAATCGGTTATAGAAAAATTGGACAAATTAAGCCAGTCCGTTATAACCAAAGAAATATGCAACCTTTTTGACAATAGTTTCTGAGTAAATTAATTCTGACAAAAATAATGGAAAGATACACAATAAACCAGAGGATTACTGGTCTCTTACAGCAGACACTTTCCAAGGACACAGTCAAATGAAATAAAAGTTTACACTTGTAACTGAAAGAGGCAGCAGGTATGTGATAAAGATTATGGTATACTAGTCACAAAGTACATGTGATACAGTCCTTTATAGATGTATTTCTTCTTCTGTGATGAATGGGTCTCAGTCATAAACCTTTTGCCCATCTCTATATATACATTGTACTTTATCAAAATAATTCTCTTCCTGTAATTACAATCTAAGGCATTAATTACCATGATTTAGCATTAATCCCAAATATGTAACTCACTTCTAATTAAATTTTACTTCTTTATGCATAACTGTCCAGTACACTTGCCCTTATCTCCAACAAAATTTATTTAAAATCATTTTCAATCTACTATCACTTCCTCTTCTCATCATCTGATCTTTCAGCATCATGTCATCCTCAATTCCTTTTTTATCGTTTTTTATGTAGTCTCCCCCGAATCATCATTGACTGCTCAAAAAAATCAGTTATAAAATATCTATCACATGCAAATTTTTCTGGTACTAGCTACTTAGGTGGGATATTATTTAGAGTCTGTGAGCATCACAGCCAACATCACCATGTGGTATTTTTGCCTAGAGTTTCTACCTTGTCACTTCCATGTCCATCTTCCTCAAAGATCTCATATGGATTTTCAGACAGATTTCTCACTCTAGATTCATTACACCTATAAAACATTATTTTGTCTTGTTATAGTAAACTAGCAAACATTTTCTTTCCTGTACCTTTGCTCGGAATCCTTTGCTCAATATTCCTCCATAGCTTTCTCAACTTATCCCAAATTTTACCTGTCTTCTAAAAATCTTGCTCTAATCTCACATCTTTAAAGACCTGCACAATTCCACCACGAAATCCTTTCTGCTAATACAATAGTCCCTCCAATATAGTAGTCCCAATATAGCATGCAAACTAACTTGAATTCCTTTTATGTATTAACTGTACTAAGGTATTTGTGCTGTTCTAACAAATAATCCCTGAAGTTCAGTGACAACACAAGTTTATTTCTCATTTAGACTGTATGTTAATATGGGTCGTCAGGTAGGTCTATTGAACAATGACCCCAGTATCCCAGCAAACAGGGGCTAATTTAGTATTTGAGGCTGCATTAACCTCAGCGCTGTGGCTGGGAAAGAGAGAAGCTAGAACACTGCAGGGGATTTTCATTCCCTCTGATCAGAAGTGACTATAATTTATGTCAGCTCACATGGTCTCAACTAATTGCTAGTGGCCTAAAATGCAGAGGAGCGATGGACTAGTTAGTGAACTTTACTCTTTCATCGCAATAAATTTGTATATTAATCTCAGCGTAGATGTGTAGAAGGAGAAAGTCTCAGCTCAAGCACTACAGTGTTCCATGTTGGAACATCACTCCCTATAGGATAGAAAAGGAGGACTATCTCTGTCTGCCCAACAGAGCCATTTTTTTTTGTCCCTGCCACCAGGGACCAAATAGAAAGCAGCACAGAAAGAAGAATGTTCTTAGACTCTCAAGGCCAAGCTTCCAGGCACATTAGGAGCTCTCTGTTCAGCCAGGAAGAGAGGCTGCCATTTCCTGACATTCAGCTAAGCTGACCGATCAAGGTGGCCTGGAACTTATCTGATGTGATACAGCCAAAGTGCCCTCCCTGAGCTTCCAGGACGAGAGGCTGCCATTTCCTGACATTCAGCAAAGCTGACCGATCAAGATGGCCTGGAACTTATCTGATGTGATACAGCAAGTGCCCTCCCTGAGCTTCCAGGAAAGCACCAAAAGCTGAGTGAGCAGCTATCTCATTTTGCCAAATTACTATTTCAAGTGCCTGTGTGTCCTCCATAATTAGAGAGAATTCTATGACAATAGGTATTGCATAAGAAATTTTTCTGTACTCTAGAATTCTATTATCAGGGACTATGCAAGGCTCTTTCACAGGGGACAAGAACCTCTTCATTAGAAAGGCCATTTGTGGGTGGGGAGCAGAGACTTCTTTAGTCCTGGCCTTGCCTACCTTGTGAAGAATATTCCGTTGTCATTTGCCATGTTCCCTCAGGCTCTCCCTCCTTCCCACACAGCTTGTGCGACTAGGAATGGCTTATCTAAGTGGTGAGTTTGGGAGGAGGCCTTGGGCAAGTGGAGCCAGCATCACTCTTGTTTGTTGGAAAAGCCTGTCCGATAAGCACTCCCATAGCAAGGTCAGTAAGGCCATCTACATCTGGGATTTAGAATTCCGAAGGCCTCATGCTCCCAGACACAAAATACATTCTCCAGCTTCAGTTTTAACTGTAATACGGGATATTATCATGTAGACTTACTCAATGTATTTCTCAGTTGATGAAGAATTTGAATGGGTCAGTGGGATAGCATTTACTGCATCTCCCAAATAACTTCTAAAGATAGTATATTTGTTTTTATGTTATCTATTTAAGTATATCTGTCATTAATATTTACAGTAGGCTTTTATCTACCCTTATTATACTATAGCTATCATGTTGGTATTCTGTGATGCTAATACATTTTTGGTCAGTTATTAGAATGTGCAGCTACCATTCATTTTTATTAGAAATTTGAAATGTGTTAATATGCATGCATATTCTTAATCTATTTGTACAACGACTTGGTTATTTACATGAAAGCCAAAAAAAGTAAAATTTCAGTTTTAACATAATATCTTCTACTAGCATTTTCTACAGCCCTCAGACATTCAATAATGTATAAATTTATATTGAGGTCAAATCATTTGTTCACTCTAAGTTGACAGTAGAAGCATGACTCAAACGAAAAGCAAATTAGCTTGCAAATGCCCACGTCTTCTGATGACAAAAATGGAGCCACTATTCTTAAAAGCTAAAAATGCTAAGAGATATTACATTCAACATAATCAATTTCAAGTGTGTTAGGTTGGAGTGAAATAGAAGTCTTCCTTCAGCACCTTTACAAGCTGCCAAGAGGACAACTTATGCATTTAAACATAAAAGAGAACTGAAGTTTCTCTACCATCTTTTTTCTCTCGTTGAATTACATTTACTTGAAGGTCACATAATGACTATCTGTTTTTTAGTGCCACCTTTTGGGTGGTCTTGTTATTACATAACATCAAAATTTTAAAATTAGAGATTCAGTGTGTGTGTGTGTGTGTGTGTGTGTGTGTGCACATGCATACATGTGTTCATTGAAGTCTAGCAAATTAAGTTTAGGGCCTTAGTTTTTCACATTAGCTGTACAGCTTATTAAATAAGAGCTCTGTTCACTTATGTTCTGTAATCAAGTAGGAGCTATGAAATTTCCTTATTAGAGTTTTTTGCTCATGGGATCCATCTCCTGTCTATATTATCTGTTATATCTTTACACCACATCACACGCCCCAGCACTCATGTTCACATAAACTTTTATGTAAACTACGGCTACTCCTTCCCTTTAGAAAACTTAAAAATCAGTGGTCATCACCTGTGGATGCTTAGAGAAGCCATGTTATTAGTATAGCCAGAGGCAGAACCTTTCTGGATGCCTCAACCTTTGCGAATATGGAGTTAAAAATCAAACCCAGGTCTCAAAATACTAAGTCCATGAGTTACATTTATGCACATCAGAGAAAGCATTGACTCTAACAAATGTCCTCTGCTACTCGCATCTTGATAAAGTGGTTTGAATTCCAGGTGAAGCAAATATGGTTAAATGATTAGAGAACATGATCTTTAAGATACGGAATTATTTGTTCTAGAGAAAGAAAGCTAAAATCAATCTTCAATTTTCAGCTTGGCTACTACCCAGAAGATGCAATCACTAGATCTACTGAATACAAAACAGATGGAATTAATTGTAAAAATGGAAAGATGCATGTGAAATAAAGAAAGGAAGCCTTCCTGGCAGTGAAAGCTATTTGGCTGTTGAAAGTTCAATAGTGTTTTTGTTTTTAGCAAATAGCAAAAGTAATACACATAATTACATCTTATCATGTCCTTGATTTTCTTTAGATTATTACCACAAATTATATGTCTATTTCTAGATGTTTCTAAACTTTACATAAATAGAATGATACTGCCTATATTGTGCAATATGCTTTTTTTCCCCCAACTGTGTGTGTCCTATTGTTTTAAGGATACTTTTTTAAAAGATTTTATTTATTATTTTTAGAAAGAGGGGTAGGAAGAGAGGCAGAGAGAGAGAGAGAGACACCTATGTATGGTTGCCTTTCACCTGCCTCCAACTGCAGATCTAGCTGGACACCTGGCTATGTGGAGAGCTGTGCAACCTGGTTATGTGCCCTGGCTGGGGAATCAAACCAGCGCCATTTGGGTTTGTAGGCCGGTGTCTTATCCACTGTGCCACCAGCCTGGCTTGCAATACACTTTATATTTGCTCAAAATTATGTTTATATAATTAATCTGTGTTGGAGTGGTTTTTTGTTTGTTTGTTTTTGAAGAACTATCTTCTTTTCTGGTACCACAAGATACTGCAAGCATATCTCATATTTCCCCTTATATTGCCACTTCCCCAAGAAGTCCTGGTTCCTTTTATGTCAGAATGGTATTTAGAAAATACCAAAATCGGAGCGACAAGTGTGCATATAGCTACTGAAATATCATTGTGTTTAGATCCTCTCAGCACGTAGAATGCAAAGATATGTGTATGTGTACTGGGCCGTAGAATGCAAAGATATGTGTATGTGTACTGGGCCATGCATACATATATACTTTATTTATTTCTCCATCTATTTATCTTATGTAGATATCAAAAAATTAAGTACAGATATGGTAGAAAATGATACTCAAATATGTTGTGTTTGTGTGTGTGCATACATGTATCACAAGCTCAATCAAATATTTCCAGGTCCCATATAACACCACAGGATTTACTTAACGTATTCCCCTTTCTTGTTTGTAAAGTTTTTCAGACAATGAGAAATTTGGATTTCATTTTCTACCATATACATACTTTTTAAATTATAATACATACACACAAAGTAGTTTCGGAATTATTAACTCACATGAGAAACAAATTTACTAACTACAATGCATCATTTGCATAATATTTTTGGACTTATCTTTAGGTTAGCTTTGTGGTGGACAGTTCTATGGATTTTGAAAATGCATAGTCATGTAACCACCATTTTAGTTATGAATACAAACAGTGTCACCTACCCCCAAATTCTCTCCTGGCCCCTTTGGTATCAACATCTGCCCCATTCCTTAACCCTAGCAACTGTAGATTAGGTTTCCATCTCTACAATTTTGCTTTCTCCAACATACAAGAGAATCAAGCAGTCTTTTCAGCGTGGCATATTTTACTTAGCACAACATATTCAACATTTATCCACATGCAAATTAATAGTGCTGTCTTTTAAGAACCTAGTATAAAGGAACCATGGACATGGACAACAGGTGGGATTGACTTTGGGGGGAATGGGTGGGTGGGGAGGGGGACAGAGGGGAGCAAAAGGGGGATGGATGTAATACAACAACAATAAAATTAAAAAAAAAATAGTGCTGTCTTTTATATTGCTAAATATGTAACAATTTTCTGGTTAAACAACACCTAAGTTGTCCCTGTATTGAAATTTTCCTTATAAGTATTTTATTGACATCAGCAATCACAGCGCCTGATTAACCAAGGAATGACCCTGACCCTGACCCCAAGACGCTGGGCGAGCATCAGCAACTGCTTTCAGAACCAGCAAAAACACTGCCTGTGCGTCCTATTTCCAGATGTCAGCAGCGAAACCTCCGCTGGAGCGATGAAACTACAGGATGACGCAGGCGGGAGATGACACTGAAACAGCCAATCACAGAGCTGAGAAACTGCACATCAATTCTTTAGTTTCTCACTTCCCAGGTTCCCCCATATAAACTAGCCGGGCGCCAAAGATGCTGTGACGAACTTTGGGGCCAGAGGAGTCTCCCCACTTCCCAGTGGCGGGAGCCTGGGTAAAACCACTTTCCTTGAGATCAGCACCACCTCTCCACTGTTGGCTTTTGGGGAGGCAGCAGCTGGACCTTCAGTTCGGTTGCAATATGAGGGAAGAAGTCATCTTAAGAGTAGATCCTTCAGGCCCAGGTGTCCAGCTGGTAACGTGAGTCAGAATCCCCTTGCCCAGCAGAACAGAGCAGAATAGAGTGAGCAGAGACTGTGCAGGGCCAGGCAACAGTTGTCTGGCTGGAGATGGCCTGGCCCCAGGGCCGTCTCACAGCCCAGGCTGCTTCACAACTTGCCACTTTATAATGGAGCTGTCACAACACTGAGCTGTTCCATAATCACAGTTCTCACAAGGGAGCATCTGTACTGAATGGATGGACCTTGAGGACGTTATGCTAAATGAAATGAGCCAGTCAAAGAAAGTCAAGTACCATATAGCTTCACTCATATGTGGAATCTAATGAACAAATTAAATTAAGAAAAATAAAAAAAAAGAGAGAGACAGACAGACTCATAGAGAACAGGCTGACAACTCAGGTGGAGGAAGGCATACGGTAGAGGTGGAAGAAGGTATAGATGGGATAAATGGTGATGAAATACAAAATAATAAAATAAAATACTGACAATAACACCCCAGAGGAAAAAAACTTGATAAAGCTGTTTAAAAGGTCATTTCAATTAGTAACAAAGATTCTTCTCCCATTTTTAATATGAACTGTACACCTATAGTAAATGACTCGAAGCTTTCAAAAGCCATCTACAGTGAACAATATTCCTGAAAAATAGCAAGATTACGGTACTTACTTTAACATACAGTCAAATGTAAAATGTTAAGAGGGAAAGAAAACACAGCATAATAAATCTCAGGGGTAAATGCCTATCACCTTAATGGAAGTCTTTCTCATTGTTCACCCATTTTTCTATGTACAAATTAAGTGAACACAGGTATCTGTGATTTCACATACACATATAGCTAATGGGCAAAACCTGATTTCTTTCCTATTTGGTTCTCACAATATGACTTTTACATTGTCTCTAAAATCATTAAATCTATTCTTAAGCCTCAGGTAACAACTGCTGTTTGTCGTGGCACTTGAGCTGAAGACAGGGAATGAATGGGTGACTAACAGCCCCAATTTTTGGTCAAAAGCCATATCCTGAGTCCCTAGCTACTCAGAAATTGCATCTGGCTTAGAAGGCTAATTTGTTAAAAATGATTTTCTCTTAAAAATTATACTACTTTGCTCTATACTTTTGGCCCTTTCCATGTAATGTTACTAATTTCTGTTTGCTTGAAGTCCTTATTCTGCAAAACTAGAGAAAGATGCTTTCCTCAAGTCTTCTCTCTAACGATAGTGTTTCTCATCATCCCACTGCATGTGTTCGCTTCAGTTGCTGCACAGGTGTTCCCAACAGAGCTTCTTGTGTGTAACACCTGTGTTTTCTGCAGAGTTGTGGTAATGTTCCTCCGGGTTTCACCTGCTTTCTTTATGTGAGTTCTAACTTCTAATGAGAAGTCTATATATAGTTTGTTCAGTTGCATTCAGTTTGGGTGAATGTCAGCTGCTCAGCAAAGTTTGAGCAAATGTCACATTCTTTCCGAGAGAAATGTTTGTTTGTTCTTAAAGTTTACCATATATGTGCCCCTTCTCAGATGAAGCTTCGTAATAGGTGTGAGATATATCATAGGTCAGTGTCTGTACATAGTAAGCACTCAATAAATGTTAGAAATGAGAAGGGTAATGTTGATGACTTACAGAAAACATTATATTTATCCACCTAGAATCCAATATGTTTACTTAACTAAGAGTTTAAGTTAATAATATTGTAATAATGCTGGATGGTGCCAGGTGGGTATTTGAATTAGCAGATGTATCACTTTGTAAATTATATCATTTTTCTAACCACTGTGCTGTACATCTGAAGCTAACATAAAATAATATTGAATGTCAACTGTAATTGAAAAATAAAAAGTTTTAAAGTTAAAAACCGATAACACTGGCATTGTCATTTTGTATTTCTTGCCTCAGTGATGCAATATGGAAATTTGGAACCCAGAACCCATTTCTTTGTTCCAATATATATACTTATATATTTATATAACACTTAAATACATGTATATGATCTTTTATGTCATAGAATCCACAAAATGTACTGAATCCTTTTTGAAATTAAACCCACTTTCACCACCCTACTCTCCAGCTATGTAATAGGCTGAATTATGTGAGGCCAAGGAATCCCATTTCATATTTTACTTTACTGTTTCCTGACATTTTGATAATAAGACCATTGGCAACAATGGCTTTAAGGAACACTTTTAAGAGAAAATAGTGTGTTTTATTTTTAGACATGAACAATGTTCTAATTTAGGCAAAGTTTCATTGAGAAATAATTATCCTCCCCAGGATGCAGCCTATACAAAAAAAAAAAAAATCACTTAATAAACAGAAGGTTAAAAGACACAGCAAATTGTACATGGATTCAAAGTGCTAAATTACCTTAATAGTTGTAGAACATTCAAGCTGTAGCTGTCCAACCCACTCATTTGACAGACTACAAAACTATGAGAGTCTGAGTGAAATCATTGAGTAAGCAGGTGCACATCTGAAATCAGTTCCCCTGACTCTTAACCCAGTCCTGTTTTTTCTGCACTTCCACCACCCTTACAGTGTTTTAAATATAAGTGTGTACATATTGTGCTTTGATTGCATTGAAGGTTAAAAGAACAGATTAACTGGCTCCATGAATTATCAATTGTGTGTGGGCTTGGGCAAATTTCTTAACTTCTCTGTGCCTCAATCTCCTTATCTGTGAAATAGATATTAATAGCAATAAATGTATACTTGAGGAATAATTAGCACATATATGTAAAACATGCATGACATATATTAAACACTCAGAAAATACCAGGTATTGTTATTGTCATGATTAAACCCTAAAAAATATTAATTCAGACATGTCATTCACTTTTGACTCCCTTCTCCTGCCTACTTCTCTTGAATGGACAGGAGTTCTTTATTTCCTAGTGGCATAAAAGGCAAGGCACAGCCTGGCAGAAGAGAGCAGGAATTCACCACCCAGAAAACAGGGAATTGTTCATTCTGATTATAAGTTACCCCTCTACACCCATGTACCCTCAATATTCTCCCAGCCCAATCTCCCTTGATCCCCTTGATCGGGTGGACAAACAAAAAGACTCCAGGAGTCATTTCTGCTAGCTTGGAAATCTCAGACACCCCACTAAAAATAGTGCTCAGTGGACAACCCCCAGTCCTTAGGACTATTTTGATTTTGTGATCACATCCAGACTCCCAGAATTCCCTGCTAACTGCACATACTCCACGTCATATCATTAACCTTAAAATAATGCAATTCTGCATTTTTACAATGGGGTCTTTGTGAATTATGGAAAATTTTTCACAACACTCTAATAAACTGTTTTATACTGTCATAAGTCTGTCTTAGGCACATATAATTTGATATTACTATTATTAATGCAATGCTCCTAGCAAATATTTCTTCCATCCTTAACTTGCAGAGAATACTTGGGGACCAGAATTTGTATGGCCATAGTTTCTTTTAACAGTTTCTCCAGAAAATGTTGAACTTTGCCTAAGAGTCTAGGAATGAAGAGGATGGGCTGATGTTGAGGAGGATAAGCATGCTTCCTAGAAACACTTGCCTCTACTAAGAACCTGACAGTCTCTTCACAATGAGAGGCTGCTCTGCTGCAGGCGGAGGGGGTTGGGTACTAACTGCCTCTTAAAACCTGAAAGTCCAGGAGATGGTGGGGGTTCATGATTCTCAGGCTCGTCCACCACAAATGTCTGCCCTTATGTCTCAGGGCCCCACACTTCTATTAGGACCCTGACTCTGGGCTAAGGCAACTGCAGGATGATGCATTTTCAGATTTCCAGCATATTCTGCTCTCTGGCTGAAGGGAATAAAAAACTTCCATGGTATACCTTGAACTTAAGAGTTGGAAAAAACATAACCTCACTTTCTAAATTTTTTTCAAGGCTTCTGCCATGTGACTCAACACACACTTTCATAAAAGGTTACATAGTACCTATTCTGGACATGGGAGCCATGTGCTTTCTTTGGTAATTGCTCAACTCTGCCATGAAGCACAAAAGGAGTCATAAACAACACATCAAAAGCTATCTAACTTCACAGTCTTTATTTTCTTTAAGATTTTATGTATTTAATTTTTAGAGAAAGAGGAGAAGGGTGGGAGCAAGAGAAGGAAAGAAACATGGGTGTTCAAGAAAAGTATCCATCAGTTGCCTCTTGCATCCCCAACCAGGAAACATCAATAGGTTGCCTGAACTGGGAACAAGGCTAGCAACCTAGGCAAGTGCCCTGACCTGAATGGAACTGGCGACCTTTCTGTTTGTAGGATGACACCCACCCCACTGAGTCACACCGGTCAGGGCCTTCAACATTCTTTTTAACTGCTTTATTCCTCATTCTGTTTACGCCACTGCTACTGCATAAACCTGCAACTGTCCCACCTGCCGTTTCAACCCACAGCAAGAATCTTTGCAACTGTAAGGCCACTGCCTGCCTCGGGCTTTGCCATTTATTTACCACCAGCAAAAGGTCTTATCACTGTCCAATCTGCCAGCAGTCCCAGCTGAAGAATTTCTGATACTCAATGTTCTAGATTCAGTTGTGCCTAAAAAGCAGAACCAGAAGAAAGAACTAATGTGGAAGCAGCCCTTGTGGGGGGAGGAAGGGCAAGAAGCTTGTAAGCAAGTTTAGGAAACCGGAAAGGGGGCCTGGTAAGAATAAGGCAGAAAAGGCAGGAAGTCAAGGCAAGAAGAGTGCATTAACAAGCTGGTCACTGGTAGGGATGAACAATTGGGGCTTGATTCTGTCAGGACCCTCTGAAGATACATTTACAATGGTCCTCTAACTCTGGCTGGTGTGGCTCAGTGGATTGAATGCTGGCCTGAGAACCAAAGGGTTGCTGGTTCGATTCCTCATCAGGGCACATGTCTGGGTTTCAGGCCAAGTCCCTAGTTGGGGGTATTCAAGAGGCAACTACACATTGATATGTCTCTCCCTCTCTTGACACAGAGTGAGACAGCAACAGGGTGTCCAACACCGATTTGCATAATAATCTATCCATTGAGGTAAATTGGTTTGTAGACTGATTAGGTCCAAAAAGCAATACACAATGGGGTAAAAGGCAAAATCTGCATAAACCCACCAACTTTGAGGCAAAAGGTAAGAAGATTCCTTTAACTGATACTTTCAGAGAGCCTTCTTCCACACCCTTTCTCAAACTGCTGCCCTGCAGTGTTGAAACCACTGGCCTCAGTCCTACTTTTCCTGCTTTTTATCTTATATCCCCAATGATTTTTTGACTTCCCTTTATTGTTCTACATTATTGCACCGCAAATAACCTTAATCCACATACATTAACACTTTTCTGTTGTTTTTTTTTTTTTTTTTTTTGACCACTCAACCAATAAAGTGATCTTTCTAAATGAGGAAAACCAACCTGCTTCATTCCTTTCATTTAAAAAGAATGTGTGTTCACTTTATGCTCCTCTCCACTGTATTCTGTGGCAACAAAATAAAACCTTTTTAGAATTCAGTACTGCCATCTGCCTGATCTCTTTGATAGTCCTTCACCAACACTTTCAAAGTCTCTGCTAAATTTCACTCAGCCACTGACAATTCTACACCAACCAGTCGCATCTCTAAGCCCTGCATAAACTCTTCAAGTCAAGGGTTGTTATCTCTTTTCTACACCTGACATGAGAAGGCTGAGGTTCAAGGACAAGCGATCCCCTGACCTCATGAAGAAAGGCTACAGGAATCTCAGAAAACAAATATAGTATTGCTTTCCAGTTCTCAGGGCAGAGTGCAGGAGATAGAGGGCTTCCCACACTTGGACTTGGTGCTGCTTTTGAAGGACTTCAACACTAATGTTCTCAGTCATCTATTGCGTATAGGGATGGTCTAGATCCCAGGTACCCAAGTTGCATAAGTGTATTAACTAGCCTACCATCAACTGGTCAGCTGTCTGCTCAGTTCTCAGGATGGCCTGAGAGTCACTGGGACAAGAAAGCTCTCTAGCAGTGAGCTAGACAGCATCTCCAGCAGCATCTTTTTTCTGTTGACCCCAGTGGGCTGTGTAAGTATAACGTTCCATGGGTGTAACAGAGAAGGAAAGGGAAAAAACTGTCTGGAAACCAGACTGAGAAGTAATGATGTTTAGATGTTTGGGAAATGACCCTTGTGAAGCAGAGAGTAGTTAATCTCTTAATCCAAAGAGAAAGAGAAAGAATTAGGTTAGATGATGTGAAAATGAATGGGGCCACTCATGAATGTGTGTGTCGGTAGTAAATTGGAAGGAAAAATGGATTGGGGGTGACAGAGAGCTGTAAAAGGAGCTAGAAACAGTGCCAAAATGTTAGTTAGCTGTGGGAAATGGGAGGAGCAAAGGGAAGAGAAAAGGTGGTCCTGAAGCTGCTGTTAGGAAATACAGACTAGCACGTTGAAGATACTAAGATGCAAGTGATTCTGAGCTCTAGTAGACTGCCAATGAACCTCAAAATGTCACAATTTAATCATCGGTTAGTAGTAAGATACAAAGTCACAAATCCTGGTAGAAGGGAAGCTTAGAAAATCATCAAATATTGTTCTTTATTATTGGCAATAATCACTTCCAAAGTGTCTACACAATTGACTTCCAGCCTCTGCTCAAACAGCTGTATTGGGAGTGTGGGGACAACTTCTATCTCAATCCAATAATCAATCAATTTAAATTGGGTGGGGAAAAGCTTGAGTCTAAAATGTCTTATTCTGTAGTCTCATGCGCCCCCTGCTGACTAAAATGATCCGCTTCCACACTTCCAATTCCAGAACTGACAAAGCTAGGGGACGCTGTATTAATATTGATTCATGTTAAGTAATAAAACTTCCCCTGAATGTGATTTTAAATTCATTTGACATTTGGAAGTCACATGTATTTGAGGCTGTCAAATATTTGTATGATTACTTGCTCTTAGGAGCAATTTAAAATTTTACCTTTTGCCACCACCTGCTGGTAGAACATTTTCTTGCTTTATTATTATTATTATTATTATTTTCACTTACAGTTCTTTATTTATTGCTATGGAAAATCTCCAAATCAAGAAAATGAGTTAATTTTAACTCTGATAGTCAAGCATTCAACTTTAGCATTGCTGGTCAAGCATTAATACACATGAAGCATACAGTAAGCACCTAAAGATCTTTTTTAATGAAAGAGGTTCTAATTTGATTTAGTGGGTTACAGTGTCTACAAACGCTTTATTTCAACTGCATAGTGCTCTCAAATGTTACAAATCAAAGTGATCCACAGTATAACCTTGTCAGAGGCATTTTTCTTTTTTAAATTTAATTGGTTTTGTTTTAAGCTAACAGAGCTGCGCAATTAAAAAGTAGCTGGCTAAGGAATTTTACTTTTTTATAACTGTAAGTACACTTAAGGCTAAAAGGTATTTTTCATGATACCAAAAGATGAGAGAAAATTTGACACAATTTTATTAAATATGATTGAAAAGCTATAGTTTCCTTTGCAAATTTCTGGCTTCCACTAAGAAAAACTGCGCTGTACAACATTCGTTGTAGACTATCGCCACCTTGTGGAGTGAAAAAGAGGTGTTACCGGGCTATGAAGCTTTTAAGGTGGAATTGTTATTGCTAGAAAATTCCTCTTTACAATTTCAATGAAAGTTAATCATTGGAAACAACAGCACTAACAAGTCAGATAATATACTTAACCTACCAAACAGTTACATAATTAAAGTTCCAAGAAGGCATCTGATTACAAATTATGAGTCAGAGTCCTCGCTAAGCCCCGGTTGACTGACATTTAAAGCAGTCCTGCTTTGAGGCAAATTCGTAGTCTGGGAAACAAGGGAAGTGGATTGCACACATTACAATTTTCTGAGTTCTTGCAAATGTGTGATTTTGGGGTTCTAGTAATTTGTACTCCAAATACAATGTACACTATTTTTTCTGTTTTCAATATTTGTTATATTTCTGGGCCTATGACCGGCTTAAAATACTAAATGTTTTGTACCTATTTTCCCATTTATGAGCAAATGAAATATCCAGTTGTTCAATCTTACTTTAAACCATATGCTCCCCAAAAGACTACTAAACAGATTTCCCCTTCTAATTGGTAAATCCTATCGTATGAAAATATGAATAAATAACACTTCATGTTTATGAAATATGTATATAAATCATTTCTGTAGGCAACAGTTTTACTAAAACAATGCTAATAGCACACATGTGGTACTAGTCTGGTTCATTTCATTACTTATGAATAAGTAATTTGGTGTAGGCTTCTTAAGAATTGTGAATATTGTGTCTGTAATTCATAAGAGAAACACAGACAAAACATAAGAAACAGGTAAAAATTAACACTTGTTTCTTTTACTTAAAAATGTTTGAAACACGCTCATTTCTCTTTAATAGAGCAAAAGAATACTTTTAAAAGGTCAAACTGTTCATTGTAAGAATACTACTGTCAAACACAGGGCGGGGCAAAAAGTAGGTTTACGGTTATATGTGAAACATAGTTAATTATTGTACTATTTTCCATATGAACACTTGCAAACCTACTTTTGTCCCACCCTGTGTTTTAACTTTGATTAGAGCCTCCTCTCCACAAAGAATAAAACCTGGTTAAGGTCTATAAATTAGAACATATCAAAATTTATGTTTGTATAAGCACATATGTATTCTATGAAAAGAAAGCCAGAAATAGGTATGGGTTAGGACAACAGATGACCTTTTGGGTGCCCTTAACCAAGGAGCAAACATTTTATAAGGAGAAGAGTGCGAAACATTACTAACAAGGACTCAATATTATACATCACTTTGACTAGTGCCAGGTACACATTTTTACTTCTTTTGGTCTTATTTCCACAGTAAAGTATTTTTTCAATTCACAATTTTGCTAATAAATATACATATGTTATATGTGCAGATTTATGTAATACCACAAATGGTCAAAGAGTGCTAGTCTGAAAAAACATAAGTAGATTAAATGTTCTTCTGAGCAAGGATGGAGTTTTTCAAGCTTAGTAATTGGCAGTTCCTACATCCATGCCTCTGTTGAAACGATTAAAAAAGAATCATTTCCCAGAACTACAGGTGCAGGGCAGACTGGAATCATTATGCAAAACAACAGAACTCTGGAGAGAAATCTAGTGAATAAAAAAAGCCATGTTCCTGGCCATTTTTTGCCTGTAGTTCTGTTTCTTTCAGCTTTATTTGGATATACAACATGAAATATGAAAAAATGGATAATGGACTTGAAATAAACTATTCAAAATTAGAAATCTGTGCCTTGAATTAAACAGACTTCCAATAGGAATGCAGTGGGGGGCAGCAATGAACTAAAGACCAAGCTTGCATTCATAATATTTTAAAAGCTAAAGTTTATGTAAGGAGGTAACAGTTTGGAATACATTACATGAGATTTTTTTAATTTATACATTTTCTTCCTGGTCTTCTAAATTTCCCATCTTGTTCCTAGTCAAGAGATACACATTTACCCTTAGTACTCTGTTAAGGCCTCTCGGCTTCTCTCGGGCCAACTCCAGTTCCTGGAATCTTCATCTTAAAGACATCCTGATGCCCCAACTGCTGGTCACCTTATACTGTTTTCAGAGCTCTCTTCTAAGCAAAAGGTTTTGAAAACATACTGACTCTCTCATATTGCTTTCATAATTCCACAGTCAGTATCTTGTAAGCGTAGAGTGACTTTTCCTTAAACGTTCTCCCAAGTATCTAACTGTTAGGTCCAGCAAGATTGAAAGGAGAAACCACAAGGGAACAGGCCATGAGTCTAAAAGGTTTATTTGTTATGCTGCACAAGTGGGCTGAGACCATGAAGGTGTCAGCAGTGAACAAAACAAAGGCAGGAGATTTTAATGGATAAGGGGAAGGAAGTTGAAGGGACTTTCTGTTGATGGATATAGGGGAGTTGGCTCTAAGAACACATAGGCTTACTAAAGCAAGAGAAGTTACTAAATTCTTGCTAGCAGACCAAGATATCTCTGAAGGACATAGGTGTTCCCTGGCGTCAGCAGTTACATGGGGAGTAGCAGATTTTTTGCAGATGAGGCAGTCCATATCACCAGCACTTACTGTGGGGGCTTGCTAAAACTGGACCTGGATTCCCAGAACCCAGGTATTATGCCTAAGACTAACTTAATGAAATGAAATCATAAAAAAATAAATAAAAATAATGAAAAAACAAACAAACAAACAAAAACCCTCAGTAGCAGAGGGGGGAATGTAAAACATCTCTGGAAACTAAACTGACAGGTGGGGCTGTCTGGAAAGTGAACCTTGTGAAGCAGAGAGGAGTACATTTCTTCCTTCAAAGATGAACAGAGTTGGGCTAGATGAGGTGAAAATGAACAGAGCCTCTCATAAACGTGTCTGTCAATATCAAATTTGAAGGAGAAAGGGAATGGGATGGGAGAGGGCTGTAGAAGAGAGACCCAGTGAAAAGGAGGTGGGCAGAAACAATGTCACCATGTTAGGTGGCATGAGAAAGGAAGAGTGAAAAAAGGAGGAAGAGAAGAAGAGGAGAAAGGTGGTAACTAAGATACCTTGAGCTGTTTTTTAAAGATTATGTAGCTCCTGGAATGATCATTCATCATTTAACTATGACAGTGACCTTGGACAAAAGAAAACTTCATTGAAGAAAACATACATTCCTTCACGTGTAGGGGACCAGGGATTGTTTGTTGCTATATTCTATGTCGAGTGAGGTGTGTTTGCTTCTCTGCGCCTTTCTTTCTCATTTTAAGTTTCCTAGAGAGTGGAAAGCAACATGTGACTGTTCAAGTAGGCAATCTAGAACTTTCACAGAGAAAACGGGGGAAGTTGGAAAGTATTCTGAAAGCAAATTCGGAAGAGGGGCGTGTTGGAGGATTGCAGGGGACGACTCCATCTGGAACAGAATGAAGTTGGAAAGATCTGCGGAGGAGTGAGGGAAGGGCCCAGACGGAACTTAGTGGAAACTAAGGGGCGAGGGGCGGGGGGCGGACGCCGGAGACCCAGGAAGGTCGGGAAGTGGAGCGTGTGAGTGCGAGGGACTCGGGATTCGGCAGCGGTTCTCACCATTGTCCCGGGGCTTTTCCGCCTGTGGGAGCATTATGAAACATTTCCTTCCCCTGTGTCATTGAGCCCCTCCCTCCTTTACGAGGAAAGAGCTGCTCAGCTTTCTCTTAGGGACCTAACGGTGGAGAGGCTCAGCTGTTCTCGTGCTCATAACACGGATGCAGCCTTTCCCCTCCCGATGGAAAGAGGAGGGAGGGGTCCGGGAAGGTCCTAATGTCTCCGCTGCACACTTTCTAGCCCCAGCGATCCCGCGGGCCCTTGGGTGGAAACGCGGGGCTCCTTGACGTTTGTGTCAGCCCTGCCTACGTCCTGCCACCGCTATGAGGTTGAGGAAACCTCGCCAGCTGAGCGGGAGCCGGTCATTTCTCGAATGACGAGAAAGCGCAATTCCCTCCCTCGGCTCTAGGGAATTGATCCGCGTCCCGGATCACCTAGTCCGGAAGTGTGAACCGGGGTCCCCACACAGAAGACTAAGGCGGCAGAAGGGGAGATGACGTTGGAAGGGGTCGGGGTGAAGGTCAATGCACACGCGTTTTAAAATCCAGAGCCTGGGCAGTGTCTCCTGACCCCTCACCAAACATGCTTTCCAGGGCAGACGCTGGGCCAAATGTGCTTTCACCGAGCACAGTTGGGGCAAAAAGAAAGCACAGCAAGCCGGCCCACGGCAGACTGGGATGGGGAGGAGAGTTGAGTGTCTTTCCAGAAAAAGTTGGGGAGTAGGGGGCTCCAGGGGTAGGGCTGGTGAGAGAGGAAGGCGGCGCAGGGCCAGTTCCTGGGCAGGGAAATCTTGGAGAAGGGACTCAGCTTTCCAACCCGACTGTCCCTTCTGGGAACTGTTGCCTTACGCACGACCTGCGCTCCCTCACCAGAGGGGCGGCTGCAAGGGAGGGTGGTCCAGGAAGCCGGATGGGGGGGAAGGCGCGGTGGAAGTGAGTACCTCAGTACTACCGCAGTAGTCCCAGGCGAACAAAGCGCTGGTCACTGCGCCCCTCCTGTGTCTTCCGCCCCCAGATCAACGAGCCCAAGGCACGGAGCCAGCGCTGAGGTCGCCCCCTCCCCCGCCCGGAGCCCGCAGCGCCCAGCGCGGTCTAGCACCGACTTGAGGGGGCGGTGTCTTCGGGCCGGGAATGCGGCCAGAAGGGAGGAGGAAGGGGGGAGGGGGTAGAGGCATGCTCTGGCTATAAAAGGGCAGTCCCGAGTGCCTGGTTCTTGCACTCGCTGGAAAGCCGCTCCGAGCCAGGGGCTGTATTGAAGCCAGGCCGTGCAACAGGGCTGAAAATACAGAGCCCTGCCCAGAGCGAGCAGCAGCCTGGTCAAGGCGAAGGGGAAGAGGGGCTCCGGCACTGATCTTCGCGTGGCCCGGTGCCCACGCCTCGAAGGCGTCCCAAGGCGCTTCTTGTCCCCGCAGCAGCCACCCCACCAGCGCCTGCTGCGGGGTGCCTCTAACTCCGCATTTAGAAGAAAAACTACCCCATTCGCAGGCAGAACTGCAGCGCTTCCTCCCCAGTGGCTCCGGGAGCCCTGTGTGCGGCCGCCTTTGCGCGAACTTTCAAAGAATAATACTGTTAACTTTAAGCACCCAGAGCGAGGCCCGCGAGGCACTGCACTCCCGACCCAAACAATAGCCTCCTCGCTCGGTGCGCTGAGGATCGCGGTGCCATCCGGGGCTCGGGTGCAGCTAGCGGTCCCCGCAGGGTTCCGAAAGTGTACCGCAGGCAGCGACATGCCGAAGGCGGAGCTGGCACCGCGGCCTCGGGGCTCGCAGCCTGCGTTAGCGCTGCTGCTGCTGCTCGCGGCGGCCACAGGGCTGCTGGGCTTGCCCGGCGCGCACGGGCGCCACGCGGAGGAGGACGAGGAGCTGGTGCTGCCGATAGTGGAGCGGGACCCCGGCCACGTGAACGTGCACCTCCGCCTGGACGCGTTCAGCCGGCAGCTGAGCCTGGAGCTGCAACAGGACCGCGACTTCCTGGCGCCCGGCTTCACGTTCCAGACCGTGGGGCGCAGACTGGAACCGGACGCTCCGAGTCCCGACCCTGATGGTGACCTGGCGCACTGCTTCTACTCCGGCACGGTGAACGGCGACCCAAGTTCGGCCGCGGCGCTCAGCCTCTGCGAGGGCGTGCGCGGCGCCTTCTATCTGTCGGGCGAGGAGTACTTCATCCAGCCCGCGCCCGCCGCCTCCGTGCGCCTCGCCCCGGCCGCGGCCGGGGAGGAGACCCGGACGCGGCCCCAGTTCCATCTCCTGCGGCGGAGACGGCGAGGCGACGGCGGCGCCAAGTGCGGGGTTATGGACGACGAGACTCAGCTCGCTAGGGGCGCGGGCCCGGAGGGCGAGGATACCCAGGCACAGGGGAGGCCGAGGGACCCCGCGCCCCAGCGCGCAGGGCAGCCTACAGGTATCCGTCCCAGAAGAATTACTCTCTTGCCTCTGTCCATTCATTGCCCCCTCTCTCCCTACTTTCTGTATGCGATGCAATTTAAAATTAGACTCCTGTTTGCAAACTGGCCGGGGTTTGGGGTCCTGCTGGAACACTTAATTCCGTTTCCTTGACTAATGAATGATCAAGATACAACAGGCAAATCAATAATTTTCTGCGAAGGCGAAGCGTTTAGACCAGGAAAGGAGAGTTGGCGATCCAACTCCTTCCACCTTAGTCGAGAGAGCGCGTGTGCAACTTCTTTCCATCCTGGTCCTTTAGTTTTACGATCCTGAATGTCTGTTCTTTGGTTGAGTTGCAACTTTGCACTAGTTTTGTAACCGCTGCCTGTGCGCGTACCATGTGAGCCGAGGAGGGTGGGGACAGAGGGCCGAGGAGCGAGGGTGACCTCGGAATGTGCACCCTGCGAGACTGTGCGGCTGTGCCGTGGTCTCTCTTCGGCTGGCCTCTGTCCCTTTCCCCCTTTCAGAGCCTGACCCGGACCTTGGGGCAGTGGCTGGGCCCTGCTGCCTAACCTGCTTGGGAGGTCTTTGCCCAGCTTGCTCCGCCTCTCCGCACCTCCCACCCGCCTCCCGGTTTTCGCTCCCTCTCGCGGCCAGAATTCTGCTTTCAAGCACTGTTGAGTGTTAGTCACCATTGATCCTGACTCCCCCTGTTACGTGCAGTGCTGACTGCCCAGTTCTTTGCATGATCTCGCTTTGGTGCCTTTATTATTATTATTTTTTAACGTGCGCACATACCTTGTTTTAGAACTCTCCGCTTTCCCCTGTCCATCTGCTCCCAGAAACAGAACGGTTATGTGGTTACAGCCCATTTAGTCCCTGGGGGCCCAGGCTCCGAAGTCAAGGGCTCTTTTTAAAATAATCATCCGCGGTCCAAGGCAGGAACTTATTTCCCTGGGGGCAGCAGGAGTGGGGCAATAGGATGCTGGGCAGAGTGGGTGGTCTTTGCGCCTGGATTTGGCAGGAGCAGTGCACCCCAGGGACCCTTGGAATGAGATTGCAGAGCAGTGCAGGCTGGAATTCCTTGAGGCCCGGCCCCTTGGCAGAGTCCCCAGTCCTGCCCTGGGCTTTCCACGTGGAGCCGGATGATCTCATTCAGGATTTGAGTCCTGGCTGGTGAAAGAGTGACTCAGGGCCTCTGCCTGCTGCCCAGGCTCCAAGTTTTTACTACAGTGTGGCAGGATGCTGTGCTCCCTGCCTTATTCTGATCGCAGGGTTTCAAAGAGGACAAAAGGAACCCCGCTTACCAAAAAATAATAATAATAATAATAATAATAATACATAAATATATATTTTTTCAAGTCTGACTTTTAAAAATAACATTTTCAGTGAAAGGACATCACAGATATTGTTGTTATTGTTGTTCTGGGTGTATTTTGGTTTTATTTGCTTTGACTGGTTAAGCTTTCCTTATATACTCTGTGAAGGCAGCTATTCTTGGCTAGACTGCCTCCCGGCAAACCAACTTTCTTGTTTCTTCACAGGAAGAGGGAGCGTAAGAAAGAAGCGATTTGTGTCCAGCCCCCGTTATGTGGAGACCATGCTTGTGGCTGACCAGTCGATGGCAGAGTTCCATGGCAGTGGCCTCAAGAACTACCTGCTCACCTTGTTTTCGGTGGCAGCCAGGCTGTACAAGCACCCCAGCATTCGGAATTCGGTGAGCCTGGTGGTCGTGAAGATCCTGGTCATCCATGAGGAACAGCAGGGGCCAGAAGTGACTTCCAACGCTGCCCTCACTCTGCGCAACTTCTGCAACTGGCAGAAGCAGCACAACCCACCCAGTGACCGGGACGCAGAGCACTACGACACCGCCATCCTCTTCACCAGACAGGTACGAGGAAGGAAGGACCCGTTGAGACACGGTCCTCTTCGGAGTTGGCTTGGTACCAAGTGTCTGTGAGGCATTTCATCCGCTTTTGGCACTTGCATTTGTCTACTTAGCCAGCATGGTCAATCTCCATATTTCTTCTATAATTTTAATATCACAAGTGTCACAGTCCTTTTTGAATAGTGTTAGGAAAAATCTTGATTAAAGTCACCCTAAGTACCCCTCTAAGGACAGCTCAACATATATGTGATGATACACCCTGTCCCTGAGAGCCACCAGTTCATACTATGTCCCTATTAATAAGAATCTACCTTTGCTCTCTTTTAGGACCTGTGTGGGACCCAGACATGTGACACTCTTGGGATGGCCGATGTCGGGACTGTATGTGATCCCAGCAGAAGCTGCTCTGTCATAGAAGATGATGGCTTACAAGCTGCCTTCACCACAGCCCATGAGTTAGGTGAGTCTGTTTCAGAGGGAAAGTTCAGCCCACTTTGTGAATTCAAAATGATAAACAATATGTTAATTCAAGAGAGAGATAGAGTAGGCAAGTTACGTTGCCAGGTTCAAGTGCCAGGGCTCCTTAGACACTACAGAACATATTATTCAACTACTTGAAACACGATCATCTTTATTCGAATACAAAATAAGGTGGTTGGAGTTCTGGACATTTGGACCGTGTACCTATTTGTTGACACTCTATGAAAAGTAGACCTTATCTTCAAAAATAGATGGTCTCCAAAGTATATTATTTTTGTCTCTAGAAATACCATTTTGAGACCAATCCCTGTTAGGAGTAAAATGCCACAGATGGACCTGTGGTTTCACGTGGGTTTTGGATTGCTTTCCTAGGCCACGTGTTTAACATGCCACACGATGATGCGAAGCAGTGCGCTGGAATCAACGGCGTCAGCCGGGATTCCCACATGATGGCATCCATGCTTGCCAGCCTGGACCGCAGCCAGCCGTGGTCTCCCTGCAGCGCCTACGCCATCACCTCCTTCCTGGATAATGGTCACGGTAAGACTCTTCAGCTCTACTCTCTAGACAGCGTCCAACCTTCCATGGGTAGAGTTCTGACGAAATGAACTCATTTGTCTTTTTCTGCCCTTTATTGTGTCCCTCCTTCACAGTGACTTTCACTGCCAAGAACATACATTTTTAGATCTTAATTCCAGTAAAAGACGGTGCTTCTGGCCAGGTGGCTCCCAACATTATGTTAACTTGAAATTTCTAGCAGAACAGTAATTTCCTGTCATTGTGAAGGCTGAAATGCCACAGTGAGGATTGTGTCTTAATTTCATTCTCTCTGGCACCTTCCCCAAAAGTTGGGCAGCTTGCAAATCACTTTGCTCTAAAATGATCTCCTATGATTAACTCTTTTCCTGAAACAGATCTACCCTTGCATGCTTTCACCTACTATGTATTAATATTGGTTGGTCTTTATCTTGGCAGGGGAATGTCTGATGGATAAGCCCCAGAGCCCCTTGCAGCTGCCCTCTGATCTTCCCGGGACCTTGTATGATGCCAACCGGCAGTGCCAGTTTACGTTTGGGGAGGAGTCTAAACACTGCCCGGACACCGCCAGCACGTGCGCGACCCTCTGGTGCACCGGCACCTCTGGCGGGTTGCTGGTGTGCCAAACCAAACACTTCCCTTGGGCAGACGGCACCAGCTGTGGAGAAGGGAAATGGTGTGTCAACGGCAAGTGTGTGAACAAGACCGACAAGAAGCATTTCGATGTGAGTTTTCTACTCAAGCACTCGCTCCTCTAAAAGCTGGGATTGAACAGGGTGACGTCAAACCTCTGATAGCTCCTGAAACACGCCTATCTCCTTTCTCGGGTGGCGCACAGAATAGATTGTGTTTATAATTGATTCTTTGTCTCGTAGTTTTCTCTTGTATTCCCTAAGAAGGTTTCGGGAGAGAATTCTAACCCTGATGTCTTGTATCCCTGTTTATAGACTCCTGTTCATGGAAGCTGGGGGCCATGGGGACCCTGGGGAGAGTGTTCTAGAACCTGTGGTGGAGGCGTTCAGTACACCATGAGGGAATGTGACAACCCGGTCCCAAAGAACGGAGGGAAGTACTGTGAAGGCAAGCGTGTGCGATACAGGTCATGTAACATTGAGGACTGTCCGGATAATAATGGTGAGTAGATGTGGATGAACAAGATGTGTGCAGCAAGAGGCTGGTAAGGGGTGGAACCTGATGACATCATCGTACTCTCTTTCCAGGAAAAACCTTTAGGGAGGAACAATGTGAGGCACACAATGACTTCTCCAAAGCCTCTTTTGGGAGCGGGCCCGCAGTGGAGTGGACACCCAAGTACGCTGGAGTCTCCCCTAAGGACAGGTGCAAGCTCATCTGTCAAGCCAAAGGCATTGGCTACTTCTTCGTGCTGCAGCCCAAGGTAGTAACTTTTCTGCTTACTTTTTGGCTTAGATCCCAAGGCCCTGGCTTGCCACCTTTTCGTGCAACCTATGAGACACTTTAATTTGTATGTTAACGTGTTCAGGTTTGAATTAGAATTGATTTTCTTCTGGATAGCTCAGCAACTGCTGGATTTAAGTTTGGAGTTGCTTTCAATTATGAATGAAGCTTGAATCCAACATTTATGGTTCTTAGAGTTGATTACTATTACTCTTGATAAGCCAGAGCCCTTTGCTACTAGTTATATAATTACGTATTAACATGGCAACCAACCAGTGGTTTTGGAAGCTAGCCTAGGTTTGGTCCAAAGTGCTTGCTACTGGGTGACTAACAGTATACTGCATGTGCAAACAGACTTATGAAAATGGAAGTCTAAGTATCGATACCATTTACGTTTAAGGGTAAACATGGAACTAGAAGAAGCATCATTTTGCTGTTTGGCTGAGGGGATAGACTTTTTAAGGTAGAAAGTGGCATCAAGTTGAGATTGCCATGTGTCATTATCACTATAAGCTATAAAAATATTCCCCAGTTGCCGATTCAATATTTAGCTGATTTATTCAGCACCCATTATTGTCAGGTGTTATTCTGGGCACCAAGAATACAGCAGTAAAAACAAAAAAAATTGGCCAAAATTTCTGCTTTCTTAACCTCACCTAGAAATGGGACAGGCCAATAAACAAATAATCAAAAAATCTATAAACTTTTCAGATGTCTACATGTACCATGTGAAAAGAAGACAAAGGGAAGAATAGCATATGACATGTTTAGAGGACTGTTACATTACATTGCGATGGTCAGGAAATCAGAGATGTGAGGTTCATGAGAGAAATCTTTATAGTTAAGGCTTCTTGGCTTCTCTTGTTAATACGTGACACTAGTGAGTGACACCAGATACATCTTCTTCCTCGCTCAGGTGGTAGATGGCACTCCATGCAGTCCAGATTCCACCTCGGTCTGCGTGCAAGGACAGTGTGTAAAAGCTGGTTGTGACCGCATCATAGACTCCAAAAAGAAATTTGATAAATGTGGTATTTGTGGAGGCAATGGATCTACATGCAAGAAAGTATCAGGATCAGTTACCAGTTCAAAGTAAGTTTTAAAGCTCCGTATTCTCAAAGCTTGTATTCTTTTGATGAGTTTTTATAGTTCGGGTGAAAATTAGGTTGTCAGTATCTAAAGGGCCATAGAATAGCCAGTGAATGAGCAGTCTTGATGTTTGTTTTTCTTGCCGGCAGACCTGGATATCATGATATTGTCACAATTCCCACGGGAGCCACAAACATCGAAGTGAAACAGCGGAATCCAAGGGGCTCCAGAAATACTGGAAGCTTTCTTGCCATCAAAGCGTCTGACGGCTCATACATCCTGAATGGCGACTTCACTCTGTCCACTTTAGAGCAAGACATCACGTACAAAGGCACCGCCTTGAGGTACAGCGGCTCCTCTGCAGCACTGGAAAGGATCCGCAGCTTTAGCCCCCTCACCGAGCCCCTCACCATCCAGGTCCTGACCGTGGGCCATGCCGTCCGGCCCAAGATTAAATACACCTACTTTGTGAAGAAGAAGAAGGAGCCTTTCAATGCCATCCCCACGTTCTCCGAATGGGTCATCGAAGAGTGGGGCGAATGTTCCAAGTCCTGCGGACTGGGCTGGCAGAGGAGACTGGTCGAGTGCCGAGACCTCAACGGGCAGCCTGCTTCAGAGTGTGCCAAGGAAGTGAAGCCTGCCAGCACCCGACCGTGCGCGGACGTGCCCTGCCCCCACTGGCAGCTGGGGGATTGGTCGCCCTGCTCCAAGACTTGCGGGAAGGGTTACAAAAAGAGAACCTTGCAGTGTCTGTCTCACGATGGGGGGGTGTTGGCTCCTGAGAGCTGTGATCCGTTAAAGAAACCGAAACATTACATAGACTTTTGCACCGTGGCAGAATGCAGTTAAGCAGGGTGGGCACGAGGGAAAGGGGAGGTGAGGAAGGGCTGAGGCACTGAAATCAAGAAGGCTAGAAGGATCCAGTGTACTTTGCTGGTGGTGTTGCAATCCCTATTCCCTAGTACTGATGCAATACTTGGTACCCTGGGGCGTAGGAAATGTAAAGCAGAGGAAAGGTGAGATTCTTAATTTAAGGTGTGGCATACTTTACCTCACTAACAGTGGAGGAAAGAAGGAGTACCAAGAGGAGCTTTGACCAGCACTGCTTAGGGTTGCATTGATTCCAGAGAATGTGTATGTTATCTTCACCACCACCAAAAGCTAAGAATTCAGGAATGTCCAAAGTGGAGAAGAATGTTTAGCAATGTCAAATGAAGCCATTGTTACCTTTTTGTGCCATTCTCATGACTTTATCAATTTGCTTTGACAAAGAAACAGTTCCATGTGTTTGTAAAAAAAAAAAAAAAAAAATGTATTGAATCTTCAAGTGGGAAAAGGCAGTGATGTGTCAGGTGCTGGTAAAAACCAGGGCACCTGGAGCTTGGTACCTCCTCCGTTTCTTCGTTCTTTCCTCCTTGTATAAGCCTATGTTAGGAATGTGGATGTGGGAAAAAAAAAAAAAAAGCAGTTTGAGTTTCAAGAAAGTCAGCAAAAAAGCTGTATGTAGTGCCAGAACTAGAATGGGGTGAGCAGAACCGGGTCCTCAGTGTTTGGGTACGGTGAGATCATATGTCTCGTGATGGAGAGGCTACTGTGGGGTAGCAGGTCCATCCGCAGCAGCTGGTCCAACAGTCATATCCTGGTGAATGTCTGTTCAGCTCTTCTACTATGAAAGAGAATGACTTTTTCCATATGTATATAGTAAAATATGTTACTATAAATTCTATGTACTTTATAAGTATTGGTTTGGGAGTTCCTTCTAAGAAGGACTATAGTATGTAATAAATGCCTATAATAACATATTTATTTTTATACATTTCTTTTTAATGATAAAACTCTTAAGTTATATCGTGATTGTAAAAGGGCATATTAAAATAGAGTATTTATACAATATATGTTACTAGAAATAATAAAAGAACACTTTTTGAGTATGTGTGTATATTTTTTTAAGTGAGAATTTATTTCTAGGAAGGAAATCTGAGAAATACCGAATTTGAAGAATAAATATTTTCTTAAATTCTTTGGAAATAAGATTTCATTCTAATGAAATGTATTTTCTGTATCCTGGATTATGTGATGGTTAGAAAGAAAGAAAGCAATGGTATCTTTGGTGATAGATAGGTTTGTTACTAATGTAAAATATATACATGTGGCTGGCAGACTTTTTCTGTAAAGAGCCAGATAATAAATATTTTTGGCTTTGTGGCCCCTACCATCTCTGTCACAGCCACTCAAATGTGCTGTTGTAGCATGAAGACAGCCATAGGCAATACATTATGAATGGGCATGGCAGTGTTCTAATAAAACTTTATTTATAAAACACAGGCAGTGGGCCACACTGGTTCTTTGGGTGTAGTTTGCTGACTTTTAATGTATACCATAAAATAGATGAAAAAAGGTGGGATTCTAGAAACATTTAAAATTTATATGTCTTCCTGAATTAATATCATATAATGAAATTTTTATGTATTTAAGCTACTGAAGAGAAAACGACCCCTTAAATTGCATTTAGAATAAACAGAGTCCAATTTCTCTTCAGGAATACCTAAGGTATATCAAGGAGACCCAGAAACTCAATGTTGCTATGAGCAGCCTTTTGTGAATTGCTGAATTTTTAAGTACTAACTGGTACATCAGTGATTTTTTAAGTATAGACAGCTTCCAAAGCCACCCACCTTTCAGGGAGTAGATGACTTGCTAGATGTCTTGGGTTATGTGGTTAACCTCAGACATTTCCAACTCCACGTTTGCATCCTTTTCTTTACACTCCTTCAAATACTTTCCTCAGACACTTTTATATAATATGCTGATTGCAGATTCAGATCATAATTTATGATTTACCCTTCAAAATTATTCACTACGTTCTTTTCTAGCAAATGAATGTTAGATTTTCGGGAGCCATGTATGTAGGTCAGAGAAGAGGGCCAGGAAGGGGAGAGTCCCGTTAGTCTCCGGTTAAGTTTTCACTACTTACTGAGCAACTGGACTGAAAAGTAAAGGCCAAGTCTTTTTACACAAGGGACTAGTTTGGTCCCATAGAGCTCAGTTAAGCATCAGATTTGGCCATGCAACGTAGCCTAAGATGCTCTCTGCACCAATAATCTACCACAATTATTTTTTTTTACATTACTATAAGCTGCATGAAGGATGCCCTCACCCCCAATTACTATGCAAACTGTTTGATAAAATGAGATAAATGTACCTAAAATGATAATAACCCATAATATAAAGAAGTCATTTTCAGGTCTTGCTTAATGCATCGATAAGTTTTTTGTTTTTGTTTTTTTAAGGCTTATATTGATTTGACATAGTAAGCAAGGGGACTGAGGTGCAGAACACAAAGAGAAAAACAGTCAAAAGAGTTCCCATTGTTCTCTGTTATCTCAAAAACAAACAACTTTCTAAATCACCGCATTATTTTTTTCATCCCTCTGCTGGTGAGATTTTGCTTTAATCAATAAACTGAGCAGTTTAGAACACTTTTGACAGCAAAAAGTGTAGCTCAAAACACATCCAGTTTCTGTGAGCTTGATCAGACATCTGCTTAAAAGAAGGAAAAAATTTGTGCTCACTCATGGTAGCAGTATAAATGATGAGCCAGCGTGATATTAAATATTATCTAAAATAGTTTGCAAAGTACTCAATGGGCATTTTCTATAGCATGAAACTATATTTCTATAGCAATAACTACCACATAAACACAACTTTAAAGTTTTCACAAAATTTCTTCCCAATTTTTGTTCCTTGTTTAATCTGTTTTTTGGAAGAGGGTACTACAGGTCTTAAGGTGACTTAGGAATAACAACCATAGCCACAATTTGCTAATCTCATTAGTTTTCCAAATGAAAGCAAGACAAAAGTTATTACTTTAAAGGTTGGGGGGTGCTAGATCTATCAAGAAAATTGACTGTAGGGTACTCCAGTATAAAGTGGAGTCTGTTCTGTCATACATGGATTTCTGTGTAATGAATGAGCTCATATGACATTGGCATAAATGGAAACACTAAACCATGGAGGATGCTTTGGTTTTCAATAACTTTTCCCAGGGAATAAGTGCACCTTTTCCTCACAGCAGTGGAACACAGACTATCCTAACTCATAAACATGGTAAGTCACCCAGATGCCCACTCACCCCATCCATCTCCAGTTGGCCTCAGTCATGGAAGGTCCTAATAGAGTCTTAGTCCAATTTGCCCTTGTCTTCATAATTCAAAAGCCTGAACTTGTCCTTACAGCTCTCCTCTCTTAAGCGCATTGCCTTTATTGAAGGGTAGATTTCTGTCATAACTATACAACTACTTGTTTAGAATTTAGCATTTTGGATCATTGTGGTAGTTTCTTTTTCTTTGGGATTGCTATTAAGAGAAGGTACAGAGCATTTACTTGTGGGAAAGAGGCGGAGTGGAATTTTATGTGGAGCAATCAAGCAAGACTTCCTCATTGAGGAGGTTTTGGGGAGGGAATGGGAGGGATGCATGGGGACAGCCTTCTGAGGGATGAGATCATAATAGAAAGGTGGCCACCATAGTTGCATGCCATTGAACTTGACTTCTTGGAGGGGACAGCAAGAGGCCAGTGTGCCTGGAGCCATGGGGCAAAGAGGGCAGCAGAGGGCAGAATGCTTGTTCCACAAGTGGAGGATGTATAACTGGACTTTACTCTGAGTAAGATGAAGAGCCAAGGAGGAGAGACATTTTTATAACTTAGCACTTTAACCTGGAATTGGACCAGACAGGAGATTATTGCAATAATTGCAAAGAATGAGACTAATCAACTAAACTAGGGTGATAGCTATGGAAGTCATAAAAGGAGGTCAAATTCTTTAGCCTAAGACTTTGAGATTTTCAGATCAACAGTCTATTTTTAAAACCAACAGAAATTAAAAACACAAATGTTTTTACTAAGTATTAAAACCAGTCAAACCTATAGCTATTATAATCTTATGGTGCATTTAATATAAATAATTATTCAAAATATGGTATAAAAATTAACTGGAAATATAAAAATAGTGGTTCAAAGATAATATATTTGTAAATATTTTAATAATAATAATTTAAGTCTAAAACCATGTGTCGTTAATACAATCATAACAGAAGGATAGAGATTTCTTATACTTGAAATTATCAAAGGACATTATTTCATTCTTGAATTTGGTAATTAGGTAATATAAATGAATGACAATCTTTAAAAACAATATCCAAATATGTTTCTTCATTTGAAGAATGGGGATAGGGTCTATGTAATATATAACCCATAAAGAAAGGAAGAGAAAGCAAAACATAAAGGGACAGAATCAAAACCACATTATCAAGACAATATATCATTTAAACTTCCTACTAAAAGACAAATATCTTCAAGATGTGTTTAAAAGTAAAATCTAAAACATGATAAATGAAAAGCAACTATCTAAATCAAAATGACATTTCTTCAAAGAAGTCCAAAGGTTTATCTGGCAAATAGTAGAAAAAATGTAAGAATAGAATATCAGCCAAAATCATATTGAAGATGAACAAACACTAAGCAAAATAAAGAGTGACATTTCTTGTGAATTAAAGGTAGACTCTACAATAAAATGTGTCCAAGGTAGTAGAACATCTACGTATCAATTTAAATTTGTTAAAAATACAAATGATAATCAACAGGCAAAGACTATGTTATTTGTCTTTAAAACCTCTCTCTAGATAAAGACAAACTAAATACGTAAGAAAAAATGCAAAACTTTACAAAGACAAAAGAAGACTTGACTAAAGCAAGAAGCATACAAACTTCTTTCCTCTAAGTCCTAACCCTTTTTATTTTGTCCTAAAATAATGAGTAAATACAATGAAATTCCGATCATTAGCCATTCATAATTTTTTGGAGCTTGATAGTGTAATTCTAAAGTTCAACCGAGGAAAGCAATTTGTTGAAGATAAAGAAAAACACAACTAAAAACAAAGTGCAATATAAGATATTTGTCTGACCTGATTTGGAAAATGCCCCACAAAATTACAATTAGAAAAAAGTGGTACTTATAGAATTATTGACAAGCATATCTATGGGAGAGAAAGGTAGCTCAGAAATAAATGTTAGTAACCATAACCACAAAACATTAGTGTATGATGAAGTCTAGCCACATAAATCTGGGAGCTAAAAAGATCATTCCAAACATAGCCTTAAATTAAAAAAAAAAGAAGGAAAGAAAGAACGAAATTTGTTTGGAAAAAAAAAATGAGAGCCATTCTCAGACCATTCAGCTTAAATTCCAGATATATAAAAAGTTAAAACACTTAAATAGAAGTATTAGCAAATATAGAGAAATAATTACCACTGGATGAGAAAGGAAGTCTAAACATAAAAACAATGAAAGCATAAAAACAATGAAAGATTACATAACAAGACCAACACATACAAATGGATTGATTTGACTGGTTAAACACTTTAATCTGTGTTTCAGAAGAATCTTTTAAAAATATTTTAAAAGCAAGGCCCTGGTGGCTCAGGGGTGGATAAGAGGCAGCCTGTGAACCCAAAAGTCGCTGGTTTGATTCCCAGTCAGGGCACATAACCAGGTTGCAAGCCAGGTCTCCAGCCAGGAGACAGGTGGAGGCAGGTGAAAGGCAACCAGACATTGATGTTTCTCTCCCTTTCTTCCTCCCTCCTTGCCCTTTTCTCTAAAAATAATGAATTAAGAAAACAAAACAAAAACAAAACCAGAAAAACCAATCTTCAATAAATACAAAAGACAACCCAACTTGCCACAAAGCTTTCCCAAGGACTATTTGTTTCACCCAGAATCCCAAAGGGCCACCCAATTAACCCCTAATCACCCTTTAGAGATCATAGTGTGTGTCACTTTTCCAGGGAAACCCTTCCTAACACTTAGACTGGATTACACTCTCAAAGCACTCCGCACTTCCCCTTCTTGTCACCTTTCACAGAAACTGTAGACTCTTTTACATCTGGGTCTCTTTTAGTCTCTATTATTTTCCCAGGTGCTAGAACTATGCTTATTTTTATTTAATGAATAACTAAAAATAGTCACACTATTAGGTGTAGATATTTCTACTACTGAGAATCTATGCTACATAATTAATCAACTAGGTTTACAAGAATGTGTATAGAAATGAATAAATCTGAATGCAATCCAAGTGGCTCATCCATGTGATCTGCTCTTCCTCAGCTCCCCATCATTGCAAGTGAATGCATAGATGCCACCACTAGTTGGACCTGGTAGAGCGAGGACCAGGGAACCCTTCCAGCACATACCAAAGGATAAAGAGTGTGTATGACACTCAGAAAGATGCTTCCTGCCTCCTAGCTTTATCCCAATTCATGCAACTTGATAGGTCAACTTAGTTTTCTAAAAAGTTATTTGAAGAAATTCTAGATTATTTGGATATTATAAATAAAATCAAGTTACAGAGGTTCTCTGTAAATAAAATCAATTTACAGAGGACCTTTAAATTGAATGTGATGCTTCTCTCCTCTGAGTCTAATGACTTTGGGCTGTGAGTCAGGAGCGTTAGAGCAGCCACTTGGAACTGTCCAAGTGGCTCTTCCTTGGAACTGTCCTCAGAGCCAATTGGGAGAAGCAACCTGTCACACTGCCTTCCAGCTGTGTTTCATTTTTGACCAAAAATGGCATCACCCAGCCTGGAGACCCACCTTAGTCATCATAGTTGGCTGTGAAGGACTTTGGTTGCATCCCAAATAAAAAACTCCTTCAGAGATAGACAGACGATATTCAAAGAATGAGCTGCAGGCTCCAAAGGTAATTCCAATGGAACCATTCCAGGGGTGCTGAAGGCAGGACAGCCTTACTAGAAGAGGTATACGTGTTTCCCAAACAGCAGCCTTAAAAGGGCCAGAGTGCTTTCCAATGCGGGTTTTGGTTTGTTAAAAGAAATTCAGTTATATTGAGAATATACTTAGCAAATGCATAATATACATGCATGTTGCTCTATATGCCCTAGAAGGAAATGGGTTTAGGTTACGATCATTTTATGTCTGACTAAAGCCACAAAGAACCCTTGGATCTATGCATAAATTCATCTTTTCCCCCTTAAAATCTAATGCTTATTAAAGCACTTCAGAGTAAACCCACATCTCCTCAAACTTTTTATTTTATAATGCTCTGGCTGGTGGCAAAGTGGATAAGGTGTCAACCTCTGAACCCAAAAGTCCCTGGTTTGATTCCCAGCCAGGGCACATAACCAGGTTGCAAGCCAGGTCTCAGCCAGATCCATAGCTGGAGGCAGGTGAAAGGCAACCATGCATTGATGTTTCTCTCCTCTGCCTCTCTCCCTTCCCCTCTCTCTAAAAATAATAAATAAAATCTTTTAAAAAGTTTTTTTTTTTTTTTACAAAAAATCAATCAGCCTTGTGCACACGAGGTGCTCGCCCGCTGGTACCAGCTTGCAGTGAACAGGTTAGAAGTCCTAGATCTTTTGCTAATTTAATATGTGACCTTGAGCAAGCTGAATTTCTCTAGGTCTCGGGCATTTCTTCCACAAGGTAAGAGCACTGACTGGATTATTTTATCTTTGTGGTCTAAGACCTTTTTTCTTAATATCTGTCATCAATGGATGACAACTTGGAATGCTGAGCATGACATGTAATTAATTTTGTCCTGTTATTGGACTTTATCTCACCAAGATGCTCACGGAGGCCAATGTCACCATGATGGCCCCCACAATTTCCTTCAAGCATATTTTTTTATTTCCTCCTATTATACTGTCATTTTAATTGCTTACCAAAGAAGCAATAAAAGCCCTGGTTTTAATGACCTCTATTTAGCTTCAAAATCTCTTGTAGCTTTTCATTTTCAACCGTGTATATCATTTTCCACATGCCAAACCCTCCAGCAGGCACGCATTTCCCATAAAAAAATGTTCATCTGGATTTTATGCTCTTTTGCTGTCTGTCTCCAAGTGGATTGTATGTTTCCTGATAATAAAACCACATCTTTTTCTTTTATAACTCTCCCTCCTATCGGGTTCTTAAAATTGCTGGGCATACACAGCAAAAACGCAATAGAAGTTTTGCTCTTAGACAAACATATGGGCTTGCCGCAAAGAGTGACCTGCAAATTACCTAATCTCTTTGAGTTTCAGCTTCTTCTTTTGCAAAATAAAGATCTAACGGTTATTCCAAAATAAATAAGGTATCATTTGTAAAGCTTCCGGCACACCTGTGAGGTATTACTATTGTTATTGGCATTAATATCTGGAGAGTGTGGCTCCCAATCTTGCCCTCGCTTATGGACACAATTCTGTTACTTTAAAAGGTTTCTCAGTAACAAGACCTGATCTGCATTAAATTGGCCTCAGAAGCTTCTAGAAGCCGACAAATTTACCAGCTCCAGAAAAAGCATAAAGAAACTAGAATCATCCCTGTCCTAAAGTGTGCAAGCTATATCAATGATGAATTCTATTACATAGGGCAAATCTACTTTTCCAAGTATTGAATTAAGAGTAAATATATGTATATATATTTATATATTAAATATATATATATATTTATATATATATATTTAATATTAATATATTAATATTATATTTTTTACCATGAAACTTAATCAAGTCCGAATTTCATAAGCATCCATTAAGCCCTTTTATTTTCATAACAATTGAGACAACTTTGGTAGTGGTGATGGCCATCCTAGATGATGAAGATCCTAAACTACTACTTACACTGTTTAAGTGTTTGTGATCAAAATTCCATTTCCCGTTTTTTTTTTTGTTTGTTTGTTTTTTTGACTCACATTTCAAACTAAATGATAAAATAACTAGCACACACTTTTGACCCAACCTTATAATGATAGGAAGTCGGAACGTCTAGATATACCAAGTGATAATCATAAGAGAGAAACTGAGAGTGTTTTATCGTTAAAATTCTCTAGAAATGACCTAATTATAGATTGCTCATTTATGGTGATTGTTTGACATAAAAAAAAAAAAAAGAAAAACATTGTTATCTCTATTTGTTCAAGTTCACAAAGAGTATTGTGACTTCTTTAAAAGGTATTTTAAAATGATGGATGCTATTGTAAGTGGAAATGTACCACAAAAGTTTAAACCTGAGGGGAAAGTGCTAGAACTTGTTTTTATTTATAATAGATTCTAAAAGTACCGTTATTCCTATGGCGATTGTTCCTTTTAGCAATATTTTGCTAACAGAGCAATCACAATTAACGGTATTTTCCTTTTCCCTAACAAAAGCAGTATAAATTGGGACCTCTAGTGGAACTAATGGGAACTGTTCCACTGACGGCTTGCTTCCTCACCTTACCACACAGCAGGAAATTTCCACCTAGAAAATAGCGCACCAGGGTTTCAATTAACTTTTAAACCCTGCATATTTTATCATAATTTCTAACAAAAACTATGTTAATTTCTTTTTAAAACTTGCACATTTACTTTTTGAACAGTTAGCAAGTTTTCCTATAGCTTAAGAAAACGTACTTAGTGAAAATGAATTTGAAATTTTTTTTCAGAAAACCAGTTGTTGTGACTCTCAGTGCTTTATGGAATTTTAAAATACAGTCTGGAAACCTAAAACATCCTTCTTTTGCAGAGCTCTTTTATTCCCTAGTGAAAAAACTAACTGTGATCTTGTACCCTAGGGATGAAATGCACACTGGGAGCCTAGAGTCCTGTAACAGAGATGATGCAGAGGCTAAAAATACTTGACATTTAAAGAGTTTGACATCCGGGGACATAAAAGCAGTGTTGAAATGCTGCATCACCCCCTCCCCCCAATGATAAACACTGTCATGTATCACCTGAAATATGAAGCCAACTTGAAAAGAAATAACTAAGGGAAGGTTATATGTAGTATTAATAACAGGATTATGAACAGCACCTAAAGGTCTGCACACATTTAAGCAGCTGTGCATGAGTTCTTGGCAGAAATACTTAGGTCATGTGCTTTCCCATATACTTTAATTCATGGTTTGATTTGTTTGCATTGTAGAACAAAAAACCAGATTGAGTTTGCAGAGAGGATCCCTGAGGTATCATTTATAGATAACTGATTGGAAATTGTCCAAAATGACATGAGATTCTTCAGTTCAGTAAACATTGTTCAAATGAAACTGTTCTGAATTCAAGTGGGAAAACAGTGCTTAAAAAATAAGGTTTGGACGTAATTATCAAAATGTCAATAATTCAAAATGAAAAAAAAAAATGTCCCGAAGGGCATATATAAGTGCAAAATTAAAAACTAACTAATAAACTAACCTAATTAACACACATACATGTACAATAACTTCAAGGAAAAATTTAGAAATATACCCAATTGATCTTATACTGAGGAGGATCATAGTATGTTTTACTTAATTCATTCTTTTGATAATATTTATTAGTTATATCTCTGTACAGAGCTTTTGATTTACTTTTGAGAAAAAGGCGAGGCAGGTTGAAGAGGGAATTTCTCCACACCCACTGAACAACAGCAAAATGTAGTATACACTTTGCTGCTAGCAGTAACAGTTACACATAAAATGGGCAAGAGTGTGGACAGAGAGTAAGAGACACTGGGATGCTTGAGAAAGAATTTGCAGAAGAAAAGGAATTTGAATTATGCCCTAAATAATGGGTGGAATTGGGATGGTCTAGAAATGGCATTCCTGGAGCTGGGGCAGGAAATGCAGTATAATCTTAGAGGTAGAAATCAATTTGGGACAAGAGTTTCTTGTAGGGAAATTGTGGAGAACAAAAAGGTTTTTTTAAAATGGCCCACTAGCTCTGGCTGGTGTGGCTCAGCGGGATTGGGCACCAACCTGTGAGCCTCAAAGGGTCATGGGTTCGATTCTGAGTCAGGGTACATGCCTGGGTTGCGGGGTCAGGTCCCCAGTTGGAGGCATGTGAGAGGCAACCACATATTGCTGTTTCTCTCCCTCTCTCCTTCCCTTACCCTCTCTCTAAAATAAGTAAATAAAATCTTTTTAAAAAATGGCCCATTAAACCATTTTGAACTTGGGATAGAATGGAGATATTAATTGCAGGCCACAATGCCATGATCTGTAATGGATATGTAGGAGATTTTGCTGGCAATGCCAGAGAGGACATCAGCATTACCTGCAGGCCTCAGAGGCTGCATTCCAGTACCTGCCGAACACTGACTTTTCCATGACTGCTATAATAGGTGGTATTGGTAAAATAGTAAAAAAACAAAAAACTTGATCCAGGCTTTAAGGAAAATGCAATTCAATTGTCAAGATAAAATGTGTGCTAAAAAATAGTTGGAAACATATAAATAACTTATGAGTAATAGGAGACCTGATCAACAGCTAAGATAAAACAGAGGCTAGGAAATGATGGACTAATCAAGCTTTAAATTAATTTCAGCTCTCTATAAACCCATCCCTTGCTTAAAAAAGAGTGCATCATTATGTTGGTTAATTTTTGTGATAACTTAGCTACGCCATGTACTCAGATAGTTGGTCAAATATGCTTGGATAGTGTCATGAAGGTATTTTTTCAGTGAGGTTAATGTTTGAATCAGTAGACTTTGAGTAAAGCAAGATTACTCTTCAAAGTGTTGGTAAGCCTCATCCAGTCAGCTGGAGGCCTTAAGAAAAAGACTGACCACCTCCTAAGGAGAAGAAATTCTGCCTACAGGCCACCTTCACTTGTCTTGAACTGCAGTATCAATGCCTTACAGTCTCTACCCTGCTGACCTTCCATAGTCCAATGGGTCAATTTCTTACAATAAATTTTGGTTTCTGTTGCCCTATCTTTGTTTCTCTGTAGGCAACACAAATAAGAATGAAATTCTGATACTGGCTACAATACGCAAGAACCTTAAAGACATTATGCCCTGTGAAAATAACCAGAGACAGAAGTTCAAATAATATGTGACTCCATTTATACAAGGTCCTTTGTCAAATTCATAGATAGAAAGTAGAATGGTGGCTTCTGAGGACTGTGGGAAGGAGAAAATGGGAAATTATTTTTTGACAGGTAGAGAGTTTTTTGTCTGAGATGATGAAAAAGCTCTGGAGATGGACAGTAGTGATGGTTGCACAACAATGTGATGTCACTGCAGTATACACTTAAAAATGGTTAAAATGGTAAATTGTCTGTTATATATTTTACCACAATTTTTTTTAAAGTACGTCTTTTCTGGGAAGGCAAATGAGCCTGTCTAGGGAACTAAGGAAAATTAGTAGCTATCATAATTTGGCAAAGGTATCCTGAACTGAGGAAGAGAAAGATGATTAGACTGGGATTAATATTGGAAGGAGATAAAGAAATCCGCTGAATGTGAACTTAAGGGCCTCAAGACAATGATGGTGTCTGTATCCCCAGCCAGAGAGAATTAAATGAGCCAAAGTACACATTGTAGTGAGTAGCATAAGCTCCTCAGAGGATACACCCCCACATGAAAACACACACAAGAATTTTCAGTCTAAATATTTATTCATGTATAAGAGTGGTGATTGCAAGTGATCCTTCTGAATTTGCTCTTGAAATGATCATATGATTATTCTAGTATAAAAAAAAAAAAAAATGAGCTCCAACTTAACCCAGAAAGAACATGTGCTATATGAGTTTTTCATTTCTCTCCTTTTGTCATTCATAAGGAACATCTAGTACATTATTGTCATTTTTATATTACTTCTTTACTAGAGAAGTTTTAATGTATTAGAAGTATTCAACATACAAATTTTCAGAAGCACCAGATTTAGCAAGAAATGTTGTTTGTTGGTTGCTACAAATGAACCACCTAAAAATGTAGCTGGTTACCAGTGGATAGCTCATCTGTGGGTTAGTTCCTCTCCACCTGGGCCTCTCCATGCGGTTCTAACCCTAAGATGCTTCGGTTTCTTCACAACGTAGTAGTTGGACTTCAAGAGCAATAGTCCCAAGAGAATATCTTTAAAAACATAGTGTTGGAAGTTATTGCCACATCACTTCCGCAAAGTCATAGGTTTATCTAAAACAAATTCGTAGGAAAGGAGTGGACATGACCCCTCCCTCTCTGGCAATGGGACAAGTGTCAGCATTACATTGTGAGCAGAGCAAGTGATTTAGGAGATACTATTGCAGCCATGTTGGGAAAATACAGCCTATGACCCTAAAAATTATAAAGGGTAAATACAGCTAAATGCCAATTTAAAAGGTTAAATACTCAAATTTACAATGACTATCATGGGGTCTGCTAAAAAGTGATACTATGAACTTGAGTTTACTTTTTGAACTGTATCAATTTATTGGTTCCTTCTTCTCCCCCATCCACTTTCCTTGGGGCTAGAAGCTTCCCTACTTCTGCCCCTGATCATGGCCTCTGATAGTCATGGCAAAGGGTGTTGTGTTTTCCTTCCCTCATTTCTGTCTCCCTTATTCTTACCTTGCACCTCATCTTGAACATGGCAATTAATTGCTATAATGAATTACATCTGTTATAGAAAACTGACAGAAAGCTTGCTATATTTATATGTCTTCTAAAGGATGAATTTTAAAAGAAGATAAAATCATAACTCCTATAACATTATAAAATAGATATATGTTAAAGATTTTATTTAACTCATAACAGATTCAATCACTGTATAAGACCACACTGTCATAGGAGAAATACTGAAATGAATTTACAAATGGATACAGATCTTCAAAATGGTTCCATCCCCACGGGGTGATCATCAATTGTAATCCAAGGGACACAATTCATAGACAGGAATTATTTCCATTTCTACTGATTTCTGCAAGTTAACTTCCATCTCTACAGGGTTGGAAGAGACACAATGAACTTACAGGTTGTTCTGCTAAGTGTAGTAAATCAGACAGAGAAAGACAAATTTCATATGATTTCACTTATATGAGGAATCTAAAAAACAAAACAAACAAATAAAACAAAAACAGATTATAGATGCAGAGAACAAACTGATGGTTGCCAGATGGGAGAGTGGATGTGAACTGAGTGAAAAAAAATGGAGTAAGAAGTACAAATTGGTAGTCACAAAATCACGTAGGGAATAGCCAATAATATTGTAGTAACTATCTATGATGCTCAGTGGGTGCTGGAGAAGCACTTCTTAAATTATATAACTGCCTAACAATGCTATGCACTTGGAACTAACATAAAATAATATTGAATGCCAAGTGTAACTGAAAGAAAACCAAGGAAACAGATTTCCACCTGAGGCCTCTAGATGGAATACAGCCCAGCTGACACCTTGATTTTAGCTGGGTGAGTCCCATGTCAGACTTCAAACCTGCAGAACTGTGAATAATAAATTTAGAAAAGATGAAGGCACATACTTCTGCAGGATTCTCCGAAGATTCTTGCATTTCATTAAAAGGATATTCAATAATCTCTTCTATCTCTTTTGAAATTTTCCATAATCTTCTCAAGTCTTAGTGGATCTTATTATCAACTTAACCAAACAGGGCCCAACTTGGTTTTCTAATATTACAGTGGTTAAAAAAGTAGAATTGTATAATTAGACAGAAAGAGTTTAAAAAAACAAAAAAAACAAAAAAAAACCAGGCAACACAGGGTACATTTTCTGATGGTTTATTTTTGGAACCTTTCCTTCTCAAGTTCTTCATTCATGTGTAGATTGACTTTCTTGACATATACATTTTATCCCACCAGGGCAGTGCTCTAGAAAATGCATGTCCACTATAGGGCAGTCCAATGGAGGCAGTGAAGAAATAATTATTAGAATTTGTAGGTGATCACACCACATCATAATGTCAAATCACTATTTATACATCCAAAACTAATATAACTAATAAAATACTATATCCCAAATGTACTTCAAAAAAGAAAATATAACTGAATTTCAACTGATGAACTTCCACACAGATAACTATTAGGCCTTATAGATGATCCCATTTCTACCCAGGTTTAGGAACAAACAGAAGAACATTGTGGAACTTCCAACTCAGCTGTTCAGGGCTTAAGATGAATTCTTCTGCTGAAGCCAATTTCTACATGAACAGAACTTCTGGGTGGTCATCCTGGCAGCATGAAGTTCGATTCATTGAAGTGTAGAGAATTAGAGATGACAGAGGCAGAGATGACCCCGACAAGGTTCAAATTAGAGAGAATTCAGGAGCAAATGATGAATCCAAAGAGAAACTAAAGCTGAATATTATTTTGTCCAAACCCAAACTACTCTTTTAGCAGGGAACACAGCCCATCAACACACATCTCTTCGTTTTATTGGGCTTGACACCAAACCAGATTTTCTCACTCAGATCTGTTATGCTCAAGCTCCAGGGCCGGAATTAACATGCAGGGCTGGTCTTATTTATTTCTGACTCTTTCACCAGGAACTAAAATATTTTGATTACATTACTCATGACAATGAGAGTTCTGCTGGTAAAAACACAATCACATTCATCTGTCGAGTTCATCAGATATAATTTTGTGTGCCATGCACATATAAAAATTTGCCTAATATGTTTGTAGATCATTTCTTCACCTGCTTTCTTTTTTAAAAAGTTTTTAAAATCCTCATAAGCCCTAAGACAATTAAAATAGGTATTGTTTAAAAGTTATTTTTCTTATTATGCAGATTGTGGTGATAAATACTTGTGCAAAAATCACATGTGCACATTACAAGGGACTAGAAATAAACATTCAGACACCAACTTCTGCTCAATTTATATGAATAAAAAGTAACATGTTTACAGCACAGTCAGGGAGAAAAGCTGTTAGCCAGATGTTTTCAACACAAATTTCAAGCTCTTACCATGGTTTGTTTTGTTTATTTGGTGTGTAGTTTGGGAGTTTCAATGGGTATGGTTTTGACCTTGGACGTAAAGGTAAATGGAAGTGAAAGGCATTTCTAAAGCACAATATAGCAACTAATGAATTTGTTAACTTCCCACCTAAAGAGCTATAAATGGAAGAGTCACCTGTGACTTTCCAAAAAATGCATCCAAAGACTAAAAGAAATACTTTCATATTGAATATTTGTCATACAAAATTTCTTATGATCTTCTAACCAAAGCACCATATAGGCTATCAACTTAAATATAAGAACAACTACTAAATCTAATAAATGTTTATTGTTGATCCATCTCAAATTTTGTCACAATAGGATATGCATACAGAACTAAAATCCAGTATTTATTACCCACATGGTAAACTACTCTATAAGCAAGTGTCTTTCAGCACCTATATGATTGTACAGGTCAAAGAAATACCACAATTTGGTTTAGAAAATGAAAACATTTAAAGTAAGTTTGTTTTTCAAATTAAAAAAAAAGTCAAATGTAACATCTAATATACTCTGGAAAAAAATATGAATACAAAGTCGGATTTTGCTTGATTGGTTTTTAAACAAAGTGAGACTTTGCAACAGGGCCATAGGTTACTTCTGCTGATATCCTAAATGACTGCTTAGAACAACTTTGTTCTGATAACAAAGCTAATGCTAAATTAATTTTAGGGCCTTCTTCCATCACTTAAAAAAAAACGGAAAATATTTTAATTTTCCTTTTTGTTTTAAAACCTGGAGATTAGGGAGGGAATCCTTCATAAATAGATATAGACAGGAAAAGCCTATCAAGAAAACATTCTTTAGGTACGTTCAAGAAAGCTTTGTTTCTGATATAGATAGCATATTTTCCCATCCTATTTTGACTGCCAAAAAATTAAATATTGAAAAATGGTGTGAAAAAAAATCTAATTCAGGTAAAGAATTTTAACTACATTGCAGTAGAATTCTGCGATAGTTGTAGAAATAAGAATATTCTCTTCTACCAAATCAGTAATTGCTGGTCTATCCAAAGACATAAAAACCCTTTGATGACGAAAGCAAACTCTGAGGACAATTTGATTCCTTTTTTCCAAAGTGAGCCTCCACCCTAAATTTCCAACTGTAATACTTAATTTGGCCAGGTGACAAGAGTATAAAAATGAATTTTGTGCATGAATTATATTTTTTCCTCTGCTTTGTGACATTTATGCATGCCAGATATAAATGACTGCACAGGAATTAAGTAACAAAGGTATCTTTCCTTTCCAGTAGCACACATTTTATTAATAAGGACTTGATCCAATATAAAAAAAATTTAGACTGGTTTCTGGAAATATATAGCATAGCCCATCTGAGGTGAATTATCTATTTCAAGTGCCTTTTAGCATTTCAGAAAGTTACTTGCAAAGAAACTAAAGTCATTTCTTGGAAGCAATAATTTAGCTCAGGCGAAAAAGGAGCAAAGGTAATCTCTTGAACTGGATAGGTCTCTGAACAAGCCTTGTGTACTCCGTTTTGAATGGACCACAGTAGTCTTGTACTAAAATCAGATGGTAAGGTCTAGAGCCATTGTTTTGTACTTGGTATTCTATTTGAAGTCTCTACTAATTTTTTAATATATTTTATATATTTTTCTATTACGGTTGTCCCAATTCTCTCCCCTTTTCCCCCTCCACCCAGTACCCCATTTCCTCCAGCAATGTCCCCTTAGTTCATGTCCATGAGTCATGCATATAAGTTCTTTGGCTTCTCTTTTCCTTTGTTCTTCTTCTTCTTCTTTTTTTTTTTTAAGATTTTATTTCATTATTTTCAGAAAGAGGTGAAGGGAGAGAGGCAGAGAGGCAGAGAGGGAGAGACGAAGAGAGACATCAGTGTATGGTTGTTTTTCACCTGCCTTCAGCCACAGACTTGACTGGAGACCTGGCTTGCAATCTGGTTATGAGCCTTGGCTGGGGAATCGAACCTGTGACCTTTGGGTTTGCAGGCCGGTGCCTTATCCACTGTGCTACCAGCCAGGGCTCCTTTGTTCTTCTTAACATCCCCCTGTCTATTCTGTAATCACCAATGTGTACTTTTTTTCTCCCTTTCACATCCAGACAGTTCAGCCTTTAATTACTGCCTTCTGTCAGCTTCTCAAATCATATTAATACAAAGTTTTCTTTTCATTACTCCAAAATGCCTATGTTAATTCATTTGTTTAAAGATTACTTTTACATAATATGAATTGCAATATTGCCAAACACATGCAAAATTACATTTATACCCATACATATTTTTACAGATATTTAAAGTACATACTAGATTTTGAAGAGTTAATACAAAAAAATTTAAATATGCCAATAGCTTATAGAATTATTACATGTTAAATGATAGTACTTTAGATATATTGTAACAAAATTAAACATATTTTTTCTTCTTTAATAATTATTTTACTCTGGAATGCTATTTTTGTGAAATATATCACAGAAATGGTGTATTGCAGAACTCACTTTTCTGGAGGTTGTCCTAGAGACGGTGCCAAACCCATAGTAGAAAAAAGAATTTGGTTTTTGAGTCAGATCCTCCCCACTCCTATAATACAACTCAACTTAATTTTAAGCTACTAGAACTACAACTTATTCTTTTTGGAGTTTTCCATCTTAAATAGTAGATTTATTTGTTTGTTTATTTATTTAGGTGGTCCACAGGTCTTACTTCTTTCAATACCCTCCGTTTTTCCTCTACATGTGTTTGACAAGTGGAAGCCTTCAGAAATAATGGCACTTGCAGTGCTCAGCCAGTCCCCAGCATAGAAATTATTATGTCTACTAAATTGAGGTAAAAATAAAAATCCTTAGGATTTAAATACTTTTGTAGAATAGTATTCTAACTACTTTTTGAACTTGTGGTTGACTTCCTATGTGGTCTTAAACTATCCCCGAACTACTTAAAGAGTCTGTTGAGGTAGAGATTAGTTATGTTCACATTTCAATAATAAAGTTTACTATAGCATTAACTAATTTGTAAAGGGCTGTTCAACCCATACCCTCACAAAACTCAACATTGGCATGTTTTTACCAGTTTACATGTATTTCTCGTTTTTCTGTAGATAATCACACCCAGAGATGAAGCATTCAGCTTGTTCAGGAGTACTTATTGGTGCAGTAAGTTAAAAATATCTCATTTGTTCTCATTCTAGGCATAACTTCTCCCCAAGTAGCTTCCCTTGTGCCAGGAGAGCTGAAACTCCAGCTTATGCATGGAGGTGGGCACTTGCTGAATGTCACATTAATCACTGCCATTATTCCACCTGTATCCAGTTTGGGCCATAAGTGTATTTTTAAGTCCAGTTTAGATTCTTCTACCAGAATTTATGAGCTCTAGGCATTCGTTTTCAGCTTTGATCATCACCGATGTGTCATAGTGGTGCTGCAGCTAGTATCAGCTGCAGTGACACTCTGACCTCTACTTCTCTTTCCCCTCTCTGAACTCCACAAACTACAATACTAGAAGGTATCTTCCCATCCCAAGCAGAATTTTGTATGTGGCTTCAAATCCAGATTTGAGAATAAGAGTAGGAACGAGTGGGTAGCTTCTCCTCATTACAAATATCTCCTAGTGAGAGCTCCTTGGATTATCTTCAGGAAGGCTTTAAATAATGAAGACGGCCTCTCTAAGTAGCTTGTCCAATTTCTTCTTTATGAAAAGAGGCATAAAACAATCTGAAATAATAAACTGATTTTTCTGAGTAAAGGAACATCGTATGACCTAATGAGCTCGTAATCTCAGGAGTATCAGTGTATTGACTTAAGAGATAGAAGGCAAATGTGTATAGAACCTGGAGTTTGAATAAAATTTTTCTAACAACTTAAAATATGGAGAGGTATGGATGGACACAGAGTTAAGCTGAAAACAGATATATTGCATTTAGCATTTATTATTATTTATTTATTAAATAAATAAATCTTACCTTGGCAGCCTAAACTGAGTTTACCCTTTCATCGGATTAATCAGAGGGTGTCCAGTATCTGTACAAAGTTTACATGAGGCTTATGCAGGCACTCTAAGATGGACATTCACCACAGAGAAAAGTAATGGCATAGGAAGATGGCCTGAGAGAATTGTTCCAAGGATTTGAATATGGCAGGATCTCTGCCTCCTGTATGGTCCTATGACCAAGCCTTATGCAATTTTACTTGAGCTCTATGGAGTGGACCAACTTAGAAACAGAAAGAACTTTCCAACCAAAACTCTGCAAGGAATTGAAAGCACAAAGGACAGAATGCAAAGGTGAGGAGAGGAAGGCTCCTTATTTCCAAGGTCTGTACTTGGACTACAGAAGACAAGAGTGAGTGTTAACTGGATTATGGATATGGACGCTGTGGGACGGCTTCCACAGGGAAACTGCACAGAGCAATTTTGGCAATGAGAGCAGTAATAAGAAATGGTGGAATGTAGTGGCATTGACACCAGCTTGTGGCACTAGTACAAACATCATACACCTCATCCTTTGACCATGATGTGAAGTTAGTGTGGGAAATGAGACATGTCCAGGCTATTTCTGAGTTGAGTTGTTGCCTATTCATAAGACATCCTCTGGACACTTCCAGAAATATTTAGGAAAGATGAAGTTATTTTTAGGCTGGGAATAGCAAGTGGGAGAAGTCAAAGAGACACTCAGGATGACTTCTCATGCCCCATAACTTTGTCCTAAAACCTGAGGAAACATGGTATATCCACAAAAAGCATATGTGGCAGACAGTGTGACTCATTCAACTCCTATTTCAGATCCCTTAACTTCTGCTTCCCAAAATTGAAAATAAACTTTGTATTCTTGATTATCATTAGGAAGTGACCAGTTTCAGATTATGAGATCCATGGGTCTTAAATGAGAACGGCACAACCATGTGTCAATCAATGGTCATTAGCACCAGTTCAACCAATTCAACACCAATGGGAATCTCTGAATTGAGAGCAGTGAAAAAGGAAACTACTCAGTACAAAACAGCTCAATTGTGATATCCTTGATAAGGCCTGGCTCACATGTCAGAAACATGGTGCAGGCAGGCATTCAGTACAAGCTTCTTCAGGAAGTTCATTTTGCATGGGGGGCTCCTGTGTAGAAATGGTTGCTAGGCTATTTTCAGAAATTTGAACCCGGTAAGCTACCAGGAACCCCTCTTAGCAGGTATCATTTTTTCTTGGGACCCACATCAGGTTTTGACCCTTCATATTTGCCTTTGTCTTTCTGTCTGGAATGAAGATATGATGGCTAAAATGAAAGTTGTTTTGTCACCATGAGGTCAACTGGAGTAGAAAGGCAGCTGAAGGAACCTGGTTCCTCAATGGCATCATTAACAGCTGCAAATGCCCTGGGTTGCCAGTTTCCAGAGTTTTTTACATGTGGAAAATCATTTACTTATTTAAGCCGCTATATGCTTTTCCATTCCCGTAGCATATTGTCTTCTATGTTGATATGGTTGGAACATAATCGAGTCCATGTAAGTGGCCCCTTGCTCCTTACGTGACGCAAATCTAAATTTATGTTTTTCACTTAGTCACAGAATGACATGAAAAAGAACTCCCAATAGTTGTTTGATCATCCTATTGGTACAGAGGTTAAATACTCATTACTTGAGAGCCCTTGAAAGGAAAGTGCTTATTTGAAAAACAGATCAACATATTTGTATTTACTGCCTTCTATTTCTTTCATTTTCTATAGCAGAATAGAAATGGAAATAAAATATCCTAATATATTAACTGATTGGCACTTGATAAATGTTATGTTTTATTTCTTATCTGAATTATGTAAAAGAATTAAAATTCCTTGGCTTTAGTGACATGAAATTAGAAGCACTAAAAAAGGAAATATTTTAGTCCTAAGTTGTCAGTTCATGTTTGTTAGTAACTTTGTACTTTTACATTCACTGTGCTGTATCGATATTCAAAGTTATTTATCCATATGTACGCAGGAAAATATGTAAGCATCTGTGTAAAAAGTTCCAAAAATCAAACAAAGAGAAAAATTGTCAGCTCAGTTTGGGGACACTATTCTACAATTTGGCAAATAAGCCACATCCAAATTTGAAATGAAGCTTTTCCAGATTATATAATTATCTCCAAGTGGGAATGTTTTTTGTTTTCAGCTTTAGCTCTCCAGGCCTAATGTGTAGAGCAGTGGTTTTCAGACATGTGTGTTACGCAGAGAAAATAAAATTGATTGCAGCTTTATTTTTTAATTTTAGTAAAACCATTAGATACCCATTTAGTGGGGGGGGGGAGAAAGAGAGAGAGAGAGAGAGAGAGAGAGAGAGAGAGAGAGAGAGAGAGAGGGAGAGAGAGAGAGAGATGGAAGGAAGGGAGGCGGCACATCCAAGAATTAGGGAGCCCGGGTCATCAGTGGAAATCAGGTCTGCACCTTGTGTGCACCACACACTCTGATTAGGATAATAGGATCCAGATGGCCACACTAAGAAGATTCCTTTCATGAGGAAAGTTCTGGGTGGGGTGGATTATTGTGATCAATGGAATAAACTGCAGCTGGATGAACTCTGGGTTACCTTTGAGAATTGCTAAATTAATGATGGTTACATAGATTTTGACAAATTTCCCAGGAATTTTTCTAACATGGCTGGTAAAATAAAGTGTTCAGGAACTAGATCTCTTCATATCAAGAAAGAGCAGCCTCTTAGAGACCACTGGACCCTCCAGGAGGATTAGAGATTACAGGGCTTCTGGGCACTGAGGATTTTTAGTAGGTGAACCCTAACACAGCTGTGTAGATTGTTTATAGACTATGCCAATGATGACTGGTTGAGGCACACCCTATACCAATTAATAAATATTTTGACTATCACCCCTGATCTTGGGGTGATAAAGTTGGAAGGGAAAGGAGTTATTGGCATTGATTAGCTTCCCTTAGCAAACCAAAGGTGGGACAACCCCATAAACCAAAAACATCTAAGATGGAGTGGGAACGGGAAGTAAGTTTCATCCATCAAATGCTCATGGAGCTTACTGTGCACTCAGTAGGTGCTAGGGATTCAGTCATTCTGTTTCACCCAAGGACTCAGGCTCTCTAGCGCCAGAACTACTCAGCTGCACACCAAATTCTCTGAGTGAGTCTGAATCAGTTCCCTCATTCTGTTTTTATGTACTGAGCCCTTCCTACCTGCCTGATATTCAACCAGGAACTAGAGTTGAATGGATAAGGTGGGTCATGGCTAAGTACAGTGATTCTTTAGATCCATTACATCTTAGAAGACTTAGCAATAATTTGCTTAATTAAATAGATATAGCTCTCAGAAGAAACAAAGCTGATAGGCACAATGTCCCACCTGGGTGTTTGGGAAGACACTTAGAGGTGGTACCAAAAGTCCATGGGGTTATTCTTGGTCTGGTCACTCAGGAGAAAAAATGCAATAGGTGCCATATGTGATGTAAAAGAAGAGAATAAACTCTAAAATTTAGGGGGAAAAGGCAGAAAATATATTTACAAATGGAAAACAATATTTGGCCAGATCATACCCCTTCAAAAATTATTATTTTCCTTTGTGTTTATCTATTTTTTCTTACAAGGTGTTCACGGCTAAGTTGGGGAAAGATTTGTAGAAAGTGTGAAGTGCTGACTCAGGCAAGGCAAGGAAAGAACTGAAAGAGAGGCCATGCAATGTTTCACAAGCAGCTTCTAAAATATGATCAGAGATGACTAAAGGCAGGTGCACAACATTTTCTCCTGCTGTGAGACCCAACTGCACCCTGTCACATTAAGAAGTGCTAATTGGCTCCAGGCTTCCTCCAGTTGCAGATCAACTTGGAGTGGTCAGGCTAAAGTTGGAAGGGAAAGGAGGAAGAGAAGAATTAGAAGGAAGACAAGAATCAAGGAAGAAGGGGTAAAGGAGGTAGAGCACAGTTGAGGGATAGGTTTCTTGACTATATTATTGTTAGTATAATTGTTGAGTTTCATAAACAGTCTAAGACATTTCTTAATTTCCAGTGTTAAAGTGATATTATGCTAAATAGAGAACTGTATAAGGTATTCTTCATTTGAACATATTTGTTAGATTCATACATGAATAACAATGCTAATAATACTAAATATAACAATGACAATTATAATATCAAAACTGTAATTACATTGCCAATTACATGATACATGATATTTCTAAAAAGAAATGATATCCCCTCAAGAAGAACTTTTATACTTAAAGGCTACACACCCACCGATTTCTAGTTTCTCACAAACACAGGCCTTCAGCCCGTAGAATCTGTGATTGTGTCTTCAAAGCACTCAAGACATAGCTAATTAGTAATTAATTCAATTTTTCAGTTTTCATTCTAATGGTTAGTATGTTAACTATGGTCTACTTTTGGGGAAAATATATCTGAGAGAGTAAAATCTGTGGAATATTCACCAAATAACAAAATTAGTATATATGTACCACAATGTCCTGTTTCTCAATCCATCATGTATTTGGTGTGAACAGAGAAATTCTTATTGGAAATATTGATGCTTTAGAAAATGTTGATGGGCAAATAAAATAAAATAGTGAATCTTGTGATGTGGGTTTTTGGAAAGAAGTGATTGTTAAATATATGTTTGAGATCCTGGTGAAGTTGTTAAAAATACATTTGAGATCCTGGTGAAGTTGTCATAAAACCAAAGTTTCTGGGATCCCATGATACTAACTGCCTGGAATGGAAAGAGCCAGAACACAAACGAGTAAAACAAACAAACAAAACAAAACAGACAAACACAGGCACTCCTTAAGGTACTCATCCAGCTACTTGGAATTGTCAATGCAATGAAGATGTTCAAAATGTCACTTGAAATATAATCCTTTCCCACTCATTTAAATTAAGCCCAAAACCCTAATTAGAGTCTATAATCTTCCCTGGATGGATATATCTTCTTTTTTTAATTACTGGGAACAATGGATACAAATAATAAAGACCATATAGTTCAGGGTAAGTCTCTTCTTATATATGTTTTTTTTTTCACATTTATGGCCTAAGAATATGTTCATGTATTTAATTTAAGCAAGTCTTTAACTTTTTAGATTTAGCTAACCAGCATGAAATCTACAGCATACACCCAGCAAATGAAGACAGATGTGAGCAAAGGAAAAGCCCTTTCATGGTTCCCATAAAAGCTCTCAAGTTGCAGGCTGATGGTATTTTCTCCTTAAAAGGTATCAGAAGTTACAATTACAAAAGTTTGCATAGTGGGAAGTTGCATAATTCTATCCAACAGTGCCTATAAAAATAACCTCATCATTTCTCTCTTTTGATGCCCTCTCGTTTGCCAGTGCATTCAATTTCAATGGTCTTCCCTCCCTCCCCCCACCTTACTGGTTGTAATCAGCAATTCAACATATAGGAAAAAAGATCTTAAAAATTGGAGCCGTACCATCTTCTATTTTAAAGTTCGTCACTGAGACGGAACATGGGAACAGTAATGAATCACTGGAGCTTTCCACTGTGTCCTGAGGCTGTGGCGAGCAGGACACTAAACTAATCATGAAACGGCTTGTCATTTGAGATAATTGCATCCTTGTTTCACAGTAGTTTTCTCCTGGAGTCTCTCGCTGGCTCTTAGCAGATGTGGTATTTGCGACTTGCTCAAGCACAGTCCTTCTCTAGGGCTCTGTCATGAGAAGACCACAAATGAGAAAACAGGATTTAAACCGCCCCGTAGCACCCTGACCAGGTGTGCCACCTTCCTGACCGTTTGCACAGATAGTTTTATGTGTTAGAAAACGAGATGATGCTGGGTAAACTCCCAAATGAGCATTTTCTCTTTCTCAGTCTTCTGGAAACTTTCCAAAAGGATTAAAGTGAAAGTAGCATCAGGCATGGTCATGTGAGTAAAGCTTGGAGCTGGGGAGGGGAGACAAGGGAACTCTTTTAAAGTGGAGCAGCAAACAAAAAAAAAAAAGATACATGCCAAAGCCATAAATAAGCTCCACTCACAGCCCCTGTACAAAGTGTATGAGAGCCCACGTACCTACTTATCTTCATAGGGCACATCACCCACTTCTACACTTCCACAGTCCAAGCTCTGCAAGAGCCGGAGAGAGGTTGGAAAAGACAGCCAGGCCCCTTCTGCACCAAGGCCTGGTGGGGGAAGGGCGGTCTGGAATGGATGGCTGCACCATCTGAAATATACAGACAACTGCAATATACAGAGAGGAGACTGCATGTTCTAGCCCATCCTTTTCTCAGAAACAGAGGCCGGGAGGGAAGAATAAACAGTTAAGGCAGCGGGTCCACAGTCTGGACCAGAGCCATTTCTCAGTGTGAGTACGGAACAAACCACCCACAGCTGGCCTTGACCTGCAAGAATTAAGTGTATTTGCTGAAGAAGTATTGCTTGTTCCTGGTGTGCAGCTTTCAAAGGGGGCCAGTAGAAGGGAGTGGTTCTTGATGCAATCTCTGTAGAAGAGTATCATTTCATTTACTTCTTTCTTCTACTGATTTTGGTGGGGGCGGGGGGTTGAATGTGGGAAACATAGATCCTTGTTTTAAATACAGTCTTCAGCCCATCCCTTTTCTGATACCTTCTTTCTGCACAGGATTTATAATATATAACTGGACACAGGTAACTGAGGGCAGAGGACTATCAAAAGGGCAATTTCTCAGGGTCAGAAAAGTGAAGGAGCCTGTAGAGCTCTAGCCTTCACGTTCTATCTTGTCCCTTTCTATGAATCTTCTCTATCCCATGGTGTACGGTTAAGCAGTGGTAGTTGTAGTTGAGTTTGTTGACAGTGTAAGAACTAATATGAAGAGAACTCATCATAACAGCAGAGAAGCGTAATGGTCTGGCAGTGACTCAAAAGGGGAACCCAAGTGGTTGACACCATCATTCACTCAGTTCCAGGGAAAAGCTGCTACTGCCCAAGTGGAGACACTGAGCAGGAAGCTGCCACCCCAAACTGCGATACCCTGGAGGTGTCATGCCTTAAGTAGGTCATTGATTCCTTTATGAAGTGGATCAATACAATGGGTCTTTTTACCTGCCTGCTCCAAGTAAGCAGATGCACAGACATGCACAGCTTTGCATGTGCTTACCAGGAAGTCCCAGCTCCCTGAGTCACACTTGTGCCCCTGGATGAGAAGCCTTTATAAAGCCTCTTCTGGGATTTATGATGGTCAGTTTGTTTGACAGAGGCTGATGTCCTAGCTGGTAGCTTTGCAAGCTGGTCAGAAGTCACAATTTCCTCTTGTGGAATGGCCTTTTTATGATTAAGCACCTGATAAATATTTGTTGAGTGATTGAAAAAACAAATAAGGGAATGTGCAATATCTAGATCTTCCAACTGTATGTATGCACTCTATATCAAAGGTTAGTTTAAAATAAATTCCTGAACCTTTTGGACCATGTTGGCGGTACTCCCATAAGGTTGTCAACTCACCAGCTCCATGGGGACACAGGCTTGTTCAGCACAGGGCTGGCCTAGATAGCATAGTGTTAAAGAAAGGGATGAATGGATAGAAACAGAGGGGACAGTCAAAATGATAAGAAAATATTTTAATTCAGAAAACTGCAGTGCCTCCTACTGTGGTATGCAGAATAATGCCCTTCATACCAAAGTTGCCCATATCCAAAACTGGAAGCTTTTTCCTTATAAGGAAAAAGGGACTGCAGGTATGGTTAAAGTTATGAACATTGAGATTACCCTGGATTATCTATGTGAGCCCAATGCAACTGCATGAGTTTTAAAAAGCCAAGAGCCTTGACCAGCTGTGGTTAGATGAAAATGTGATGATGGACTAAGGGTCAGAGATACTGTGTTGTTGGCTTTGGCAGTGGAGAAAGGGAGCCATGAACCATGGTGGTCTCTTCTGCTGAAAAATACAAGCATCTGGGCTTCCCCCTAGAGCCTCCAGAAGGGAGCAGAGGCCTATTCACATCACCTTAATTTAGTGAGAGCCCTGTCAGACTTTTGAGCCACAGAAATGCAAGGTAACACATTTGTGTTATCTTAACTAACCTTGTGGTGATTTCTTACAGCAGCAACAGGGAACCAAGGCATTTCCCAAGAACTCTAGGTAATTTTTGTTGAGTATTGGCACTGTTCAAAATACTTCACATGAATGAAATCAATCCCTGTGCATCCTTTTGGGCAGTTACTAATATTAACAAAACGTAGCAGAAGAGCAAATAGAAATGACTTGCCCAAGATCATTCAAAACCAAGCAGTTTGGCTCTGGGAAGCATGCAGCTGGCTAGGGACTGCTGCAGGGAAGCTGATGTTAGCTCAGGCTGGAGAGCTACTGGTCCTGGGAAAGTGGACAGGTTAGAGGTTTTTAATTTGCTTATTTTTTAGAAAGCGTAGAATGAGGGACAGGAGTGGGTGAGAAACATCCATGTGAAAGGAAAACATTGATCAGCTGCCTCTAGTATGCACCTTGACTGGGGGTTGAACCCACAACCCAGGCATGTGCTTTGAACAACCGATGCACCAGGTCACTGAGATACACTGGTCAGAGTGCTGGAGGTTTTGAAGTTTGCCTCTGGTGTGTGTGTGTGTGTGTATGTGTGTGTGTGTATGAGAGAGAGAGAGAACGTGGGTGAATGGGGTTGTGCATCTGTGTTTAGGAATTGTGTGTTTACTTACGTAACTAGCTGTCTGGACATCTGTAGATCGGTCTGCGTCAACTTAGTGCTAAGAACACCCACACAAAAAGGACAGGTTATAAAGTTTCAGGAAATGGTTAATGGATTCCCAGGTCACCATTTCTTAAAATAGAATCACTTATCCCTACATCTGCCTCTTTCAGGCAGTGGAAAAGGCACATCTGGATAGCAACTGGCCTACCGTAATAAAAAAAAAAATCAAGAAAAAAATCAGGCTTTTAGGTTTTAAAAATACCTCTCACCCTGTTCTGCTCTTTACATTTTTACCAGAATCTCTAAGGTGGCATTTCAAACCCTGGTTTATAGCGGGAGTGAATAGAAGCCATGGAAGTTACACAACGGATGTAGACTCATGTTGCAACTCTGGCCCAAGTCAGACTGCAATATATTCTATGAAGACTGTCTCCTTCCTGGAAAAGAACTTCACCTCCGACCACCGAGTCCCTCCTTGAGCTGCTATGTAATTTCAGATGAAAGGACTGCCACTGTCAGCCCCAAACCAGCAAATCCGTGAGTAACACATAAAGGCACATTTGTGAATTTGTTCTTCTCAATATCTGTTCTCATTCTAAGGACAGACTTCGGTCAGAAAAAATGATATATTCCGATTAGCTTGGGAGAAGGAAAACTGTCATTTAAAAATGATATCATGTGATGGCATTGAATAAGTGTCAACAGAAGAAAGCATTTGCAATCATGAATTAATTTCTTACTTGTGCAAATTCCAAAATCTATTTCTGGCAGTTTCATGGAGATACTGTGAAACAAATGGAAATATAGGATGTATATATTTATCCAGGAAAATGTCAAAGCATTCTGTCATCTTTGATATACAATGAGATCTGTCAGGAAAGTCTAGCCATTATTAACATAATGGGAATGGTTTGTGCAACATCAGTGTAACCTGGCAGCCAAGGAGAGTGGACTGGAATGTACATACATGAACAATGACAACTTCACTGTCAGTGGGGGTGAGAGGTGCCATTGAGCGAGCATGTGTACTGTGTGGCCGACACATTCAAAATGGCTGAGCAAGTACATCGATGAATCTGCATCTGATTTTGCCTTATGCTTGAGCATTCCTCTATAGAAACTATATGGATGATTCAGATGGCTGCAGCAATGGACAACTGATGATTAGGAGCTTCATCATGACAACACACCTGCTCATACATCACATCTTGTGCAGAGTGTTTGTTGCAAAACTTCGAATTACCCAGGTGACTCAGTCCCCCTACAGCCCAGATTTGGCACCTTATGACTTCTGCCTTTTCCCAAAACTAAAATCATCTTTGAAAGGGAAGAGATTTCAGACCTATCAATGAGATTCAGGAAAACATAACAGGGCAGCTGATGACAGTTGGGAGAACTGTATGAGTCCCAAGGTGCCTACTTGGAAGGGAACTGAAGTGTCATTGTCCTATGTACAATGTTTTTGCATCTTCTTCAATAAATATCTCCATTTTTCATATTACATAGCCAGATAGCTCCTGGACAGACCTTGTATACTTTTAGAGAGATAGATATAGATACTTATAGATAACATGGGTAAAATACATTATAGATTATTTTATTAAAAACACAATGTTCTTGTCTATATTTAGTTTATTTGAGTGAATAGGAGACATAAATCTTTGCTCAGAAATGTTCAATTAGAAACACCATGTGTTTCAAAGAGTTAGAAGTAAATTTGATAAGCAGTTCCTTGAAAAATTAAATACTAATTTCTGGATATAGCCCATCATCTCCTATTAGTTTCTGTTTGTCCTACATATATGTCTTCTTTGCAACATTTCCCAGAGAAAGTAAAATTGATAATCTTAGGGACTGGTCATCTGAGTCAAATGAGGCCTCAAACCAATAGCTTTCCTACCCTCTCACAAACAACTTGGACCCCATAGGCCTATCTCCTACGTAAATATAGCCTGCTGGGCAAGGTTTATAGCATCATGAAGAATGAATCACTGTTTTATTTATTTATGTTCTCTTTCTAACTATCTCTAGAGAAAGAATTATTTTGGCAGCCTTTCCACTACTTTTTCATAATCTCTCTTCACCACCCTCCTCCAGCCACAAGCTAGACCATGTGCACGCACACATACACACACACACACACACACACACACACACAAAAGGAGAATATTATGCTAAATGTGGTAAGTCAGACAAAAACATACTAGGTGAAATTCTTGTACATATAATCTTAAAAAGTCAAACTTGTGAAAACAGAGAGTAGCACAATGGTAACCAGGGGTTAGGGTTGGGGTAACAGGTAAAGATGCTGTTTAAAGCTTCAACTAGTAAATAAGTCCTGGAGACTGAATTTGTAGTATAATGAATATAGACAGCAATGTTGTATTATAAACATCAAACAGGCTAATGACTAGATCGTAATTATTCCCACCAGGAAACAAGAAATGGTAATTACATGACATGATACAACTGTTGGTTAAGTCTACAATAGCAATCATATTGTAACATATTGCATGAGTATCAAGTCAACATGCAGTACACCTTAAATTTACACAAGGTTATATGTCAAATAAATTTTTTTAATGCTCCTTTTTTATTTCCATGCCCATCCTCATTCCCTTAGAATATTGTGGCAGCTGCTTGGTTATTAATACAATATCCATTGTTTTTATGGCTACTCCTTATAAAAAGGTGGCTTTCAGTCTATAATTCCTTTCGGTCACTTTTTAAATACTGAAAAAAATTTTAACCCCCATGTAAGGGCATGTTTATTGATTTGAGAGAAAGAAACATCTATCAGTTGTCTCCTGTACCTGCCTCAACTATTGAAACTTTTAATATACAGGATAATGCTCCAGTCAATTTAGCCACCCAGCCAGAGCTAAAAAAAAATTTTTTTTTTAATGAGAGTTCTAAGAAAAACCCTTTTTCGGACCAGAATTTTTCTATTTCCTCCAAATCCCAAGGTTTATTGTGGTGGTTGAGACATTGGATAGATGCCTTGGTCAGGATCCTACTCCTCCCTGTGATGAGACACTAATAAACATATAGCTCCAAACCACAGCTCCTGGAGGAGAAAGCCATTCTCCTAAACTAAACTTTGGGAAAGCCCCACCTGCAACTATGAGGGATTAAGGGAGTCCCCTCAAGCTTTTCACAGCCCTATGGGATGAATCTACACCAGAAAACCATAGAGAGACACAAAGTCAAATTACTCTCATCTCTCAATCCCCAATTCCTCTTTCTGACCCTTACATAAGCAAGCCTACAGATGGGACTCATGACACATGCAAATGCTCATGTCACAGTCCTTGCTTACCTTGCCCATCAGGAGCATTTGACACATTTACTCACTCCTCACTGCCTGAAAGTAGTCTTCCTTGGTTTCTGGGAAACCGCATACCTACTTTTTCTCCTACCTAATGGCCCCACTCTCCCAATCTCTCACCCCTAATGTTTAAAAGTGTGTCTTTCCCCTTTTGTGTCTTCACCGATTCTCCCCATGGTTTCATTCCACTTCCTGGCTTTAAATATCCTCCTTATGTTAAAGACTCTAAAATTTACATCTGCATCTTAGATCTCTTCTCTGAACTTCAGTTACCAAATATCCACTTACCAATTTGATAACTTCACTTGAACGTCTAAAAGCATTTCAAAATCACTATGTCTAACACTAAGCCCCTTATCTTCTTTCCCTATCACCCCTAAGACTACCTACCCTACAGTTTTCTCTCTCTCAGAAAATGGCAATTCCATTTTCCAAGTTCTCAGTCCAAAATCCATGGAATCAATTTTTACTTCTCTTTTTGTACTACACTTCACATTTGATCACCAGAAAATTCCATTTTTTGCCTCCAAAGAGTTTCCAGTTCTACCCAGGGTTACAACTTCTACTGAAGCCTTTCTGGCCCAAGCCACCATTATTTTTCCCCTCTGGATTATTACAGTAGCTTTCTACTGGGTCTCCCTGCCTTCACTTCTATACTCTTCTACTCCAGCCCATTCTGTTTAGAAATCACAATTATCTTGTTAAAATATAAGCAGAGCCCTGTCTTGTAATGCCTAATAAGGTTTTACCTGATTTGGCCTCCCTTCTTATTACTCTTCTTATCTTGCCCCTCATATTTGTCTCCTTATTCACTCAGCCATAGCTCCTCACCCTTCACCATACCCAGCATGCTCCCTCCTTGGATGCTTTGCTCCTGTTTTGTCCTCTGTCTCCCACATATGTCTGCAGGACTAACTGTGTCACCTTCTACAATTCCTTGCTTTCCTGTCATCTTCTCAGCAGTCTTAATGGTACAAACTTCCTTCTCCACCCACCCTTTTTTACTTTAGCACTCATTACAATGAGCATATTATATGGTTGTGTTATCTTAAAATGTGTGCCCCATGAAGGAATACATTTTGACATTTTTATTCACTCCCATGCTCCATGTCTCACTCTGGCCCCATTGCCTAGTCCATTGCCTAGTCCATAATAAGGACTCAGAAATATTCATTGAATGTTGAAAAAATAAAAGAATCAGAAAACAAGAATAGCACATACATACTATTTCTGGCCAGGATGTATGATTTGCTCCCTCATAATTTTGCTTTAATTATTAATATGTCATCACTTCATAATTCAAGGAATCAACTTCAACATTGAAATTATTTGAGTTTGTATGATAGCTTTCATTTTTCTGCAGTCTTTGAAGTTAATGTTGAATATTGAACAGAACCACATTTGATGAGCAAGTATGTTTGTTTATTCTCAAGCAAAATTTTGAACAGAAAGGAGCCTAAAGTTGAGGTCCTTGCTCTCACCAACCCAGGTGTGGTATATAAAATTAGATTTTGATTATATGCAGGGAATGGGACAATGACCAAGAGCTATTGCCTGGAAGACTTAGGAATGAACTATAAGATCAAGAATGAAATAAAAATGGATGTGGTTTGAGTCTACTGAGTTCTAGGGTGGTGCCTTATGAAGAAATGCTGATGGAGGCAAAGATTGAGCCCCAAGTGGAGTCTGTTATTGGCCTGCTGATTATGTGATACATATGGAAGCAATAATGTCTGAAATCAAGGGTTTGAAGGCAAGGAATTAATCAAGTGAGAAATTACCCAATCACATTGAGGAGACTAGAACAAAATGATCCAAAGAAATGAGGTACAAACAGATCAACAGATTGATTTGTGGTATAAAGGAAGTAGGAAGGAGTAGAAATGAAACAAGAATTAGCCTTGAATCCATAATTGTTAAAGCTGGGTAATAGGTATATTAATTGCATTCACTGCATTGTTTTTTGAACACTGGATACTTTGAAATTCCCTAAAATAAAGAGTTGAAAAGCAAGCAAAAGAATAAGGTTTGCAAAACAGATTTCCCCCAAATAACTGTTAGTTTCTTCAAGTGTGCTTATGATCTGTACTCCTTTATGAGATGATGCGGCTGATAGAAGTGATTACTACTATAGTCTTTTTGTTCATAATATTTCAGGATCTTTAGCAAACAATCCACTTAACATATTTTTCCTTATGAGAAACACCCAAATTAAATTTTATAATTAACTCCTTTAAAGTACATAAAACATTAATACTTTTCAACAAAATAAAAAATAAAGAGTGGTTTTGGAGCTTACCATATAAACATTCTTTATAACCTAGATACATGGTGTACTGTGCAGTGATATGGACATATAGGGGGGTCTGGTAGTGGAATAGAGATGGTGGAACAGATATAAGAGCTATTAGAGAAGTCTAGGGTTACAGACATATATCATGGAGGGATCCCTTTTTCTAGATGGGTCTCTGGAGGGATGAAAATTGAACTATGAGGGTGAATGAGCTTGCCATGATGATGAAAAAGACCACCAAGAATTCTGAGGACTGAGCTTACATTATATCTTCCTTGAGGAAGTAGGAAGAAGTGCTGGAAAAAAAAAAAAAAAAGATAAAAGGGTGAGTTAGGAGGGATCCCAGAGAGCTTGGTGTCCTGGAAGAGATTTCAACTAGAAGAGGCCAATCTAAATCACTGATGGTACAGAGAGGCCATGGGTAATTAAGACCATGGGAAAAGGGACACTAGCAGGAGAAAAACATATGTTTTCTTAGAAGCCCTGTGTCTTTCTCTGATTCCCTAATACACTTTTTATGGTTTTCCAGTGGTTTGAAGCATTCCCCTTTTATCTGCACTCCCAATTTTGGCAAGAACCATGAAACTATCTAGTGAGAGCTTTTTTAGTTATATGTAATCACTAAGTCTGCTCTGAATTAGGACTCACTAGTAACCATATAGAATTAAATTTCCAAATATCTCTACTCTGAAACAGATTCAAGGGAAACAGACTTCAAGGAAATATAAGCTTGCAAGAAATATAAGAGAAATTAAACTATAACTAAAGAGGGTAAAATTTAATTTTACTTCCATTGGAGTAGTTGGTTAGTGCCATGGCCTCCCATACTGCAGCCTGAGACAAAAAGAAAAAAAAAATAAAACATGTTGATATTTTGTTCAACATGTGTTTTTGCATTAATTGTGATTTTTAAATATTGCAATAAATTGTTATTTATTTTGATTATTAACTTTTTTGATGCCCCCTTAAACTGTAATCTCAAGGTAAGTGAGACACAGTTTGGAAATGTGAAAATTTGATGCCAAACAAAAAATGACAAACATGCAATCACAAACTTGCCTGGAAATATTCCCAGGCCCACAGAAATGAAGCCATTTAACCCTCTTCATGGCTTTAGATATTAATGTGTATTCTTATAATCTTTACGATAAGTGATTAAACTAAAACTGGGTATCAGAGACAAACACTTAACAGTATAAGTATAGCCTTTGAAGTAATCCATGACAAAATCCTCTGTCCAATTAGGTATGAATTACATCAGATATTCTCACTCTCAAATATCTGAACTAGGAATGCACAGAGAATCCTATTGTTAGTGGTGGGATTAGTGCATGAGTCATTGTTATAAAGGAGAAACTGTGAGTGAGCCATAAATACAAGTAAGCAGAAGCTTGGGAAGAAAAATTGCTCATAGACAGTGAGAAAGCCAACTGGTAGAAAGAGCTGAAGAAGGAAGGTGACAAAGAAACACAGGTGAAGATGATCAGGGACATCCAAGTGAAGATTCACAACCTCCTGCTTCTGATGTCGATGATGTGGTTTCTTAACTCCTCCCACTTTCTCAGCTTTTCTATTGTTACAGGCTGCCTTACCTTTTATTGAGCTATTCTTTGTCAATTTCTGTTTCTAGCATTCAAAATTCCATATAAAACTCCAAAGGCAAAGCTACAGTAAAGATGAAAGGAAGGGACAATGACAAAGAGAGCTGTCACCTAGATCTGATGAAGGACCTGATCAAGGGAGCCAATGAGTAGTGAGTCTTGTTTATAAAGAAAGACACCCTCATGTGCAACAGAATGGAAAATAAGTCAAGTATAAGCCAAGGACAGTTGGAGAGCAACAGAGCAGGGTATGATAAAATTTACATTGGATGAAATCAGTCATTTGCTGACACTAGGCTTGGGAAGGGAAACTAGGGAGATCTTGAATAGACTTAAGAATATTCTGAGCCCTGACTAGTGTGGCTCCATTGGTTGGATGTCTTCCCACCAAGCAAAAGGTCACTCATTCCATTCCCTGTTAGGGTACATGCCTGGGTTACAGATTTGGTCCCCATGGGGCACAGACAAGAGACAACCATGGACATTTCTCACATCATGTTTTTCTCCCTCCCTGCCCTTCATTCTAAAAATAAATAAAATGTAAAAAATTTAAATGTATATATATATATATATATATATATATATATATATATATATATGCTGAAAATACATTTAAAAATCAATATAATAGTCTATTACATTCTTAACATGATAAATGTACAGCTGTCATGTATACTTCCTGTGCTTTGAGATTGCATCATAATGTTTCCTTTAATACAGTTCATTCATTTTGTAGAGGGGCTTCAAGCTTTTTGTCCTGCCAGAAGCCCCCCAAGTAGGAAGACATTTTATTTCTTTATTTTCCTCTCCCCCAATCTCCTGTAGCCCAAAGTGAGGTACTCCATTTAAACAAATCCAAGGTCAAGTTTTGTTATCACTGATTTCCACATCAGGCCCTCCCAGACGCATTCTCGCTCAGTTCCTATTACTTCAATGCTGATTTCTTCAGCATTTGTGCGTAAGAAATACGAGGGCAGGAATTGACCCTGAAGTTGTGTGTAGCTGGAACTGACGGCCAAAATTTGGCCCAAACTGAGGACATCTACTTTTAGCAGAGTAATTTGTTGATAATATCCTTTGCCAACTTCACTGCTAACGCCAAGGCAACTCAGGCTAGGAACAATTATGTAAATCATGGACCAAATACAAATGTGAAACAAAATATAAACAAACATAACTGTCCAGACCACAAGCGTTAGCAGTAAACGTTAGAGGAGATGTGATTAAAAAAACAAAAACACACAAAGGAGATCCAGAAATGAGTATGGATTTTTATACTCATAATAAGAGAGGATTTTCAAGGAAAATAAAAAAGAAGGTACAGTAAAGGCTTTGGGGATGATAATTCAAAGCTGCAGGTAAATTCAGATAGCTTGCATATTATCAAGTTTGCAAACTATGTAAATAATAAGTTAGTAAGTTAAATTAACATTGATAGGAGACCAGTCAATTTGAAGGTCAAGGAAGAACATTTATTTTTCTCATAATATTACTTCATCCTAAGGAAATGACCTAAGGGGCCCACACCCTTTCAAAATAGAAGGTACAAAAAATTGCATATCTAGAATATTGCCTGTCAAAGGGTACCTGTCAAATAGAATATTTCCTAAGACAGAAGTGACAAAACAAAACTAAGATATGAGAATCTACCATTCAGAGACTGAAATTTGAACTTATTTACATGGTGAGAGCCATACTTATCTCTTAGGACATTACCTCATTAACGTTCTTTTGTTCAGTAATAATAAGTGCTTCCTAAGTAATTTACTATTTCATTTTTTTGTAGCAAAGACAATAGAAAAGTCTATTACATTCTTAAGATTAACTTTGTTATTTTTAGACTAAACAACCACTCTCATTCCAAAAAAAAAATAATCATTTCAGTAAAACAATGGATCAGCCAACCATTTAACAGTCTCATGTTAAATCAATAAATATAAAAATATTATGGAGGATGTTTTATGTTAAATAAAGCCTGTTACTCGGTGTTTTTAAAATAAGAAACATTAAAGCCATTTAGATTATATTTATATTATAATGCAAGCTTTTAAATTATAAAATATTGAACTTAGATATGTGATATACTTACATTTAATTGAGAAACTTACCCTTAAAAACAAATATGTATTTTACTTTCTACTAATGTTTTCTTAATCCTGATCTTTAGTTTAATTTTCCTTCTAAATATGTGGAATATTTACATGTCTAAAGAAATCATAAGTCTTCAGTTTTCCTAGTTTTTATTTTTTGAACTTATACAAATATTTTGTAAAAGAGAATTTATAGAGAATAGAGCACATATTTATACGTGTATATATATTAGGTACTGTCTTTGATAAAAATTACTAGGATTATCCTGGGTTGGCCCTGAGGACAAAATTTGAACCAAAGAGAGAAATTTAGTGTCTGGTCCAAGGAAATCCTTACCAACCAGAACTGTCTCATGAAGCAATTATATTCTGGAAATGTTCCAGAAGAAGCCATGTGATCCTGATCAAAATGTTGAAGAGGCAATATTTATAATAATTTGACTTTTAAATGTTTTTTCAAACACTAGAAGTCTTTGTATAATCTCCACATTTATTATATTAAAATATTCCATTATATTCCAAATACTGAGGTGCAATTTTAACTGGCTGGTCAATGGGCTCATAGAAGTAAATTGCTACTCAAACTTTGATTATATTTGATTCAGAATCTGATATCTAAAAAATCAACATTAAGTGAATTCCATTTATATGGGGAAAACAGAATAATCTCCAGCAATTTCAGATAGAACTAAAGATAAAAACATTTTAAAGTTTTAAATCAAAATCACATAATATGTAGGCAAATAAAAGAAATTGAGGTATGAAATACATCGAGTCTAACTTTTTAAGATTAATTTTATGTGCCTATTAAAGGAAGTTAGAAAAATTAAAATCCATTTACTGTTAGGCTTCCTATATATTGATAAAAAGATTCTAAATTTAAGTATTTATTGTTTGTGGATAAGGTAGAATTATGTAACTGCATTTTCTTAAGAAAATGTTTGAATAATCATAAAAAAAATTGACAGCTACTCAGGTGTCTGAGATGTCTGACTAACTAACTGGGTGAATTTTTCTCTTTTTATGTACATATTTTCTTCAAATGAAAGCTCAGTATTATCACAAACGTCTCATAAACCCTGGCTATGCACCATGTGGGTAAATTGGAATGGTCTGATTTAAGCTATTTATTTTGTAAATTAGGAAACTGGAAAATTGAAAGGCTAAAAAAATTTTCCAAACACAGTTTTATAACGTGTGGTCTGTTATAATTACAAATCAAAGAAAAAAAAATATCTCTATGTCGACAAGGATCAGATTCCTATGAAGGAAATCTGAATGGAAACACTTTCAGAACTATTTTCTCAAGCAAAACTACCAAGTTCTAAGTTCTGAAATTGGGGTATGGCAGACATGAAGGTCTGGTGCAAGAAGCACTCATGGAAAGTATAGGGTTGGAACAGTCACTCTACATAAGTGCAAAGGAAAATACAAGAAAAGAAACAGGTTAAGAACTCTTTCTTCTGATTTGTATCCCTCACAGTTTCATTGTGGAAAAGCACATTTAATACCTTTTGGCAATAGGTCCAAAGAGAGAAGGACTTTGGAAAAAGATAGAATTGGCAGGACACAAACCATCCCATGGAGAGGAGAAAGGCCAATAGATGAGAACAATCAAAGTGTCCTAAGAAGATGAATGTGGTGCAGGGAGCCCGAACTTTCATCTGGACTTTTCTTTCTGGGTTCTTGCCGGTAACATAGAGAAATTTGGGCAAGATCAGTAAAAACAGCTTGGGGTTCAGTAATTCGTTTCTGAAGGGGCTACTCATTTTGCCTAATGAAGTCCATGTACGTAGATTGTCATCGGTATGACGCTAATTTTGGTTTGGCGAGAATGTCTGATTCTTCCTATTTTCTTCCTGTCTTCCTTTAAAACAAACTTTAATTCCTCTCTTCTTAATGGTAGGACTTGTCTAGAATTGTAAATGCGTATGTGGGCCAAGGAAGAGCCTACTGGGCCTCTAGTAGTGAAAAGTGATCCCAAGAATATGTGCTCAATCCCTCTGGTTTTAGTGTTTGAGAGCAGGATAGTATAGCGACTAGGAGGTAAACATGAGGAGAAATGATGCTGATGTTCAAGTGGCTACATGACCAAGAGTCACTCTGTGTTAACATGGATGTGTTACCCAACCACTATTCCCAGTCTCCTAATCCATAAAAGGGAGAGAATAAAAGTATTTCAAGCATTTGTTAAATTACTACATGCACAGTGCTGTAAACAATGCTTGGATAATAACATGTTTCAGACATGTGCTCATTAATAATCTTATTTTCTCAAGAAAGCATGGAGGTGCCCCTTTTGATCTCTGGATCTATGGCACACTCCTGGATTCCTTGGGCCCTGGTAATGTTACATCATATGCCTTGCATACTAGAGGATCTTCCTTTCAAATCAGCCCTGAATCTTGGATGTTCTTTCTATAGGGTAGGAAATTGATGCATTCCAAAAATAAAGTTTCTTCCTGCAAGTTTCTGCTTTCTTCCCTTTCTTCCAGGGATCTGAACGAGAAGGAAAATTTCCCAGCCAAAAAACAAACAAATGAAATAACTATTTCTAGATGTGCTTTACCTTGCCCTCACCTCCAAAGGGACATTCTAACTTTCCATGTCTTTGCAAGACCACTGCTTGATGGGCAGGTGTTCAAATCATGGCCAACCCACCCATCATTATTCTGGCTAAATCAAATTATGCTTTTTCCTGCTCAAGTCTTCCACTCCCCAACTCCTAAGATAAAACATGACAAATATAGTGGAAAGAAGAAAGGAAGGAAAGAAGGGAGGGAGAAAGGAAGGAAGGAAGGAAGGAGGGAAGGAAGGAAGGAAGGAGGAAAGGGATGGAGGGAGGGAGGAAGGAAGGAATAAAGGATACCACACTATCATATCTCTATAACACTTTAGCTACAATTCTGTGGATTGAAGTTAACTATATATTCAAGTAAGAGTGTATGTTCTTAATATTTATTAGAATCTTATTAAGAAAGTCTCATGATTCATTCTGGAATCTTTTCTTGGGCTTGTTTTTTCTGACAGGGCCAGCCTTCTTACAGACTGCCTTGAAAAAATAGTTTTCTGAGCAACGTTTTCTATAAATTCTCTTCAAAAATTTTCCTACCAAGAAAATTCCCTAAGATGATGTTCCTGTGAGTAAAATCATATTCTGACTGCCAAGAATTATCATTTTGGAAAAAAATAAAAAATAAAGTGTTAGCAACACTCTTCTAAGTTGTAGAATCTGAGGGAACATTCCAGAATATAGTCAGTATAACTCATCTAAGTGGCTTCATTATAGTTATGGCACATGATTAAAGTATTAAATAATATTGTTTGAAGAGTATAAAGTCATTTTTGAAGTTATTTTAAAAAAACATATGTGTCCAAATGCAATCTAAATGTGTGAATGTATACATGCACACCATGTGTTGATATATATATATATATATATATATATATATATATATATATATATCTCAGAATACTATTTTAAATCAGGCTTGGTCTCTTGGGTCAGACAGGACTGAATCCCAATGGTGACCCTACTACTCATTATCAGTATGTTCTTGGTTAAGCCACTAATCTCTGTAAATCTAAGCTAAATCCGAAGAATGGTACCCCTAAGCAAGGGTGTTTCATTTATGGTTGATATACATGATAAAATATGTAGTTTTCTATCTAGTGCCTTTCCTATGGTAAGTACTCAAATGTAAGGTGGCTGTGTATTTACTTTTAAATAATTTACTTCAAACGGCAACATAAAATGCATTCTTTTAGTCAATGTCAGCAAAGAATATGATATAAAAAAGTCACTTAGATGAGAAAATGTCTCATAAAAATTCCCTTTAAACCAATTAAAGTCTTAACTAAAAACAGGTCAGTTTTAATTAAGTACAAATACCTTTTCAATTGTGTGGCTTTACTGTAGCAATTAAATTACACATTTATGGGTCTTGAGGACAGCATGGAAATCTTTCTAGCAAAAATTCACCCCCAAATCTCAACCTTTAAAAATATTATATGCATTTCTTTATTTAAAGGAATGATGCTCTTTTCAAAATCATTCTGTCAGGCATGAAATTGTTGAATTAGTTTTAAAAGTCAGGCCAAATGGGTGCGGGAAGAAGGTAATCAGAGAGAGCAGTTCATTAGCTCATGAGAAAGAGCAGTTAGTGTTGTCATGTCTGGGCCGAGACAAAGTTGGTCAGATTGTCCTGCCAAAGAAATGTCGTGGGGGAGGAATTATATTGTCCGGGAAAGAGTCCTAAGAGGAATGTTCCTTTAAAGTCCATGCTAAATCTGCTATTTTGGGTATTAAGACTGCACACCACTAAAAAGAAACAGTTACAGCTGGGACATTTTACCAATAAAAGCCATAAAGATCTCCCATTAGTGCCATGCTCTGGTTGGATCCCAGCTAACCTGAAAATGTCAAAGGGAATATGGGTTAGGCATCAATTATTTCTAATTTCTATGTAATTAGTCTACCCCCCAAACTCAGAATTTGGGATCTCTATTGGACTTCCCTGGAATTTTCCCTGCAGTCCTCTTCCCCAGCTGCCCAAGAAGCTCTGGATGAGCTCTTGGAAAGTTACAGAATTGGACTCCCAGCAATGGAATCGGTCCTGGGTTTGGCTGCTCTTTAGCAGACTGAGTCCAGTTGGGTTTTCAAAGCTCTTGGGTGTGACAGTGACTGCATTTCATCAGTAGGATATAGATACTTTGAGTCCCTGGAGCTGGAGTAGGGGGAGATCCATTCTGAATTGTCTAAGGAGTAATCTCCCAAATCCCTGAAAAGTAGCATCTGTTTTATTACAACCCCACAGATTAAGGGTAAAGAAATACAAAGAACTGAAACAGTTACCCCTATGCATTCAGCTTTGTGAGAATGAACTGAGGCTGAAAGTTAGCTTTTGGAAAATGACAGGAATCTTATCCAGAGGTGATCAGCAAGGAACTGAACAATAGATGCTTATTATGGAATGGGACTGCATGGTGCAATGGTACAACTTTCTAAAATAAAGGATTCTCTCAACTTTCTAGGCTTCTCACAGCTTTATAAGACCAACAGTAAAAGTTTGGGAAGTGTCAGACATTGATTGAATCATGGTCACAGGTAAGGACTACGTATGTCCTTTGTGATGAAAACCTGCAGCTTCTCCATAGAGATATTTCCTCTCCTCTTAAATCTCAGGACACCCTTTGGTCAGTAGACTAGGTCCAAAGTAGTCATGTGCCATTTCCTCACCTAATCCTCAAGAGGCCTTTTGAATTTCTGTTTGCCTTCTTGGAATTTTAGCCTTAGCCAGAGGTAAGTATCCCTAGCCTGGGAGAGTATCCAGAAAAAATTTAACATAGCTGGCCCAAGACCGCTACCCTTGGAAAAACCTTACAAGATGGTCCCTTAGTTAGCATGTGGAAACTTGGATTTCAGGAACAAATCACCAACCTAGCTAATAAGAGAAGCTTGATATGCCTCAAATGTTTGCATAAACAATGTGGTTTATGCTGGACACCTGATCTTTTTGTGAGAGTCTGGAATTTGGGTTTGTGTCAAAGTGTGCTTACATGATAAGCCCCTAAGACAAGCCCTGGACATTGAGTCTCTAACGAAATTCCCTGGAAGACAGCATTTCAGAGGTATTGTCACAATTTGTTGCTCGAGAAATTAAACACAACCTATGTGAGTCTACTAAGAGTAGATTCTTAGAGGCTCACACCAGGTACTCTCGGGATTTTGCCCCACATGCCTTTGCTTTTGCTGATTTTGCTTTGCATTGTATTTCTATAATAAATGATAGTCATAAGTGTCTGTATGCTGAGTCCCTCTTAGTGAATTATTGGATCTGGGGAGTGGTCCTGGAGACCACTAACATAGATAACCTAATGAGAAATGAGAGATCACACAAAGAAGAGAAAATTCTCTCACATGAGGTCATCCTAAATCAGGTGACAGCCAGCTGACCCACAGATATGTGAATGACTCCCAGGTAACACCCAGAAATGGGAGCAATTTTAGGTTTGTTTACTATTTAAGGTAAGAGTCCAGTGTTGGCCAGCCACGCCCAGAAAACATTGGTCGACTTCACCAACCAATCTGTAAACCTATGAGAAATAATGATTGTTGTTTTAAGACCTCGACTTTCAGAATAACTTGTTGCTCAGCCACAACTAACTGATACAAGAAGCCTACGAATTACCCTAAATAAAAGATAACCAAGTCTTCAGAACAAAGATTAAAAGTTGGTAGGGAAAGGAAATAGTGGAAGAGTTCTCAGTTTGACAAAAATCCAAATCCTTTACATGCTAGTCAGAAGATTAACTAAATGAGATGTTTAAACCTGAAAAAATAACAATTGATTTTCAATATGACAAAAATCTGCTTCATAACTTGGCCTGGCATGTGCACATTCACTTTCAATCAGGGTGGAGATTGAGTAAGGCATCCTTTGACCAAATGTTTAATCTCAAATGCCTCCATCTTTAAATCCAGGAAATCTGGCTTTAAGGGTAGTTATCTCTCAAGGCTGGGCAGTGTTTCTTGGGTGACATTAATAGGCACTAACATTTTTAAATGATCTGTTTTGTTGAGGCATTATCAGATTAAAAGAAATCCAAACTGTGGGTTTCTCATTTTGTACCAATGAATTTAAATAGTAAAAATCAACTGATGTTGACCCTTTAGTCATTTCTAACATAACTTTGAAGGTGAAATGCTTGCATTCTTTTGAAATCATTCTGCCAGAATATAGGATAAATAAAACAAAAAATAGTAAGATTCTTTCATTTGTTATTTTGAAGTGGATCAAACATGTGCATTATATAAGTATATCATTTTTAAATTTCTTTAAAAATGGAAAGCAAGTGGTTCATGATTACCAATAAAAGTACTCATAAAACAAAATATACTGTGAAACTGCAAAACACAGTCTGATAAATATCACCACTGTAAATCAAAATAAGGAAACCAATTACATTTTTTTGTGGAAGATACATTTGCTATATACTTTTAAAATCTGGGAAAAGTTATTTAATTCACAGTATCTCATCGATTTTATAAGAAGCACTTCTAACACTAAATTATTTAAGAAAAATAAATAATAAACTTCCTGGATTCATTCAAATGCACTTTCTTATCATTGAATTATTTCATGTAGATTAATTATACTTAACTTCATTAATCTCAACAGTTCATTTTGATCTAGTACATTAAACATGTTTTTTTTCCTCCCACTCCCCAACAGATATACGAGTTGAGTCAGCAAACATTGAAAAACACATTGGTGAAGCAGGGAGTATATTTCAAATTAATGGAGCAAAAATAAATTATGAAAGCTTCCAAATATACACAATTTTCTATATTTTAGTAGATTTTTTTTTCTTAGATCTGCATTACACAAACTGGATAAAATTGTTTTGTTTGTTGATTCTATTCATTGTTTTCTAATATATTCTTAATTTTTATTAGATATCCTTTCCAATGACAATTTCACTGGATGTTTAGTTTGGCATCAAATATGTGTCTGGTTAACTCAGTTAGTAATGGTGCTAATATAAGTGACAGTTAGTAGAATGTCTTCCTTAAAAATCAAGCCACCAGGAACAATATCTTCACAGAGACAGCAATCCCCATATAGAATTAGAGCAACTAGACTGCAAACCTACTGTCCTATGTACAATGCTCTCAATAAATGCCAAGGTAACCCCAAAATTCAAGCTAGTAAAAGTAAGCCTTTTACAGGAAAAGTACTTCATGGTTTCGAGTATTTATATATGGAAAATAGGAAAGAAATAGTGTCTAGCTTACTTGAGAAGAGAAAATTATACACAAATAGACAGCAGGTATTTGCACATAAGCAAGGAGGGAAAATTCGCAAATAGCTGCTGAAATTGAGAAGCGTTTTTGCCCCTAGGGATAGCAAGATGGGTTCACCATGAAAAGATGAAGGCACTGGAACCATCTGGCCTCTGAAAATTGTTGAAATGCACAAACCTAGGCCTCCCTTCCAGGACAGGTCCTCCACTGAAAGATGCTGATGGGAGGGGAATACAAATTGAGCAGCAGACTGGGAACGAAGTGAAAAGTCCTGAAAAAGTCAGAAGGGAGACAGGAGTTCTTATAAAGCAAGTGGCTGTATGAGAAAACACCAGATGAAGAAGCTTGGGAACTTAGAAAAGCTGTCTTAGAAATTATGCATAAAATGAGTAACAGAGAGTCATTGAAATCAACTCCTACATAAAGATATGAGAAAGGTAGGAGGGAGGAGGACCAAACAGAGGAACAGCATTCCATGTAGTGAAAGAATCTGTAAGAGATACAACCCAAAGCTAATCAAAAAACATATATATTCCCCCGCCAGGGCACATAACCAGGTTGCAAACCAGGTCTCCAGCCAGGTCAGTGGCTGGAGGCAGGTGAAATGCAACCATACATTGATGTCTTTCTCCCTTTCTGCCTCTCCCCCTTCCCCTCTTTCTAAAAAAAATGAAATAAAAATCTTAAAAAAAAAAAAACATATATAGATATGATGGTAACAGTAACTTTTACCTATATTTCTACCTCCTAACTATTCATTAACAGCAAAAATTTGACCTTATCTCCAATATATTTGTTACATTGCGTTATTAATCTGATCATTTTTTGGCAGTCCATTGGGTATTCTATTTCAACAGCCATCAAAAGTGTTAATACTAGGAACTTTATGTTTTCCTTACGAAGCATTATGATGTTTATCACACATTTTCAGGTATATTGTATATTTATTACAGTTTTAAACAGGTCAGACTGGAATAGATTGCCTTGTTCTGTTCTAAATTTAAAGGGAATTCTTTTAATGTTTCATAATTAATGTTTGCAATATTTGAAAACACTCCTTAAACAGTTAAAAATTCCTTCCACCTAAATTTATTATGCACTTTTATCATACATGAATGTTAAATTTAGTAAATAGCTTTTTCTGCATCTATGGGGATAATAACATATCTTTTCCTCTCTAATCAGTTAATATGGTGAAATACACAATTTGATTTTTCTAGTAGTAAACCAGTCTTGCATTGTTGGGTTAAATTCCACATTGTCATATATTTTCTTGTTTACTTTGCCAATCTTCTGTTCATGATTTTTGCTTTGATCATCATTCATGAATGGACATAATTTTCTCACACTATTCTCTTCTTTGATACTACAGTTATGACAGTTCTGTAAATTGAGGAGATTTTCGTATTGTCTGTCCTCATAGAGATTTTTTTGCAAGAGTATAATTTTTCCTTAAATGATTTATAGAATTATCTGAAAAACAGTCTGAGATGATTATTTTATTTGGGGAAAAGATTGAATATACAAATATATTTTTTAAATTGATTTTTTTGAAACATCATCCTCTATTTCTTCTTGAATTTTTTAAGATACCATACATACAGGATATATATTTAAGATAATGTATACACATATATTCACATATAAGTATATATATATATATATATATATATATTATTTTCAAATTAATTTTCATGAAGTTATTCACAATAGTGTTTTATTATCCCTTAGTCTCTGCTGGGTCTGTAGTTATCTAAACTATTTTAATTTCTTATACTTTTTTGTATATTCTTTATTATTTTCTTGACCAAACTTACCATACTAAGTTTTGTTAGTATTTTTTAAAAAAACTTATTTTCTGCATTGATTTATTTTCCTATCCTTTTTTTCATATTTCTGCCCTCTTTGGATTTAATCTCTTGTTCTTTATCTAACTCAATGATTCTTAGAGGAAGTATCTCCAACCTAGAGACACACAAAAATGTGTGGAGGCATTTTCTGCTTTCACAACTCTGGAATACTACTGGTATTTAGTGGATGAAGGCCAGGTTGATATTTATCTTACAATGCCCAGGACATTCCTTCTCAACAAATAATTTTTCTTTCTTAAAGGTGAGTAACATGCCTGTTGGAAAACCCTACCCAACTTTGTAATTGAATACATTTTCATTTATTCACCTAGGTAGTTAAGGCTACACATGATCCCATATGACAAGCTTTCACTATAGTCCACTATTTCATTATTTAGTATATACATCATATTTTTATTATCATTCAGTTTTATGTACTTTTTATTTTATCTTATAAGTCCTTCTTTGACACAAAATAATTGATTGGTAAACTTTAACCATACAAAATGATGTTAATCTTTTTTTAAAAAATCAGTATTTAACCTAAATGCATAAGAGAATCAAGAGTAAGGGTGGGGAGAGCAGTGGGGGGAAATGGGAAAAATGTAATACAACAACAATAAAATTAAATTAAAGTAAGAACATTTTTAAATAAAATAAATTTTAAAAAATTTTAAATAACTCTTTGAAATTTGCTGAAAATTTCTCTGTGTTCTGGTATGAGGTCATTTTTCATTAATGTGTTTTTGAAAAAAATATGCATTATCCAGTTGTTGGATATAGTGTTCATTTTATATGTTGATTAACTCAAGTTTTTAATTGCTAAAATCTCCCATATCCTTACTGATCTTTCAAAGTAATTGTGATTTGTCAATTGTTTTTGGATTGCAATTAATATTTTTCCTCTATTTGGAAGCTGTATTATTTGTTGCATAGCACTTTAAAATTATACCTTCATGGAGAAATTAATCATTATTTTGTAGTGTCTCCTTTTTATTTCTAGACTTTTTTTTTTTTTGCCTTAAGTCTACTTTAGTTATAAAACAACAACGCCACCCTGGCTGGTGGCTCAGTGGATAAGTGCCAGCCTGCGAACCCAAAAGTCACTGGTTCAATTCCCCAGCCAGGGCACATAACCAGGTTGCAAGCTAAGTCTCCAGGCAGGTCTGTAGCTGGAGGCAGGTGAAAGGCCACCATACAGTGATGTTTCTCTCTTTCTCTGCCTCCCTTCCTTCTCCTCTCTCTGCAAATAATAAAAAGAAAGTATTTTTTAAAAAAGAACAAACAAACAACAATGCCATCTTTCTTTTAGGCAATGTTATATTATTGCATGAGGTTTCATTCTTTTAGCTTTGACTTTTCTATTATCCTTGCTTTATATAGTGTTATCCTGAAATTAAAGAACTGGAGTTTTAAAAATCAATCATTGTCTGACTGCAGTTAAGATATTTCTAATGACACAAATAGTATTAATTTAATACTCAAACTACTTTAAGAATAGATTTTTATTACAGAGTCTCAGCAGATAACTTCCCCACATCAACCCCACCACTACATTTTGCAAAGGCCAAAGACATTTTGCTTTATGAAATGAGTTTTTCTCTAGTTTAACCATGTACTAAGGAAATAGACATTGGGAACCTGGTCTTACATAAAAGGATGTTGGATCAGAGGCCCCTGGTACATTCCCTGGGCTTTCTTTTAGTCTCCTACATGATTGCTAAGGACCAAGATCTAAGTTACAAATGTAAGTAGATAGCTTCTAAGATGGCTACTGCCCTTAGCACTTAATTACCTTTTTGATTTCCTGCTTTCTTTCATTGTTGGCTCTTGGGAAAGCTTATACTTTCTTGTGAGTTCACCTTAAAATTTAAAAAACATTTTCTTATATTTTATCACAATTTTAGTTCATGTGGAGTTTTTCAGGATATCTAGTCTCCTATGTTTCTGGAAAAAGAACTCTTACCAATCCCTTAAACCCACTATGTGGTATGGCTTTTCTCATACCACGATTTCAAATCTGCCCTGGACGAGCTCATCTCTGATCTCCAAGTTGCATTGTCCCCATCTTACCTGACCAATATGACACATTCATACTACTGATTATTCTGTCTTCCTTGAACCTTTTGTAACTTGATGTCTAGGATTTTTCTCTTTCCTTTGGTTCTCTACCTATCTCGGTAATCAGTCATTCTTTGAGTTCCTTGCAGGAATCTCTGAATTTTTCAAGTGCTAAGGCCCCTATTTTTCTGTCTCAACATCTCAGACTTTAAATTCAGTCTTTTCTCAGTTGACTATTTCAATCTCCAGACTTAGCCTCAACTCCAAACTCCCAAATCATATATTTATTTGTCTATTTAATATCTACTTAGATGCCAAATATGCCTTTGAAAAAACCCAAATTCCTATATTCTGCTTCAAATTTATTTTTCCCTTGGTTTTCACATCTCAGTCTACATCATCCATTTTTTTTTTTTTTTTTTTTTTTTACCAGTTTCTTGGGCCTAACATGTTAGGAGTAATTTCTGACTTCTCCATTTTTCCTCACGCTCTACACCCAATCTCTTAACCAATCTGTCTGACTCTATCCAAAACCTAAGTACTTCTCCTTATCTTCACTGCTACTACTCTAGTCTAATCTACCATCATATCTCACTTGGAACACTGGAATGGCTTCCTAATATATCTTTCGTATATGTCTGGAATCAATTCACTGTGTTTGCTCTAAAGTAATCTTTTAAAGAGCAATTGTCAGATCAAGTCAGTCATCTCAAAATCCTCCATTTTCTTTCCCAGACAGAATAAAGGCCAAGTCCTTACAAAGAACCACAAGGCCTTGCCGAACTTGTTTCCTGATATGTCTGATTTCATACCACACCGAAGTTCTGCTCACTCACTTTGCTCTAGTGACATTGGCACCTCTGAGTTCTTCGAAGATATCAAACATGCTTCAGCCTCAGTATTTATACACCTTCCATTTCTGCTGTCTGGCATATTATCGCAGAGTTATTTGAAATGTCTCTTTATCAAAAAGGCTTTCTTCAACAATTTGTTCAAAATAGTTCCTTTTTTGTTTGTCATACTGTCTTATTGGCCTTCTTCCTTTCTTACCAATTACATCACACACACACACACACACACACACACACACACACACACACACTGGTCTATCCCTCCCTGCTGTGTATACCCTATAAATTCCAAAGTTTTGTTCCGGATGGGATGCAGAGGATAAGCTTTCTGTGATTTCCTCATTTCAAACCAACCTAAGTATGGTTTCTACTAACTTGATCCTCATTACCCCAAACCTAGGATAATTTCTATTGCCAACCCTTTCCTCAGGGACCCAGCTTCTTAAATCAAATTATGTTGCCTCCGAACCTGCCAAAAGAATTAGGATTTGAGCAATTGTGGACGAAGTGGGAAAAGGGAAAGGTAAGAGAGATATCTGAAAGTGTTTGTTAGGTTTATCCTTTTAAGCTTTAAAATTAAGAGTAGTTAATTATCATTCTGTACTTATTACTGTTTTTTTTTTGTTAGATTTTTAAGTCACTTAGTAAAATAAAACAATTTTTAAACCAAAAAAATAGTTATAGACTCACTAAGGAGTGTACTTCATAGATATATAGAACAAAGTATTTTATCAATAAAATATGAAGATCATAAAAAATATTAATGTGAAAAGACTGTGATATTTGGGAATAATAAATTTTAGGAAGTATGCTCTGTCACGTGCACATAATCTCATATAGCTGCACTAATACATCAAGTGAAAAACACACATTCTGCGTATGAAATCCATTGGGGGATCTTTGAAAACAAATGTAGGGGATGCCCTCTTGTGTTTGATTTTTTTATGGTAAAAATGTGTTTAAGAAAAGTTATACTTTTTAACCTAATTTTTAGATTATATTATTATTCTATGAAAATTAAAATCTTGCTTAACATTTATTAGGTTCCACAAGGCATTATTGTACATTTAAAATACAATTTCTATCTTCTAATAAATCATTTCCCTGTAATTAGAGTGACTTTTGTTTACTTTTTCCTCTCTGCTTTGATTTTACATTAACATTGTGAAAAACAAATATTCCACTGAACAGTTTACACTTAAATCAAACTACTTTCCTTTTCTTAGAATAATACATACCATTTTGGACAACAAAATATGTGCTTGTGAAAAACTTTATAGATTCAAAGTCAAACATTTCATGTCAAACGATTCTCTTATTTCTCAACATAATTTTGTGAAGTGTGTAAGTTAACAAATGAACACTCCTGTCTGTGAGATATGAAAACTGAAGCCATGAACTTCAGTAACTGTTAGAAACCACCCCACAGGCCTGCTGGTGTCCATTCGAGAAGTTGAGACTGAGCAGGACCCAAACTCTCACACACTAAGGCTAGGCCTGACAGAGCATATTTTCTGAAACACTTTTTGTGACCCATGGCCTAACACATGATCTTTTGTCTATAAAACTCAATACTAAAACTAGCAAGCAACCTAGAAAACTCTAGAAATTCTATATAACATATATGTTACATGTATGTCATATATATTACAATATATATGTGTGCATGTGTAAGAGTAAGTATATACAGGTTACCTTCTCTCTGTAACCTACCACTTACTCAAATTTAAACTCATCTTTTTATATAGGCAAGTTCTGATAAGGAGAAAATTTCAAAATGTTTAATGTTTAAATATGACTAAATACTAGAGACACTTAGTTATTTCAGTCTTACTGAATTTGGGACCACCTGAAATTCAAATATTCACTATTTTTGATATTCTAGTAAGGACTTTAAAGATTTATTAAAAAAATTTTATTTGTATGATGACTTGAAATTCTGGAGGAATAGGTCTGGTGACGTGACCTTCCAGTCCCTGAGTTTAAGGCCAAATTGGTCAGACATGACAGAGGAAGACTTAGAAGGACATGAGAGGCAAGTAAAAACATGTTGCTGCTAGTTGCAGTGAAATGACATGTGTCACTTCATGGCCCTTGGGAGGGAAGGATCCATGTTTTTGAGTTGATGACTAAGTACAGATTTCACCTGATAGGAAACATTCTTAACAGACTCTCTGGATCAAGAAACAGATTAAAAAGCTCTCGGCCAACTATTGCTTAGTGGGCGTGTGCTGCTTTGGTGACTCAGGAGCACCTGCACTAGGAGAGTTATGGCTCTTTTTTGGCTACAGGGAGCTCATTCCATCAGGGGTGTGGGACTGTGGAGAGCAGCATTCATTCTGTGAAGGGTTTGAGGTTCTACCTGTGGATCTCTCTGGCTGAAATAACTGCTGCATGCTTTGTTGTGTATCCAGTAGGGGCATGCTGCTTCAATTTTGTGTTGGTGGTTGTGATAAGACTTTTTTTTAACCTACTCTGAATGAACCCTTTGGGTCAATGAGGTAATGCAACTCAAGTTTATACTTATCAAGGCATGAAATAAGATCACATAAATAATCCACCTTTGCTCTGGCCCTTGAGGCTAATTCAGGTCACTTCTGGGGGCAGGATTACTAGAGGGAAAAGGTCTGTCTCGTGACAGGCTGCATTTCTGCCATGACGGTTAGAGAGCATCTCCCAGAGGACTTGCTCTTACTAGCATAACAGGTACCTCTCATAGTGCTTCCTGGCCCCAGAGCATAAACTCATCATTATGAGTTCTTATTGAAGGGCTGCTTCTTCCTATTATTTTTCCATTGCTGAATTAGACTAGTAAATAGGGATGATGGCGGAAGAGAGATGAACTATAAATGTATATGTGTGAACTTGAGAGAACGAGCCTAGAAAAAGAGCCTTGTCAGAAGAGTGATGTTCACATTAATTACAATTTTCAGACTAACTGAATTATCATCTGAAATTGTCTGTGCAGTAAATAAACATTTATTTAATTTGGTTTTATTCTTGATACATGGGTATAGTTTTTCAAAACCTTTTGTAGGTAACATGAATGCCTTTGGAAACCATGTCTAAAAATGTACCAAAACAGAATGATTTTTAAAATTTTTATTGTTGACACTATTGTAGATTTCACCATTTCTCCCCCTCAAGCCTCTCTTCCTAGTCCTCACCCTCCCCCCACTTACATCTGGTCATAGCCACACTGTCTGTGTCCATGGATTATACATATATGTGCTTTGGATAATTCTTTCACCTTCTTTCATCTGGATAAACAGAAAGTTTAAGTTTTACAAAACACTGGGCAAACCACATAGTGGTATGCTACATATTAATAAGCCTTCATTTGTATATCATTTTGACAGTAACAGAATTGTGCTCCTAGGGCATTAACATAGGGCTTATGTGTGCTTAAAACTGATATCCCCCATTAAAACGTTCATAACTGTTCCCTTTAACTTTATCCATCTGTCAGCCTGATATGACGGCTAATAAACAGAGTCATAAATTATTTGTGGGAGATCAGAGAAGGAGGATCATTACAAACCTTTTTAAGGAATTATCTAACTTAACAGTAGCAACAATAAAAAAAAAACAACATAAAGTACAGTTATAATTCATTGACTCTGAAAACTTTCCAATTGGGAAACTCTGGACCCTGAACACAATGTCAGGTGACCTGAGGTAAATTTCCACATTAACTTGTTACCCATGCCCATGTGGTTCTGTCCATCACTCCAGATGCCCCTGAGGCTATCAGGCTAGGACACTTCAACTCTGATCCCTCACCTATATCAAAACCTGGACCCTGGATACAGAATTGGTTAGAAAATTTATGGGATCTATTGCAAAATGAAAATGAGAGATCCTTCTATAAAAATGAATAAGAATTTCAAGATGATGATGGTAGAACATTAAACTAAGCACAGGGTCTTTGTTACTGTGCTGTCCTGTGTGGCTATATGGGTCTCACACCCATGAAGTCAGTCTTGCCTGGGTGGTTTTACTGTTTTTCCACTGGCCCTTGTCCTAGTTAGCTCGTAACTCCTTTCTTGGACATTGGTTACAATCCATTCTGTGTACTTGCTAGTATCCCTTCAATACTATTCTGACTCAGCTCTTCTTATGAGATCCCATTCTATTTCTGAACGACACTTTGTCCATGTGTAGCGTTAGCTCAATGTCATAGCGAGTCTGCTTGGCCTCCAATGGCCTATCTTGGTTCAGGTTCTAATGGGCCAGCCCACCAACACTTCTCCCCAACCACTCCAATAGGAACAAGATAAAAATATGCCTCTGTTTACATATGCTTTCCATATGTATCAATCAGTTTTTAGTCACATGCAAATTATGAAGGAAGTAGAAGAGCTTAGATTAGAGCTGAAAATTGTGCACATTGTTTTGGCTATCTGAATTTACCTAAACCCTATTTTAAATGAAAAGGATTGGGTCAACTCAATAATCTCAGTTTCAAAAATAACTTAAGGTTACCAAGGAGACACCAATTTGGATTTTTTTTTAGTAATTGGAAATGAAAATTATATTTACCAAGTATTTAACATATGCCTGAAACTTTAAATTCTTATCTTATGGTGTCTGGGTATTATTTTCAAAATATTCCTCATAAAAATTCTATGAGGTAAGTTTTCATATTTTCCATCAGACCAAAGAAATATATACAGAACTTATTCCACTGTTTGGCAACAAAACCAAATTTCTGGGGAAGCTCTTATTAGAACATGTTGAATGAATGGCTAGAATCTCCTTCTGAACCCTCTTTCTCCTCAGTGATGGGACTTTGTCCACCATGCTCAGTGCCACCAGATTTGGTGCCCATGTCATTGTCAGCACCTTCTGTTCTCTCTCTCTTGACCTCCATGACCCAGCTGAGGTGTCCTGAAATGGATCACTTCACACCACAGCCTGATCTGCTCTAGAAGCACATTGACCCCTTGAATTCCTGGACTGGGTAGGAAGCAAATTCCATAATCTTGAAAGTGTGGAAACATCTGGAAAGATTTATTCTCTTCCCTGTCCTGCAACTCCAACTCCTCAAGTCTCTCAGGATCTCTGTATACTGAGGTTTTTCCTTTCTAGTAGAAAGGATGGGTTCTTCTTACCACCTTATCCTTCCTCATTTTTCATGGGAGATTCATGGCATCTCTCCCCTACATTTGCCCTCATCTTCATGTGTAAATTCCTGCATTCCCATAAGTAATCAACAGATCACCCCATCTCTTGGGGGCTGAAAATTTAGTTTGTTTTTTAGGAAATCTCTTTGTTATGCTGACAAGTGTTCAAGTGAATATAAATATTAACCTTAAGGCCTGGGATGTAATATGTGGCTCTGTCCAATGTCCAATTTCTTTCAATTGCTCCCCACTGTTTTTCACTTACAGGTAGAGAGTAGATGTGCCAGATAGATTTTAAGGTGGTACCAGAGATTCCCATGGTCTGGTGTTCATACCCTTGTATAGTCCCCTCCCCCAGAATGTAGGTGGGGCTTGGGACTTGTTTGCAGTCAACAGAGTATGTCAAAGGTGATGGGAAGTCAACCTCTTGATTTTCACTTGCTATAAGGCTATCTTGGTAGCTAACTGGTTCTAGATTCTCTATTAGAGTTCTGCAGACAAAATGAACCATTAGGAGAGAGGAGGCAGGGGAGGGTATAAGAAATTGCTAGTGCAGTTGTGGAGGTTGGCAAGTCCAAGTCTACAGTGTGAGCTAGTAGGCCAGCGATCCAGGAGAGTCTATAGGGCAGAAGTTAGAAGGCAGTCTACTGCAGGACTCCTTTAGCTAGGGGAGGCCAGTCTTGTTGCTATATTCAGGCCTTCATCTAATTGGACAAGGATCCCTCATGTTACAAGGGTCATCAGCTTTACCCAGAGTTTACCAGTTTCAATGTTAATCACACCCAAAGGTGAAACATAAAATGAATGACCACTTCCCCCTATGCCCAGTTTTAAGAAGCAAACTGCTACGAGTCCTACAGCCACAGGAAATTTATTCTGCCAACAACCTGAGTGAGCTTCAATCGGGTTCTTCCCTAGTGGACCCTCCAGGTGAGACCCTATGCCTGATGAACGACTTGACTGCAGCTCTGCAGAGGACCTGGTTAAGCCCAGCCTGTACATATGGTCCATACAAATTGTGAGATAGTACATGTGTGTTATTTTAAGCATCTACATTTGCAGTCAATTGTTATATAACACACAAATAATACAGAACATAATGTACTAGAAATTAATTGTCTTCAATTAATTCCCATGTCCATTCCAAAATGACCATTAACGTTATTTATCAATAATTGTACATATATTGGTCTCATATGATCTCTAGTATATCATAACTATTACTCTAACCAGTACATTTATTTTTCTTGGTCAGTTTTGCTGGCCCTAAAATATAATCATAATGTTGTGGTTCTTGGCATAACATTAATAAAACTCAGACACCAGTACTTGAATGTGTATTTCCTACTTTTCTCAACTACAGCATGGAGCAGAAAATGAAACTAATACATAAAAGGTGGTAGAGAATTCAACCTAATGGTTGGGAAATGCCTTCTCATTTTTGTGCCTGTAATCGCAGGGCTGAACCAGATAAGCCCTGGATAGCTCATCTCTGGGACTCTATGACTCTTTGGACAAACATTTGATTTTTACATCATCCTGCACCCAAGAAAGTAAATTAATTCTGAGAGTCTATCCCAGGCAGTACTGTATATTTTCTCTGTGTTGAAAGGGTGGGGTTAGACCAAGTGGTGCTGCAGAGACTTGTGGCATTATTGTATAAAAGTACACCACCACCCTTGGGAAATACTCTTTTATGAGCCAACACTCAACAAAATCCCTTGAGGTATTTTGAAGCCTTATGTCATTGCAATCTATGCCAAGGCTGCCAACGGATAACATCAGATCACCCTGCTGATAAGAGATGTGGATCTTCTTTGTTGCTATGATTCTAAAACTCTGGGCACATATTGTACATTAACTTGCTGACTTGCATAATCTTAGGTGAATTCAATCTAGAAGCTTATTTATGCATTCAACTCACAGGTGGATTCTGTTGCTTTTGAAATAGAACTTGTCTGCGAGTCC
>PVIW01002536.1:0-212573 GCA_004026585.1 Noctilio leporinus | reverse complement strand
TTTTTTTTTTTTTTAAAGATTTTATTTCATTATTTTTTAGAAAGAGGGGAAGGGAGAGAGGCAGAGAGGGAGAGAGACATCAATGTATGGTTGCCTTTCACCTGCCTCCAGCCACAGACCTGACTGGAGACCTGGTTTGCAACCTGGTTATGATGTGCCCTGGCTGGGGAATCGAACCTGCAACCTTTGGGTTCTATTTAGGTATCTTTTATTATCTGTCTACTAAGCCCATAAGCTCTACTAAGTCAAAAAAGAACAGATCTTATCTGTCTTATGCAATTGGTATCTATCCTCAGTGCCCAGCTTCTGGACATTAGTAGCAACTCCCTAAATATTTGTGGAATGAATGAATGTGAAAGATAAAATAATTATAGCCCTGGCTGGTGGCACAGTGGATAAGGTGCAGGCCTGAGAACCCAAAGGTCGCTGGTTCGATTGCCAGCCAGGGCACATAACCAGGTTGCAAGCCAAGTCTCCAGCCAGGTCTGTAGCTGGAGGCAGGTGAAAGGCAACCATACATCGATGTCTCTCTCCCTCTCTGCATCTCTCCCTTCCTCTCTCTAAAAGTAATAAATAAAATATTTGAAAAGAAAGAAAGCTAATCAACTATTGTCTATGTGCCTCATGGATTCCCTTTTTGGATAAAGGGGTTTAATGGACAATTTCTTGCTTGTATCCTCCTCAGGTAAAGAGAACCAAAATCCTTATCAGCACCTTTTAAAAAAAAGGTCATGCATAATAATTTAGATGGTTAGAAACCCAAGGGGTCCACCTATCCTTAGAACTGCCTAGACACATCATATCTGCTGTCTAAATGCTTCCACTACCTGCCACACAACAGTATATAAATGCTGTAGTTTTATTTATTTATTCATTTATTTTAAAGATTTTATTCATTAATTTTAGAGAGAGGGGAAGGGAGGGAGGAAGAAAAAGAGAAACATCAATGTATGGTTGCCTTTCATCTGCCTCCAGCTGGGGACCCGGCTGGAGACCTGGCTTGCAACCTGGTTATGTGCCCTGGCTAGGAATCCCAACCCGCCGTACCACACCAGCCAGGGCCATATTTATTTGTTTTTATTGATTGATTTTACAGAAAGGAAGGAGGAAGAAAGACATTGATTTGTTATTCCACTTATTTTATGCATTTATTGGTTGATTCTTGTATGTACCCAAGACTGGGGATTGAACCTGTAACCCTGGTGTGGGGGGGCAATGCCCTAACCAAATGATATACCCAGTCAAGGTCACGGATGCTGTAGTTTTAAATCCACTACTACCCTGCCCAGAAACAGTGATCAGCACAATAACAAATTTCATCTTGGGTGGTTACCTTCTGGGTCCTTTCTTTTACACAAACTCAGCCTGATTCTACAAGTGACTCCCCCCACCCCCCATCAATATATGGTTGCCTTTCATCTGCCTCCAGCTATGGACCTGGCTGGAGACCTGGCTTGCAACCTGGTTATGTCCCCTGGCTGGGAATCGAACCAGCAACCTTTGGGTTTGCAGGTTGACACCTTATCCACTATGCCACCAGCCAGGGTGACAAGCGACATTTTATAAAATATTTGGGCAAAGAAGTAAAAACCTAACCAACTTTTTAGTTTAAAAGGACTGAGAATAGGGCCATAATAAAACTTCCATGACCCCAATCCTAAAATGAATATGATACTCTACCAAGCAATTTACAATATTAAATCGTAAAATAAATATTTATTTAAAAAATAAAACTTGCAAGTATGGTGAAATAATGCCAAGATGTAAGTTCCATGAGGGAGAGAAAAATTGCTATTTCCTCAGTGCCAAAAACAGTGCCTGGCACAATAGCAAGCACTCATTAAAGCAAATAATAGAAACAGTTTTCTAATTCTTCTTTGAGTGCTTCCTTGAATAACCCCTTCCATCCCCAACATGTGTTTACTGGGTTCTTGGGCAAACCAGCCATGATTGGTCATATGGCTGGGGCCAACCTGGCAATGTTGACTGTTTGACTTGCACAGGACAGAAGACTGGGGTCTCATACGATCACCTGAGGCCTTGGATACATTGCCCACATCAGCCCCACGTGGGTTGAGTGGATCGAAGTTACAAAGAGCAAATGTATTGCTGCCTGGCACCGAGTGAGAGGATCAGCCTGCAGGATTCTTCATTTGAATCACTGGGCAGAACCATTCGTTTTCTTTCTCCAGGTTACCATGTGGGTGCCTGTGGTTGAAGAATCTGCTTTACCTAGTCTTTGTTGGCCATGAATAGGACACTTCATAGCATGATAGTAGGTGGGGATTTGGGACTTCAGTTGCTACTGGTACTTAAGTCATTCAAATCAGGTTTATTTGATTTTATTTGTTTACTTTTAGAGAGAGGAGAAGGGATGGAGAAACAGGGAGAGAAACATCATCAATGTGCAAGAGAGACATGGATTGGTTGTCTCTCTCACCAATGGGGACTGGGCCCATAAACATGTGCCCTGAGTGGAAATCAACCCAGCCACCTCTTTATTCGCAATCCACTGAGCGGCACCAGCCAGGGCCAAGCCAAGTTTATCTGAACCTGGAGCTTCATCTAGCTGGTGTCTGTCTGAGCTTGGAACTTGGAAAAGAGTAAAGCAAGGGGTTGTGAAATAGGCTGAGGAAATAGAACTTGATGATCCTCAGATAGCTAGCTCTTCACTCATTGGCCTGCCAAAAGAAGGGGCCCACCAATTGACAGCTCCAAGCCACAGTGAGCATTTTGACACTTTCTACCCATTTCTGGCCCATGTGGTAAAGTGACCAGATAGCTGCATAAAGAATAATAAGGGAGAAAACGAAAGAGTTTCAAATTAAGTGATTTTTAAATTGTATGTTTGGATAAGAGCAGCCCTGAGGTGTTGAAATCACACATCTGGTGTGAGATTAATTTTGTTGTACTCTTATCAGATATCTCTACCCTGCTTTCATTTTTCCATTGGTGTCATAATTCCCTCCAGGGAAGAATGAGGTTTCCTATACTTCAAAGTATTATTACCTTACATAAGAACCAAAAAAATTATCTGCATGTATGATCTCTACAAAGTTAATTCTTTCTTAACTCAAATTACAAAATCAATTACCTTTTTTATCCCCCTGCACTCAATACCTTTATAGAGCACCTAGTAATATGCTGCAGTGGTCATTAAAATGGAAGGATATGTTGTAAGTGGCTGTGTTGCTACTTTGGATTGAGGGAAAGTAGGTGACGCTTGTCAAGAGAATTCAATGATAAGAAGGAACCCAGTGTGGAACAACAGAGAGCAAAGCATTCTGAGCAGAAGAAATGCTTCCCAAAGTAAAGTACTGAGAAACATAACTTGATTTTCCCCACCTCTGAACCCAGCAACCCTTCTGTCTTTGCAAGGGGCATCTTGAGCTCTAGCGTCTAAGTTACCGGGAAACCATCCCTCCCTCCTCCAGACTATAAACACCAACTCTGAGATCAATGCTACCAAACTGGGAAACGTCCCAGCTCTTCCCAGTTTAGCGTCTTTCTGAGCTATCATGCAAAAAACCACCCATATAGATCTTTCTTATAGATGGCTCCACTCTAAGATCAATGGTTAATGAGATCTCTCTCAATAGCTTAAAAGTCTTAAATGAAGGCACTGACAATTAGTGATGTAAATTGCCCTGAACCAGGCTTTGACATCTTCCAGGGCCCTTTTCAAAGGAATTTTAAAACAGGCGCATTCCATTTTGCCTTTTGTCACAGAGCTATTGACAATAAACAGAATTTAGCTTAGAACCTGCACTGTAAAACAACAGAACAGGGAACAAACAAAGCTTTCTTAGCCATGGCAACACTCCCCTGGATTCTGCTGATACTTACAACAGGGTTCAAGAAAGTATACGTTGGACATTTATGGGGAACTAAACTCTCAAAGCATTGGTTTCTTGAATTCTTTCTTATTTTGACTGTACTGGAGACTACTCCACAGGCCATTTTTAGAATCCACCCATCTTCAGTTCCCGTAAATATTATGTCTACACAGAACTATGTGAATTATTTCATAGCTGGAATATGAACCAGGGTGTGAAAACTTGCTAATAGGAGTGACATAAGAAGAACATTCAAAGTGAAATGAGAGAAAATGCAGCAGCAAAGAGAAGAGTGCCTCAAGGATGATGTACATGTGTATTAGTGGGAGAGGGTGGCCCAGCCCTTAGAAGTTGGTTATTCAGCCTACGCTTGATTTTTTAAACCCAGCAGCAAATACATGCTGGCACTTTCCTGGGGACACAAGGGTGACTTTTATCATACCAAGTAAAGGAAGCCTAGTTCAGTTCTCAGTGGTCATTCTTACTATAGTTGGTACTACTTGTCTTAAGCAGTGAAGACCAAGGGAAGCTGAGGCAGTGGCTGTCAATTGTCAGTGATTCCTGGGAAGGGACAAGGGGCAGGCAGCTGTGGCCGTGCATTCTGGAGCTGAGGGCTAAAGCCAGTCTGGTTGCAGACTTCTGGTACAGGAACTGTCTCCCATTTTTGGCAGTCCCAGCCTCTACAGCATTTGTGAAAAGCCCCTACAACATGGAAAGCAAGAATTAAATCTAAGTTTCTAGTATTGCACAGATGTTCTCTGCTCCCATCTCCCATTCTCCTCACTGAAGCCTTCTCTTACCCAGACCTCAAACTTCAAATGTCATATCCTCATAAGGGGACTTTTCTGAGAACCCAGGCTGAGTTAGGAACTCTTTAGAAACATTCCTTCCACCCTAGCTTTGTGCTGAGAGCACATCTGCCCACCATTTGTAATAATATGTATTTATTTAGATAACAGTTGGGTTAGTATCCAAAGGATAAGTTCCACAAGGATATGGATCTTTATTTTGTTCATTGGTGAACCCCCCGGCACTTAGAGAAGGCCTGGTATTAGTAGCTGTTAATTGTTGATTGAATCTCTCCACTCTAGGAAGGCAGAAACTTTGCCTACTTCACTCATCGTTGATTTTCTGGCCCCTAACATAATATCTGGTCACATACTATCTGCTCCAAAATACTTATTGAATGAATGGAAATACAACAGCTAATATTTAGGGAGTGTTATCTTTATAGATAATGTTGCTAGTTAATACTCAGCAAAATTCAACAATGTAGATATGGTATTATGCCATTGTGGTTGAATGGGCTCAATAATTTTTTAAAATAATAATCCTATGCTTCTCTAATCTACAGTGATTAGAGAATGGGCTAAATTTTCTTCCCAGTGTAGTAGGGAGTGCCCTGATGACCTTCCCCAAGTAAATGAGTGAATTTATTTCCCTAGGTTTCTACCAGAGAGTGACTGACAAGAGTAAAACACAGCCTCATGGGACTTATTTATGTTTAAGTTGCTTAGTATTAAATTATAGTCCTCAATTTCTATTTATATTGGGTTCTGGAGGGCAAAAAATATGTATATGATAGATAGATAACCAGGCAAACAGATCGATACTGTACTGGTTGCATTGGGTTTATATGAGCATTTCCACGTCTATCAGAGGAAACTCAGAACAGGAAAAAACTATAGGCCAAATCTTGCCCAAGACGCTGGTTAAACCGGCTCCACCAGTGTCTCCTGCACCTGCCTGGGGCACCAGTTGGAAGGCAAGGCTGCTCCCTCCCCTGGGAACCATGCTGGTCTCCCCCATTCAGCCCCATCTGAGCTGGCTGAACCAGGCACAGAGCAGTCAATCATCTCACTTCCCCAGGTCAAACTGGAAGTGTTCAGGTGGGTCGGGCATGGTCCACAAGGGATTAGACCAATGAAAAACAAACTGATTTTTTTCCCCAGAGTGGAAGTAGTGCCAAGGGAATTACGCAAAGCATTACATTCCCACCACCAGGAACCCCATCCTGGTGAGATTATGTAACATAATACTTTTATGTTGCTTACTTTTACCAAATAAACTGACCTAAAGATGCTTAGTTCCACAAGTGGTCAGTTTGCTTAGGAAACTTAACCAATTCTTGGGTCAGATTTGGGCCTCTCCTTGATTTCTCTACATGTTCTTCACCACTGTCAGCACACCCCATGGAAAAGGAAAAGGGAATGGAGCTGTCAAAGGAAGACAGGGAAAAATAAAGACAATGCAGAGAGTTTTCATAAAGCTACACATATTCAATTTTAAAAGCCTGTCCTTTTAGTCTTAGATTATATCCTCTTGACTTTTTAAAATGTCCTTTCCATTTATAAAATGATGGTGACAATATATGCTCATTATTATCATTTGGTAAAATTAAGAGTTCAACAACGTTTGAAAAACTTGGGTCCCTAAATGCCAATAGTGTGGGAACCCTGGGTAAGGACGCTTAGCGTCCTTGGAAGCTCTGAGGGAGGAGAGAGAACAAAGTCTCCCCATCCGGTGTGTGTGCAGAGCTACAGGTCCACTGGGTGGCTGTGAGCATCTCTTCCAGCAACTGGCACAGCTGCGAGGGCTGACTTCCAGTAAAAAGGACACCCTTCTCTAGGCTCCCAGCATCCTGTTTCTCAGACCTACCTACAAGTCCCTTGTTCCTGGGTGGTGCCATCTCAACTGCTGAGGAGGAAAATGTCTGATAACCTAATGAATGTTAAACTTTAGGAGCTTATTTCTTATAAAAAGAATCTATCTTTTAAAACTAAGACCCAGTCTATGGCCATACCACCCTGAACGCGCCTGATCTCGTCTAAAACTAAGACTTAGCTCTGCCTGGTGTGGTTCAGCAGACTGAGCACTGGCCTGTGAACCAAAAGGTTGCTGGTTTGATACCCAGTCAGGGCACATGACTGGGTTGCAAGCCAGGCCCCTGGCTGTGGAAGTGCGAGAGGTAGCCACACATTGATGTTTCTCTCCTTCTCTTCTCCCTCCGTTCTTCTCTCTCTGAAAATAAATAAATGAAATCTTAAAAAACAACAACACCCTGGCTGGTGGCTCAGTGGAAGGACGCTGGCCTGCAAACCCAGAGGTTTCTGGTTTGATTCCCAGCCAGGGCAACATAACCAGGTTGCAAGCCAGGTCTCCAGCCAGGTCTGTAGCTGGAGGCAGGTGAAAGGCAACCTTACATTGACGTCTCTCTCCCTCTCTGCCTCCCTCCCTTCCCTCTCTCTAAAAATAATGAATAAAATCTTTAAAACAACAACAACAATAACAACAAACTAAGACTTGAAGACAATGGCAAATGCTTACTCCAAAGGTATATATTACTGATAATAGAATTTTAGGGATAGTGAGGGAGCACACTATGATATAAAGCATATCAAATCACACAGGTGGGCATTCATCCAGCCTCTCTCTAAATTACACCCCTCAAGTCCACCTTGACACTGCTTCCTTTACAGGTCACTTCATGTTATAAACATGTTCAAACTTGAAAATGCCTTCTGCTTAAGGGTTTTCAAAGTCCTTCTGTAAGCATTATCTAGTGTGACCCTCCTAACAGTCCTGAGAGTTAAGTAGGGAAGACAGCAATGTCTTCACTTTTACAACTGAGGAAAGCCAAACTTGAAGAGTATGAGTTGAAGGGCTGAAGTCAGTCAACAAGTAAAAAGTAATGGCAAGGATGTGAAGAAGGGGGAACCCTCATGCTCTGTTGGTAGGATTGTAAATTGGTGCAGCCTCTAAGGAAAACAGTATGAAGGTTCCTCAAAATATTAAATTTAGAACTACCATAGAACCCAACCATTCTGCTTCTGGGTATTACCTGAAGAAAATCAAAATACCGATTTAAAAAGATATATTCACTCCTGTGTTTACTGTAGCATTGTTTACTGTAGCCAAGATATGGAAGCATTCTAGGTATCCATCAATAATAGATGAATAGATAAATAATTGTGGTATAAGATAGCATGGAATATTGCTCATCAATAAAAAGAATGAATTCTTGCCGTTTGCAACAACATGGATGAACCTAACAGGTATAATGTTAATTAAAATAAAATCAGACAGAGAAAGATAAACAATACCATATAATCTCACTTATATTTAGAGTCTTAAAAAAACAAAACAAGTGATCAAACAAAACAGAAACAGACGTAAAAAAAAAAACAAACAGAAATAGACTTGTAGATACAGAGCATAAACTGATGATTATTGCCAGAGGGGAAATAAGTGAAGGGAGATAAGAGATACAAACTTCCAGTTATAAAATAAGTAAGTCATGGGGATGTAACGTATAGCACTGGAATAGAGTAAATAATATACTTTCTGGCCTGGGACAAGGCCTCTTTGCTGTGGGAACCTGGTGGGAGAAGGCTCCACTCAGCACTAAGACAGGGAGGTGTTGGGGTAAGTTGTACCCATTAGTAATAATCAAGCATTTATATACCAGTTGGTATTTCCACAGTATCAACTAATAATTACTGTATCATTATAATCCTTTTATCAAACATGTGGGGGTCACCGAGTTCCCCAGACACCATTTTATAGCTGGGGAAATAGAATGGGTAGATTAATTGCCTGTAGTTTGAGGAAACTGGCAGTGTAGCAGGATATTAAGGTCCTTAGGTTGACATGAACAGCTAAATGGAGTGGCTCAGTCAAACCACAGGGAGAAGGGGTCTGTGTGTATGCTGCATGCAAGCATATATGAAACAAACTGTTGCCTTTAGTACCATCAGAACTATAATCTATTTGGTATTTTCTGGATTAAAAACTCCCTTGGGCCACACACATGGCCCAAGACCAGGCTTGGGTCATGGTCAAAAGAATAAAACAAACAAAAAGAAACTAAGAAAGAACTAAGTCTGGGAGATAGAAAAAACAGGGAAGCTTTGAGGTCACAACAGTGACCTTGAACAGAATCATAAAACCCAGTTCATGCACTGTAGTCAAATCTAAACACTTTGAAACACTGTCATCTTCCATCTGCCTCCCCTTTCCCTCATCCACACTGAGAAAATTCCCTCAGACCCCTCTTCTAGCTTTTCAGGTCATCTTTCAGTATACAATGTAAATATTGTCTCCTTATTCCTCTTTGTAACTCGGATATGTTGGCTCTCAGAGACCAAGACATTCTATATTCCTGGAAATGTAAAGAGAGATTATAGGATTAGAAAGAGATGTTTGATAGTCTAAAAATTATTGTATGCTGGACCTCCAAATATTCCCTGGCAATGTAAAGACAGGAGGGAGACTAGCCTAGCAATTTAATATATTTACTGGGTAAAGGGTAAGCACTTGCAGTCTCTGTGACTTAATCATTACAATAAAGAGCTGTGCCCTTTGGTCCTATTTGCATTAAGCAGACTCCCAATTTCATTCATTATCACTCACATCTTCTAAAGAAACTGTTAACTAAGAGGCTGGCCAAGGGGCAGGGGACACTCAGTAAGGATATGCACCAGAGCAGATAAGGGGTAAAGGAGATAATGGGCTAAGATTAGAGCAGAGAGAATAGGTACCCTCCTTATCAGCCCCCATCTATGAAAGTAACTTTACTTTCTTGTTTTTAACTTGAGGTTTGCATCAGTCTCTCTTTCTCTGGGTTTTGAAAACATATTATCAGGTCATCTAAACCTTGTATGAAACATTTCAGACTTGTATGTGCATGAGCTAGTGAAGATTTATTATATTTGACATCATTACCAAAGATTTTAAGGCATTCTTTTTAAGCAACGCTTGTCTGGATCCCCTGAGGGTGCTAGATCACAATCTCTTGCCAGATGTCAACTTGTTTTCACTGATGGGAGCCCAGGTAAAGGTTAAAACTGTTTCTGGAAACATTACTTGTGCCTCAGAATGTTTAACCCCATCAGTATGTTACTATTATATATAAAGAAATCTACCATTTTAAGACCAGAATTCTCCCCCACCCCATCCCCATCTCTGTTCTCAATTTATTTCTATTTCTTTTGGTAAAGGCAAATTACCCCTTGTTTTGATTTACAATAGGAAGACAGGGCACGAATGAAAGTACCAATTCACGTCCTTTGGAATTCTTTAGTATCCCAAAGAAACCTGGGTATCTCTTGAGTGGGAATATCGGTAAACGTGGTCATTCAACAGAATTAAGACCAGGCAGGGCAATGGAGCCAAACCCTGCAGGGCATAGATAGCACTGAATCCTGACAGTGCTGGGTACGAAAAATCGCTGACTGCGCTTCAGACGTAAACAGGTGTAACTGTGCAGGCAATACTGGTCTCTGGGATGAGGCTGAAAGGGTACTAGCGCTTGGGATGCGAAGTGCGGTCGGGGGTGTAACATCACATGTTGCGGCGCGGTGACAGTCGCTGGGCCTGGGGGCCGGTGGCTCCCAACAACGAATTCAGTCACGCTGGAACTTTGTCCTCGGTTGAACTGTAAATGGTACGCACGAGCTGCACGTTGAGCACGTTTTTCTCCTGGATTTCATCCTTGGCGACGGACCCAGACCTCAGGCTCCAAGATCTGTTTGAGAAATAAACAAGTGCGAGACAAACAACCAAAACAGCAACACAGTGGGGCGGGCACGGAAGGCGAAGCACCGCCTTCGGGTGCCTCGGGCCAATCAGAAGCCTGTTGCTGGGGCCCAGTGTTTGGCCGTCTGACGTTGCCTTGGAGACAGCGGAACGTTACACACCAAACACCGGCGATGTTGAAGTCTAGGCTTATACCCGCGACAGAGCAAACGTCATCCCCCCCACTGGCCTCCCCGTCCTCCGGCAAGACAGGGGTGGAGGCCGCGACGCAGGCGTCCCCGTCACGTGCTGGCTGCTCCCCGCGCGGCCCGGGGGCGGGGCCTGTCGCTACGGCTGCAGCTGCGGCTGTTATTGTTTGGACCTGCAATTAGAAAGTGCTGAGGCGGCAGTGGAGCCAAAACCGATTCTGGAACAGTTGTCGCCCGCCCCCGGGCCAGAGAGGGTTCCCCAGCCCCTAGAAAGCCAGGACACCCCATAGGCAGTCCCAACACGCCTCAGCCCCAGGTCCTGTGCCAAGATCGCTGTTCTGCCTGGGACTCCAGACCGAGGGCCAAACCCAGACCACTCCCTTCACCCTTAGTTGGCCGTAATTGTCAGGGCGACCTCCAGAAGCACCTTGCCTTCCAGACAGCAGCCCACGGAACCACCACTGTCTAAACCGCCTTGCCCTTGAGACAGGAACGAAGCCCAGCGCTGAAAACTGTCCCACCCCAGGAGTAATTTCAGAATCAGGAGGAATGGGGAAGAAGTTTATATTTGTCTTTCATACTTTAAAAGCAGCAGGGCATTAGACATTTATTCCTTAGACCTTTGTTGAAGACTTAAGGAAGGGGCACCTCATAACCCCATTCAAGAACAGTTCTTCTCAAAAGGAGAGAAAATTTGGGAATTCCTGTGGACTGTGACTCTGAAACAGGGAAGGCCAGAAAACCCTAGGCCAATGGAAATGAAGCTTTGTTTCCCGTGTGGCTTAATTTCATCTTGACTATGCAAGCTAGGTGAGTGCGAGGAATCTCTCGGTGTGCCTTCTTTTTCTTCACACAACCCTGGAAACAGTTATAGGAAGGTTACAGGTACAAATTGTAAAGAAAATCAGATCAAGTAACAGGAGTGAAGGAAAGGTTGAGATTACTATAATGAAAGCAACCAACCCAAACAGAAGGTAACATCTGAATGATAAGGCACAGCCAAGGGGTCTTGGACCTTGAATTTTCTCCAAATATACGATGTCTGTCCCTTGAGTATCGAGACATTCAATGTTTTAATTATATTGGCTCGATACTTTCTGGACCAACCTCATAATCTTCCAGCTGTGCTGAATTTAAACCAAATTTTATAATTATTTTTGAAGGAAAGCAGAGGGGGCATTATTTGCTGAGATTAAAAATAAGTTGGGGCCTAGCTGGTGGCACAGTGGGTAAGGCACCAGCCTGCAAACCCACAGGTCGCTGGTTCAATTCCCCAGCCAGGGCACATAACCAGGTTGCAAGCCAGGTCTCCAGCCAAGTCTATATGCTGGAGGCAGGTGAAAGGCAACCTTACATTGATGTCTCTCTCCCTCTCTGCCTCTGTCCCTTCCCCTCTCTCTACAGATAATACATAAAATCTTTTTTTTAAATAATAATAAGTTGGCCCTAGCCAGGTAGTTTAGTCATTAGAGCATTGTCCCAATACACCAGGATTGCAGGTTTGATCCCTGGTAAGGGCACCTACAAGAATCAACCAATGAATGCATTGATAAGGTAAAAGAGTGAATTGATGTTTCTCTCTCTCTCTCAAATCAATACATTTTAAAATTTTTTTCTAAAAATTAGCTGTTGAGGTGAGTAACGTCTTTCTGATGGCAGAAGCATAAAGAAGGATTTCATCAGAATGAATGGTATCTGGGGTTGGTCAGGATTCCTCCATTCGTCCACCTACACATACCCAATCCTACTTTCCATCTCTGACAAATCAGCACCTGAGTGTCCCCTTCCTGTTACTCCATGCTAGGCCTCCCTGAGCTCCCATTGAGAAGTTGTATCATCTGCCACTGGAGTATACCCCATCCCTTTCAACATTCCCTGGCTCCATCCTCTGACCTACCTATTACTCATTTCCCTGACACCCTTCTCCAAACAGTTCTCCCTTCCCTTCCTTCCCTCTCAGTTGCCACTCCCAGGTTTCTACCCACTAGATCAGCTCTCTCCCAAATCCTTGCCCTATCTCCACCATAATTTTTCCTATCTGGCTTTTGCTCCCCCCCACCCCAATGGTGAGGTGGCATGCACAAAACACTTGGGTCACTTCGCAAGTTTACCTTGCTAGGGGGAGACTCTAGCCTCCTTTTCCAAGTGCATTGGAAAGAAAAGGGGGAGGGGAGGAAGGGGAGGGGTTGAAGATCTTCCGTGAAATCTGCTAGAACATCATGAAAAGGTGCTGACATGACAAAGTGGAAACATGGATCCATACCTGCCTCCTGGAACTAACCTGTATTTACTTATTGGCCCGAGATCCAAGAGGCAAAGAGAGACTTGCCCTAGAGAACAGGCAGCAGAAAGGTTTGGGCGAGTTCTGGGAGACGGACCTGCCCCGGGCTAGGGAGGCATTTGCAGGCTACCCGGAGAACTCTTCCCAGATTTCTCTGAGGCTGTCACTTAGGACTGGCCCCTCCTTTTGCCCTCTCTCTCCTCCACCCCATGCCTGACCCTGCAGAGAAGCACGTCCAGCATGAATTCCTCCCAACCTCAGGTGCCTTTAGAATTTTAATGTGTCTAACGAGTTCCCTCCTTGGCAAGCAGCGTTAGTCTAGTCTAGTCGAGTGGGTGGGAAGGGCATTTCCCGGTGATCCAGGGCTTGGGGGAAGGGGAGACCCTGCTCGTCGCTGCCTTGGCACGCAGCCTCTGGTGAGATCCGTGTGGGTGGTAGTGAGTCGACAAGCAGGAGGGTTTCTTGATGGACAGGAATGCCCACAGGCCACACCTTCTTCAGCCCTCCAAGCACCTTATCATGTCTGGACCTGTAAAGGGGGTGGCAGTGCCAGGGAGTGGGTTCTCCTGCGTCTGGCTCCAACAACCGGTTTATTGTGATGATTCTATTTGTGTTCCCTGTGTTCTGTTTGACTTGGCAGCTGGGAAGGGGAAAGGGCAGCAGGTTCACTCCGGTTTGTACTGGGTGGTTCCTGCAGCCACACCCAGGCATTAAAGCCTGAGGCTTGCACACCGGGATGTCTACCTGAAGGCTCTCTGAGTGCAAAAGCAAGGTGTGGGAAGTATTTCCTTTTTGTGGCCCAGCCAGGTGTGGCTGGCATTTCACCTATTCCTGTATTACTAACATCACCCAGATTCAGGTCAAAGGGCAGCCTTAGGAGACTCCCATCACCCTGGATCCCAGACCAAGGGAGAGTTATCAGTGTCCTGGGGCTGGATTACCCCGACTACCTACTGGGCATCTTATCTTGGAGCTAAAACAAAACTCCGGGTTGGCAATTGTGTTTTACTTTGGGGGAACTCATGTTCCCAAAGTTGAAATCTAGACTTTCCTAAAGCATCCAAGGTAGGATTTCTTTTCACATAAGGAGATCTCATTCAAAGAGAATTGTCCTTAGGGTCCAATAGGCCTAGCCTAGAACCTTAGATTTGCCCCTTATTTATCCGATCCTCTATCTAGAATTAACATCTCTGGCATGTGGGAAATAACAGCTAGTACTTGTGCTACTACATTCCTGGCATTGTTCTAAGCAAACATTTTTTGTAAAACCCCCCTTAAGCTTCAAAACAACCTAAAGAGGTGAGTAGGCAAGTCCTACTATTATCACCCCCTTTTACTGATAAGAAACAGGCATGGGAAGGTTAAGGAAATCACCCAGCTAAGAAGCGACCATGCCAGGATTCCACTGCTGGTAATCTGGCTCTGGAACCCAAGGGCTTAACCATGAGGTGAAAGTGCCATTCCTAGAGCGCTAACCCTGTACCAGGGGCTAGAGATGCCCCAGGGGTAGACACCCTATAGTCCTCAGTCCCCACCCTGTCATCCCCACACATTATTTCTGAGCTCCCCAAGTCAACTTGAGAAGGGCCTTCCACCAAGCCTGCCGGTAGCCTTTCTTGAATGCAGGCATATCCTAGGTGAAGATGACATCATGGTCATCCCGCCAAGTCCTAGAAAAAGGACCTTCAGAAGAACATTAGCTTTCATGGGATCCTCACCTGCCCCCGGAGCAGGAACAAGGCCTTGCCCAGACACACTTGGGGGTCTGTCAGGAAAGAGGATTCAACAGAGCAGGCCAGCGGGTGCCTGGCTGCATTAGTCCTTATGCGGGGTGTGTGTGTGTGTGTGTGTGTGTGTGTGTGTGTGTGTGTGTGTGTTTGAACCAGGCTAGAGTGCAGGGAATAATCAAGTATGCCCAGCAGGCAAGGCCACGGAGGCCAGGCCTTGCCTGAAGAAAGTGGCTCTGACCTAGACAGCCAGGTGATGAAACCATTTCCTCTTCAAGAAAGGCCTTCGGGGCCTGGCAAGGTCCCAGGCTTTGTTCACCACACCACTCCCTACCGGATGTGATAATGTACACCGTGGGCTTGAAACAGTTAGAATTACTTCTTAAATGGAAGCGAGGTGCAGATAATTACCATTGCCCACATTTATTGAGTGGTTGGCCTGCTTTATGTGACTGATAGGGAGTCATTGATTTAATCCTTAAAACAACACTATGAAATAGACCTAGGATTATCCTCATTTGCTAGATAAGAAAACTGGAGGCATAGAGAAGTTAACTTCCCCAAGTCTGCATAGGCAATAGTGGAATTCAAACCCAGGACTGGATGACTTCCGAGACTATACTCTTAGTTGTCTGAAACAGAGTGGGACCCTTCCCTCAGAGTCAGTGCTGACACGGGACCAGGGAGGAGTCTTGAGGCATTGCCCTATTGGACTGGGGGGCTCAAGGCCCCAAAGTCCAGCTTTCTGGGGGTCCTTAGGGCCACTAGGTCCATGCTTCCAAAAGTGTCATCTGATTCTCTGGCTCTCACTGGCCACTTTGGAGACCCATGAGCCAGAGAGGGCTTCAGTAATTCAGTACACCAGGCTTACTAGATCCCATTCAGTACACCAGGCTTACTAGATCCCATTCAGTACACCAGGCTTACTAGATCCCATTCAGTACACCAGGCTTACTAGATCCCATACTGAAGTCTAAAGCTGGGCTATTTGTGTGGATAAGCCCTGACTCTCTGAGTTTAAGTTCTGCTGTGTGACTGGAGTGGCATCAGGCAAGGCCAAAGTAAAATCCTCCAACTCCTCTTCTATTCCTGGCCCTTTTACAGCACCTCCTTTCCCTGCACCTCTTCTCAATAAGAAACACACACACCTTGGTAGTTTTTAACACCACCAGCCCTTGAGCCAGACTCCCTTGGTTTTCATCCTAGCTCTGCCACCCATGTGCAAAATATTTATCTCCCAAATTATTTACTCTAGGCCTTAGTTTCCTTATCTGCAAAATGGGACTAACAATAGTACCTCCCTTATAGTGTCACTGGGAGGACAATTGAGACAGTGAATGTGTTTGGCAAATGCTCGATAAATGTTAGGCATTGGTATTATGGTGGTAGTTTATTTCTTTGCATCCTTCTTTCTTGGGATGTGGGATAAGTTTGTTGCAAACTGGCTCTTAAACTATCATTTTCTGGGCTATTGTTTATACTCCTCCTCCCATGTTCTCCTGTTGTCAGTCCTTGTGTAGTCTTTGCTGAAAAGATCCAGGAATGGATACTCTCAGCATGTGAAAGAAATCCTGTTAGATTAGTTCAAGGATCTTTGGGACATTCCTTCTTTAAAGCCAGTTCTCCTGGAAATGTTAATAGGTCAACTTGGGAAGGCAGCCAAAGCTATTAATTCATAGCAGCTGCTGAGAAATTGTTGTCAGCACCTCGGTATGGATTCCTCTCTACTGGACATGGAGGTCAGGTCAAAAGTCATGGCATCGGAAATAATTATTGAGCAACATCAGCCATGGAGGGGATCACTGATGGCAAAATAAACAACATGTAAACCTCCCCCCGGAGGGAGCGGGGACTGTATTCCCTTGGAGACTCTTACCTCCTGCTCTTAGATGATCTCAGTTTGACTGCAAACCATGTTTTAATCGAGTTTGACTTCTATTTGACTTCTATTCTAACATAAGGGCCATACAAAGCCATGTGCCTACTAAATACAAGCTGATGATGATAGGGGCCTAGGATAGAAAGTGAGTGACTGAACGAGTGAGCTGTTGCTACAAGGAAGAGTCAAGGTGAAGAGAAACCTTATCTCAAATCTGAACAAAGGAGTATATTTCCTGTGAAGTCTGACGAGGGAAAAAAAAAAGTGTGGTTTGACTCTATCACACAAAGTGAGTTACATTGGGTCTTACCCTCCCGTAGAAGTTTAAACACCCAAGCAGTACATTTGTGGTTTGGTTGTGTTACCCAATTCTGAGGCTGAAACATGCCGCCTTTAGTTCAAGGCTGTAGAGTTTCCAGTCCTCCTTTAAGCTCTTACGTTATGGTTTCAGGTTGGCCACATGTCTCTCTCCACTGTTCACATGGAACAGCTCTCAGGCACCCCCAACAAAGAGACCATATTAAGAATAGTAGTAGCTGCGACTGAAGGGTTGCTAAGTGCCAGGCGATGCTTTATCTGCCTGATTTCATTCATGATGCCAGCTTCAGGGGTTCGGAAACTGAGGCTTCATACATGTAAAGTAATTGATCCAGGATCACATAAATGGAAAGGTAACGAGTCTGCTTTCACACCCAGGACCATGCCATGTGACTGCCATAACCGAGTACTCACACACCATATCACACACCATCACCATACTCTTTTCTCCCTCCACACATCTGCCCTATGCTGCCCTGTGCCTTCTGCTCCCACATGTTTACTGGGAATGCCATACACAGTCTACCCATCTCTCAAAGACCTTCCCGCGTTCTGCTGTCCTGGCCATTCTAGTGCAAAGTAATCACTCCTTTGAACTTTTAATCTGGACCATTTCTTTTTGGTGCTTCATTATGCATTATTTTGTACTTTCATTCAAAGTTTTATTGTATAGACTATAGGCTTCTAAAATTCAGGCTCAGTGTATTCCCCCAGCACTCAGCCAAGAACTGAGAACACAGGAGATGTTCATGGTCCTCAGCATGTGATGGCTACCATCGTTATCATTATCGACGTTATTATTTTCTAAACCTTGTGTGGGAAATAGTTCCAGCCACTCAAAAACAGAGGGCGTGGGTCCGTAGCATAGTGAATGAGAGGCGGAACATTGCTACAGGAGACGATCAAAACAATGCTAAGCAACCATGCGCCCCACTGTCTTCTGCGTAGTGCTATTTATCAGGTTCCGGGGTTACAGTTTGTTTTCGCTTGTGGCCAAGTCTGTGACCTGGCCAGGCCTGTGGCCAAGTGGGAACCCCCATGGTGTCTTCCTATGGAACTCAGCATACCGTGGCTGCGGGGGCCTGCTTTTCCTTTCTTTATTAAGAAAAGGAAACAGGAAATTAAATGTAAAACCCTCCAACGGTTAGTGTCACACCGAAGTTGTGAATTTAACCACACCCCCGCCAGGAAATGAAAGTAGAGTTCTCACAGTGATGTTCCCTCTCCTTTTGTGACCCACAGTGTTTTTCAGATTATAGGTAGATAGTGTAGATGAAAGGGCTGAACTTGGGGCAGTGGGCTGTCATCGGATATTTGTTGATTTGAGCATAGATTAACACAGATTTGGTATTACACAAATGGAGAGAGTTCTTTCCTTTGCTACATGGCAACATGGCTCTCTCAGATGTCACAAACTGGGGGGTCCACAAGCAGATTCTGACCCACTGACAGGCTTTATTGTTCCATCCTATGTACTGTATTTAAAATTTTTCTTCCTTGCCAAGATTTAAAAATGAAGAGATTTCCCATGTGGTACACATGCAAATCCAATATAGATTATGGCCTCCCTTGGGGGCAGGGGGGATGGTAACAATGGGTGACAGCTGCCCTTTAAGTGGACACATATCTGTGATCTGGTGCAGTTACAAAGCTATGGTTGCCTTTTAGATACACAGAGCCTAAGCCTGGTACCTCCCATGTCCTGGGGGCAGGCACGTAAAGCAAACGACACTCATTTCGGGGCGACTGCTGCTTTGCTTTGACCTGTTGGCTGTGAGTTGTCTCCCTGAGTGCAAGAGCCTGGTACAGGGTGCCTAGTAAGCAGGCACAGAGTAGGTGCTCAATGAACCTTGATTGAGTGTCAAGGCAAAAGGATCACTTGTTGAATCCTTTGGGGCAGGGCATCTAGAAAGGAGACTCACTCTGAGTCCTTTGTGGAGTCCTGAAGGTGCATGACTGACTTGGATTCCTATTTTTTTTTTTTTTTAAAGATTTTATTCATTATTTTTAGAGAGGGCAAGGGAGAGAGGCAGAGAGGGATAGAAACATCAGTGTATGGTTGCTTTTCACCTGCCTCCAACTACTGACCTGGCTGGAGACCTGGCTTGCAACCAGGTTATATTGCCCTGGCTGGGAATCGAACCAACTTTTGGATTCGAAGGCCAGGCACCTTATCCACTGTGCCACCAGCCAGGGCCATAACTATTTTTTAGTAACGGTGTCATGCTGATGTTCATATAGGATTTCCATGTACTTTCTCTATTTCTTTTTCTTTTTATTTATTGATTTTAGACAGACAGAGAGAGATGAAGGAAAGGGAGAGAAAGATTTGTTGTTCCACTTATTTGTTGATTCATTGGTTGATTCTTATATGTGTGTTGACCAGAGATCAAACTCACAACCTTGGTGTATTGAGACAACACTCTAATCAGTTGAGCCACCCAGCCAGCACTAGTTTCTCTAATTCTTATGCACTGAGGTAAAGCACACATGTTGCATACCATCAACACACAGTTTTTAAAAGGCACATGGGGCCCTGGCTGGTAGCGCAGTGGATAAGGCGCCAGCCTGCGAACCCAAAGGTCGAAGGTTCAATTCCCCAGCCAGGGCACATAACCAGGTTGCAAACCAGGTCTCCAGTCAGGTCTGGAGGCAGGTGAAACACAACCATACGTTGATGTCTCTTGCTCCCTCTCTGCCTCTCTCTCTTCCCCTCTTTCTAAAAATAATGAAATAAAATCTTAAAAAAAAAAAAGGGCACATGGGCTACTACAAAGGTGGTATAAAATAGTGGTTACATGTTTGGGATCTGGAGCCAGACTGCCAAGGTTCAAATCTTAGCTCATCCATTTACCAGCTGTTTGGTCTTGGACATGTTACTTAATCTCTCTGTGGCTGCATTTCCCCATCTATAAAATAAGAATATTAAGAGTATATACCTCTAAAGTTGTGAAGATTACATTAATTGATGGATGTAGAATGTTTAGAACAACACACATGCAGTTAGCAGTCAATAAACATTAGCTAGTGTCCTCACACTGAGAGCCCTGTTATGTGACTTAGACACAAAAATTTTAAAATGACAAATGTGAGAGCCTCTACAATATCTCTGTCATCATGACCCATAAGCCAAATGTGCTACTGATTTTGAAACACTTTACATACTGAGCACAGAGTATATTGTTTTAACTTGTTCTCATCCCTGGAAGGTATCCCAGTTCATGATTAGTTTCTTGGCAGTTAAAGCACATGTTTTTCTAGGTGATGGCAGTGGTGCCTAATACACATAATCCCTTTTATACCCACCCACTGTGTAAACCTAGTCCCTTTTCTTCCTCATCATCAGCTGTAGGATCTTCTCTCCCTTTCCCCTAAGTGGCCCAGCGTCATCTCATTCGGGGGGAGCTGCACTAACCACTGCAGCTGTTCTAAAATTGTGAGCCTGCCAAAGGCCATCCTCCTCTCCCCTCTATTCCCCCAGGCTCCCGTGTGCGCAGGCTCTCTTCTGTTCCCTGTCTGTCACAGCAGGGTGAAGGGCTGTCAGGATTTATGAGCCTAAAAAAGGCACTGTTTAAAATTCTGAAAATTTCCCAGAAAATGCCAGTTGTGTTGCCACCTCCCCCAAAGCCAGTTTATTCCTGAGTTAATATCATTATTATGTTATTATCATGGGGCAACTCTGAGAACGGGGCAAAGAGCCTAAGACAACACACACGTGTGCACATGCACACAGATCTGTCTTCGCACGATCCGTAGGCAGCTTCCAACACAGTATTAAGCGAACATGTTTGGGACAGTGATGCCTTGAGAATGTTGAGAAGATAGACTCTACTTTAATGAAGGCCAATAAATGAAAGTACAAGTATTAAAACAGATTAATTAGGTGGTGATAAACCATCTTTTAAAAAATTATTTCCTATATAAAGGCTGTATCAGGGATTTTATTAAAGAGCCTTTCTGGGTACATTTGAAATCTGATTTATAGACTGGGGAGGGCTTCCTCTAACCCTGTCTTCATTTTCTCAAAAGTACCAGTGTCAGCTAACACCTGGACCCAAAGTGACCTAATCTGAATGGATAAGGCATGAGGTGCTCAGCACACTGGCTTCCGTCCTGGGTAGAGCACAGGGAGAAGCCAGCCCACTGGGAGGGACCTGTCAGGTTCTGGGAGTGGTGGCAGAATCACAGCTGCCTTGGGAGTTCCTTGATGGCACCAGAGGGGCAACATGGTTGGGGGTCTGAGGTCCTCCATGAAGGACAGTGACTTCCATAGGTAAGTCCTCCCCATCACTCCACAGATGAATGGTAGAGTGGAGTGCCAAAATGGCAGTCCCTAGGTCTACTCTAGGAAATATGCTAATGAGCAATGGCTGATCATTGGGATGGCATGGGCATCACACAAATTATACCAAATAGACAAATTATACGCCAAGCAGCAGTCCTGCCTGCACTGACTCAGCAGTGGGGCAGGACAGGTCCCTCTGTCTTAGGCTTTAGAGACAGAGATTATGGGCCCACTGGTATTGTTCATGGTCAGGTTTCCCAGGACCTGGCCTTGCCTATTCTATTGTATCTATACCTGATCCAGGCCTGGAAGGGTTAACACAACTTTCAGGAGAAGGTGATGTTTGAGTTGAGGTCTAAAGGAAACTCAGGGAAAATAAAGGGAAGGCATTCCAGACCATGGAAGGGACTTCCAGAGATGGAAGGAACCATTCAACACAGAGAGGACGAGAGTTTAATGCATCCAGGGAACTGCAGCTAGTTCAGAAAGCTTGAAGTACAGGGAGTGAACTGGGGGCAGGGGGGCTGCTTTGGGGGGGTGGGTTGGGAGGGTTGCTCTGTAAACTGTGCTAGAGAAAAGCAGGATCACAGAGAGCCTGCTAAAGCATTTGCGTCTTCTGTGGAGAGAGAAGCGAAGGAACTTTGAAGAAGTCCATACGGTGGGGTGACCAGATTTGTGTTTTAGAAAATGCACTTTGGCAGGGTGCAGGGGAGCTAGAGGGAGACCAGTGAGGAACCAGAGTGGTAGTGCCTGTCCCCAGCCAAGGGCAAAGGGGGAGAAGCATGAGTGGTGAGACTCTGTTTAAGTCAATTATTAATAAACTAGACACAGTGATTCATTTATACCTTCCCCATTCCTAGCTTCATTTCCCCATCCGGTTTCTACAAGCCGTGTCTTTGAATCTGGTCCAGTTCCCTTCAGCCCTCTGTGGCAGGCTGCCAGATTCTTCTGGTTTTCTTCATGGAAAGCTCCCGACATTTTCTCTCTAAAATTCCTTCCACCGGCTTTGGCCAGTGGAAGAGAAGGGTCTTCGGTGCTCTTCAGAGAGTAGCTAAGGAACAAGTGCCTCAAGTAAGTGACTAGTAACAGGAGCCCCGCTGCTAGGGGAGCTGCCAAGGACAGAAACCCAAATCAGAAACAGAAGCGCCAGCCTCAGGCCTCGCATTCTGTCAGGATCCAAGAGTCAGGCTGTGGGCCTGCCAAGTTCTCACTCCCCTGGGCAATGCCTTATGGGCTCCATCATGTCAGCCAAAATACACCCTGGGCATTATATGTGGGAGACACGTAGCTCACTGAGTACAGAACGTCTCTCCCCTGATTATATTGGGGGACAAGGCAAATACCTATGTGGTAAGCTCATCAAGCTCCTTTGGGCTGGTTCTGCACGAACAATGTATATTTTGGGAAATTTGGTTCTTCCAAATTCATGAACTAATGAGCTGTCTTATACTAGGGTTCTGCCATATTTTCATCCATCAAAATTTACATATCTATAAATATTTATTAAGATTTAATACTAGGAGGAACGAAGATAAATTGGAACTCGGATGTGACTAAATCTAGCAAGCCCCTTTCTTTACAGAATAGTCACAATACCCGCACCGTAGGGGTTTTGATCGTAAGAAAACGTTTCCAAGCAAGACTTGTCCCCAGAGATCTGGGAAATGCCATCTCCTGTCATCAACCCATCCCTAAATTCAGGCGTTCATGTTTGTCTAGCTGCTGCTGCTCCTAATTCCAGATGAAACATTCCTGCCGGTTCAGAGGCAGAGCTGTTCGTGTATAATTTATGAAACTCTTGGGTTCCTTTAAAATGAAAAGAGTTATTGAAATAGAAGTCGAATCGCCATGCCAACAGCAGACCCACAACATCATCTCACAAACACGCTGTCCTACGGCCCCAAGCACATGCACTCACTCACGTTCCCCCATCAGAAAGATCTCTCACATGCTCTCCCCCCTCCCGGTAGATACAATACAATACGCTCTGGCCTTCTCCACAGCAGGCTGGCAGGAGTGCGCACAGGCAGGCAGCTCACACGGTTCTGCGGAGCCCACCCTCCTCCTCACTCCCCCGGACTCCCGGGGATGTGTGAGTGAAGGTCTGAACCGATGACATTGTGACAGAACGCGCAAGAGTGAGGCAGTGCCATAAAGCAATGCAGGTCACGGCAATAGTCTTTATATAACCCAGAGCCACGGAAAGACTCAAAATAGCAGCCTCCCTGCTGCTCAGTTAGTCTCCTCCATCCAGCAGGGATAAAATTAGAGCAGGCGCTGACGCGCACCTGCGTCTGAAGCGGGACTCCAGGGAGACAGTGAGAACAGGCTCAGCACTGCCATCAGCCACTCAGACTGCCAGATTCTTCAGGCCCAATCTGTCACCAGACAGAGATGGGGGGGGGGCGGGGGGCTGTGTGTGTGTGTATGTGTGTGTACAAGCTGTACATGTGCACCGTGTGGAGCCCTGCTCTAAGAAGAACATTTCAAGGGAATGGCCTGGAGATGGTGTAAAGAACTTGGCTATTAGGGCTTTGAGAAGAATGTTCTAGGCTCTTGGGGAGGAAGTCAATGTCCATACCAGCCACTATTTTATCTCCCAGTTCTTCGCTGCCCTCCATACCACTTCTCTCTGGCCTATAGGGCATCAAGTTTGGCTGGAATGTCCCTCCTTTAGAATCCTATTCTGCAAAACAAAGTCCTACTATGTGTACTTCGGTCTGACCAAACACACACAATGTGGAGATAAAAAGGCTGTGCTAAGACATCAGGAGGAGAGACAGGATGGGTGGATTTGGCTGGCTGTTCCGTAGGCCTTGGGACCTTGACCTTGTCTGGAAGCCAAGATCACTGCTCACAGGTGTCATGGGCACAAATGCTGTCCAGTCGAGGCAGCTGGGTGATCTGTTCTTTCTCTGCTTGAAGGCAGGCAGGGCAAAATATTTCCCCCCAAAAAATATGTAGTTAGACCTTTGTTATCTTGATCTCTCGGTACCAGCTATAAATTCCAAGGGAGAAAGCATAGCTGGCCCCAGGAAACAGAGACCAGAGAAATTACGTGAATAGCACAGACCAAACAGAATGAAACTGGGTTGTGTTTTATTTGTTTCTTTTTCTTTTTAAAAAATGTTGTTTCTTTTTAAAGAAAAGATTCATCATGCTCTACTATGACTTCTGAAATTCTACTAGCACACATTAATTTCTGGAGTTGCGGGGTGTTTCTGTCCTTGGAGTTCTCCTTCAAATAAAATCTTCAGAGAGAGGTTGGTAATATATTAAACTATTTCACATGGTGGTATCAGTGATTTATCAAATCCTTTTCCTTTTTAGGTAACCTGAATAAATCCTAGAGCTCCATGTGGCCCAGGATCTGCACAGTATCATCTTCCAAAACAAAACAAAATAAGACCATACAAACACATGCAAAATAATCTAGCCTAATTAAAAATCCATTTAAATTTTTATTCTCATTTTTACTTAAATGGTGAAGATAAGAAATGACATTAAAAAGAAAGATCTAGTCAGTAAACACATCTACACTTCTCAACCTCCCCTTTCCTCTCTTCTCTAAACTTTATAGGTGATCTGAGCCCCCTAAAACCTCCAGACACCCAGTCCTTGTGAATATTTCTCTCTCTTCCTACTTCTCCTCTCTTAGCTTTTTATTTTTGTGTAGATGGACTAGCTCTCTGGTTTCTTCAATTCCTGTACACACACACACACACACACACACATATACACCATCCAGATGATGACTCAGTAAGCAAGAATTTGTTCCCCCTTAGAAGCCTGGACATAAAGGTTCAGGAAGAATGTGGATATTCATCTTGTTAGCCCTGAGAGCTGTAATGAACTGATAGTTGAGGTCATGGATCCCTAGAGAGAGTTCTCAGGTAAGGACCTTTCTAAAGGAGATGGGATGGAGGAATGGAGAAATCAAGTGAAGGGAGGTTTAAAGTGAAATTATTAGTGTTTGACAGTTTTTGTCTCTAGCCTACTCTCTACTGTCACCAGGGCAAGAATTCATGGCAAGAGCATGGTACTCATGACTTAACATTGTCCCTCTTTTTTCACCCCACCCCAACCTATGGCCCCACTGGACAACCCCATTGCTACCAACCAGGTTTCCTCATGCTCGTGTACCTTTGTTTATGGTCTTCTGTCTTTCCAGAATGTCCTTTCCATTCTTCCCACTCCCCTACCCAAATGCCTCTCTTCCTTGGCAGCCTAGAGCATTTAAATTCATTCTTCAATATCAACTCAAAGGTTACCTAGCCTGGCCCAGTCCTCTTCCTTCTGCCTCTCCCACTTTGGCAGGCAGAATTCTAAAATGGGCCCCAGGTACCTGCCCTCTGGTGTGCATGTCTCATATACCCTTGTATACCCTTGATTGTGGGTAGGATATATGAATATGATGTGATATCAATCACTTGATTATGGCAAAATGGTTATTAAGAACTATAATCTGTTAATTTTGAATTAATTCAAGGAGATATTTTCCTGGGTAGGTCCGAGCTAATCTGGTGAGCTCTTCAAAGGAGAAATTGGGACCCTTCCCTCACCCCACCCTGTAGAAATTAGAATCTCCTGCTGGCCATGAAGAAGTAAAGTGCCATGTGGTAAGAGGGCCTATGGAAAGACCATGTGACAAGGACTTGAGAGCAGCAGTGGATTTGGTGGAGAGTCCCTACTGACAGCCAGGAGGAAAAGAGGGACATCAGTCAGTTATACAGACTGAAGGAACTAACCATGTGAGCTTGGAAGAGGACATAAAATTCAGGTAGGAAGGCAGCAGAATGGGCCCCTGGCTTGCAGCCTGGTGAGGCTCTGAGCAGACACTAAATGAACCATGCCTGGACTCCCAGCCCACAAGAACTATGAGACAGTAAAGGTTTGTTGTTTTAAGCCACCAAGTTTGTGGGAATTTCTTATGCAGCAATAAAAAAGACCCAGAGCAGGTTGGCTGGTGCAGCTCAGTGGATTGAGCACTGGCCTGTGAACTGAAAAGATGCAGGTTTGATTCCCAGTCAGGGCACATGCCTGGGTTCCAGGCTGGATCCCCAGTTGGAGGCATGCAACAAGCAACCAGTTCATGTTTCCCTTGCTTTCTTTCTCCCTTCCTTCTCCTCTCTCTAAAAATAAAATCTTTTTTAAAAAACAAAACAAAAAATTCATACCAACCCTTCCCAAGAATGAATGTATCATCCTTTGCACTCCACAGCATATTGTACTTGCCGATATCACACCATGCTGTAATGATCCCCTGCACATCTGTTGCCCCCATTATCACTGCAGTCCCAGTCTCAGTCTTCTTTGGGCCTGGCCCCCATATCTGGAAGCTAGAAGGTAGTAATAGGAGAAAGTAACACATATTTTTTAAATTCACTTTTACCTTTACTTCCTGGGAATTTTAAACAGAGGTCATCTTTTTTTACCTCATATGTGGGTAGGACTGGCTCAGTTCTCCTTGACATTTAGGCATATATACTTACTCAATTATTAATATAATAATAGCCCCTAAAACAAGATATAGGTTCAGATCTTTTCTCGAGCCTTAGCCTATATCATTTTTCTTGAACATTCTAGGAATACCAGATCATCTATAACAGCATCTTGTTTTTTAAACATTTTACTTATTTATTTTTAGAAAGAAGGGAAAGGAGGGAGAAAGAGAGAAAGAAAAATATTGACATGTGGTTGTCTCTCGCTCACCCCCAACTGGGGACCTGGACCGAAACCCAGGTATGTGCCCTGACTGGGAATCAAACCCGAGATCCTTCGGTTCGCAAGCCAACACTCAATCCATGGAGCCACACCAGCCGGGGCTATAACAGCACCTTCCAAATCACATAAAATAACGCTGATCTTTGGTGGGCTATGAGCAGCTGACAAATCTAAACTTACATATCCAGGGTTCAACTCTTACCCAAATTTGTCTCTCCCAGGGGACTCTATGAAACCCTCGCCAAAGCACACCAAGGCATCTCTGCTGAACTGTTAGCAAATAGCCTCCACATCTCATATGTATGGTGTCAGTTTCATTGTTGCTATATTGTCCCCTCAAAGATAATTGCTCTGGCCAGTTCACATGGCCTGACTTTTGGTTTAGAAAATGCAGTCACATATGACCCTAAAAACAGGAGACAGGTCTATGCAGCTGGTTTGCCTAATTCCTACCCCACCTTTATATACACGTGTGTGTACCTGCACAGGTATAGGCATGCATACACACGCCCTTCTTTATTGGCCTCACTGGTAATATAAGTGCACATGATAGGGGACATCTCCTTATGTAAAAAGTAACGATGGAATAAAAGCTTCCAGCTGGGGCTCTGAATATCCCCAAAGCACACAATTTCTTTGCCATCTTTCTGCAACCCTGGTCAGAATTTCCTTTGGCCTTAGGTCAAAAGCAGAAAGGGACTTCTCATGGATCAGGAAATCTAAACTAAGGCACTTGGGGGCAGGGACAGAAGAGGAAGCAAGGGGTAGGATGGCAGGCACCTCTATGTGCTTTTGATTCACATTCCTGGTGCTTAGGAGGGGTAGACAGCTTTCTTTGAGCAGATTCCCTTTCATGCAAAATGGGCACAATAAGCATACTGACATCATGGGTGGTGCTTTTTTTTTTTTTTTTTTAAGATTACATGAAACAATTCATATAAGGCAGAGAGCTCAAAGCTTGGCATACAAAAAGCCACTCCATGCCTTTTAGCTATTACCATTATTTGACCTGTAATCAGGCTCAAAAGAGGTCTTTTGGGTCTCAGAAGTTGGGTGGAAATTGGCCCACACCCAGAGTTGCTGGTTGCTCATCAAGTATTAGGGTCTCTGGAAGGTAAGTAGGTCTGACAGACTCCTTTTTACAGCCCAGTCACCTCACCCCCTCCCAGGAGTGGCAAGGAAGGCATTTGGCAGGAAACCCGAGTGAGACAATAGGTGTAAGTGATGAAACAGGAAGTCTGGTTTGGAAGCAAGCTCCAGAAGCAAATCACTCAGGTAGAACACCTAAGTCAGGCTGCTGATTGGGAGCTGAGCCATCACTCAGTTCAAGCTTCAACAAGAAGGTTTGCTTTAGTGCCCAAAAATTGAAGCACAAAGCCCTTCAGGTCTCCAGGGAAATGGACTGGATTGGAGACCAAGGGCTCTTGTAAGACAACACAGGCTTTGGCCTCCTGGGCTCAAATCTTTCGTCATCCAGATACTATGTGACCTTGGGTACATTCTTCAACCTTTGTGAGCCTCAGCATCTTCATCTTTGAAAGGGGCGGGGCTGTTGGGTTTATTGGGGTAACATGAAAGAGTTTGGCACAGCACCTGGCCCACTCCATAAATGTGTGCCCTTCCCACTTCCCCTCCCAGGTGTCTGGGACACTCCTCCACCCCTTCCGTGTCTCCCAGCTAAAGACAGTTGATTATGATGTCGGAGATGACGCTGGTTCTCGGTCATTTGATATTGCCACATATCTGGCCTTATCACTGGTTATTGACTGTAGGACCGGCTCCTCTCTTCTCCACCTGGCTCCTTCCTGCCAGCTGGTTTCTCCTGAGGCACTTGGACAATGAGGAAGGGTTGGGCCAGGTCCTCGGGTGGCACCAGAATTGACTTGGACCCTGGCGAATGTGGCTCAGTTGGTGGAAGCATTGCCCTGTGCACCAAAAGGTCAAGTTAGAGTCCCTGTCAGGGCACATACGTTGGTTGTGGGTTTGATCCCCTGTCGGTGCACGTATAGGAGGCAACCAACCGATCAATGTTTCTCACTCTCTCTCTAAAAATCAATGACTGTACCTATACTCAGGTGAGAATTTTTTTAAAAAAGAATCGATTTGAAAAAGCTTCTGCTTCATATTCCAAACTTATGGGAAGGAATTACTTTAAAAATATGTATGTTTCTCTAAGCCTATAACACACCTCCCTTGACACCACTCTTCAGGGTGGCCTGGCTCCATCCTCCTTATGAATGCCCTGCCTGCTCCTCCCTCCACCATTTTTTGGGGCCCCGGTTTCTCTTCAGGATTCTCTGTGGGTTCCTCATCCTCAGCCCATATCCCAGGGGTTGGGATTCCAGGGTTCCTCCCAAGGGTATGTGTTCCCTCCAGGTGATGGCTTATCCAGAACCTCAACCACAACCATTTTCTGCTGATTTGCTAATTCATCCATCTGCTTGATCCACACTTCTGCCTCCAGGACATTTCTACCTGGTGGTTCCATGGCTCCTCAGACTCAGTCCCCTTAACACCACCAAGCAAACCCAGAAGCCTAAGCAAACTTAAGGGTCTCCATCTTTAGTGAATCTATTTCCTGAGTCTCTCTTGATAGCACCCCCTGCGGTCCGTCTCCAGCCCGCCATCTGCATTCAGGCTGTCATCTGACCTCCCCCAGAGCACGGCAGCCCCTGCGCAGCTGTACTCCCTGACACCACTGCGTTCTCTGTCTTGAAGTCTCGAGAGCTTTCTACAGTGTAAATCTGCTCTTAAGATGCCCCAAGCCCTTTTTGTCAGTCAGGAGTCCAGTCAAAGAACTGAATTCACACCACCTATTCTCACAGAACTCATGTAAGATTTAAGATTAATTTCAGATCAATTATTTACTAAGTCTAAAGTTGTCAAGTAGGAAAGTGGAAACACAAGAGAACGCTAAGGTATCACTGAAGTAAAAACCATAGAACGGATCTACCACCCACCCCCAAGGCACAGAGGGAAGGGGTGGAGGTGATTAGTCTGCACTAAATTAGTGACAACAAAGCAAGCTATTCATATGCAGAGCCCTCACTGTCACCTGCTGATTTCCCTGGGGCTCCTCTGCAGACTCAGCACCTGGCTTCCCCATCTTCCACCCAAGTCTGCTGTCAGTCTGCTTTTCACCCTCCAAGCCTCTCTACTTGTGCTGCCGCCACCTGAAATGCTGCTTTCCACCCTTTTTCTGTAACTCATCCTTCAACAGGCTCAGTGAGGTTGGTCTCCTGCAGAAAGGCCTCCCTGACCACTGCCCCCACTTCAGGCAGAGTTCAGTGTCCCTCCTTCTTGGAGTTACCATAACATTCTGGGCTTGTCATCATACTGTATTGCCATTGTCATTTTAACCATCTATGAGCTCCATGCGGCAAGACAGAGCTGTCCCTTTATCCTCTTTGCATCTCCAGCCTTCAGCACCATGCCTGACACATAGTATGTGCTCAGTAAGTTGTTTACTGTTCAAGTTAGGCCCTCATTGCCCTCATGTAATAATAATCTCCCCCATGTGCTTTCTCCATCAAATCCATCCTTCCTCAGGGCAGCTCTGATCATACTTGTCCAATGATCAAAAGATACTCAGTGGCTCCCCATTGTCTGAGGAATAAAGTCCAAACTCCTTAGCTTACCATGTCTGGTGCTTGTCTCTGACGTCCTATCTCAGCTTATTGCCCTGTACACCCTACGTGTACCATGGGCCCTTCCCATGATGTGCCACCCACTATTTCCTCAATACCTTGGACTCTCTCCCTCCTGAGCAGAGTTCACCTGTTACTTTCACCAGGAATACCTCTTGGGGCTCCCTGTGCTTGCTGCAATTCTCCCCAACCTTCAAAGCTTAGTTCATAGGTTGCCTACTTCAAGAAAAACTGTCTGCATCCTCTTTTAGTACTGGAGAGTAAAGTCCAAGTGCATAACAGGGCTTTCACATTCCTCTGGTGTCTGGCCCTCCTGCTCCTTGCTCTGTCTGCCCTAGAACACTGGTCTTCTCCGGTCCCGGATTTGCCACGCTCTTCCACACCGCTGAGCCATTGTACAAGCTGCCCCCTCTGCCTGGGAGGCCATGGCTGCCTTCCCTTGCCCCTCTCCTTTTCCTGAGCCCCAGAGCAAGTGAGTGCTCTCTGTTACACACTCTCCTGGCACCATGTGTTTGTCCTTTTATTCAGTCACTGTTTCTATATTTGTAGGCTAGACCAGAGGCTGCATGAAAGCAGCCCCTGTGCGTGTCTCACTTATGATTATATCCCTGGCAGTTACCCAGATGTTCACTCACTGTAATGTTTGTGAGTGTTTGTTCCTTCACTAACAAACTCCCTCATTTACAGCATTCTCAGCAATCTGCAGCAGAGTAGTTACTTTTGGATATTTCTCCACATTTTGATCATTAGCTGCCTTTTTTTTTTTTTTTTTTTTTAAGATTTTATTTAGTATTTTAAGAGAGAGGGGAAGGAAGAGAGGCAGAGAGGGAGAGAGACGTCAATGTATGGTTGCCTTTTTCACCTGCCTCCAGCTAAGGACCTGGCTGGAGACCTGGTTTGCAACCTGGCCAGGAATCGAACCAGCGACCTTTGGGTTTGCAGGCTGATGCCTTATCCCTAGTGCCACCAGCCAGGGCCAGATCATTAGCTTCTTTAAACAAAGAAAACAACCCTTTTATTTTGAAGACCATCAAAGATAAACCAAACTCAAAAGAATGCTCTAATGAACCCATTTTTCCCATCATGCTGCCTTGGCCTTGACAGTTGGTGAGCCTTCTTTCATCTATTCTCCCTTTTCTTTTCTAGATGATTTCAAAGCACATCTCAGACATCATAAATGAAACACTTACTGAGGGTTGATGTGTCTTGTTCATCTTTACTTTCCACATAACCCTTAGTTTAGCATCTGGCTTCTAAAAAATTGATAAATGTTTATGCATTAATTAGAGCAAAATTTCATTCACTCACAGATTCGTTTGATAAAAACTTATTGAGCAGCCAATACATGCCAGAAACTGTTGGCACTGGGGGCAGATTTTAGTGGGAGGACACAGGGATTAAATGAGTGAATGAATGAGTGAATGAATGAAGACACTTTTAAAGTACCCTACAGTAGTCATTTCTATGCAGATCATTAAACTGGATGATACGCTAGCAAGGGATTAAGTGGCTGTTTAGAACAGGTGGTTAGGGAGAACCTGTCTGAGGAGGTAACCCTTAAACTCAGTCCTGAATGGCAAGAAGGGAGAGAGCAGTCCAGACAAAACCAGCAACTGCAGTGTCCCTGAGGAGGGTCAGGCTCGACGGTTGGAGGGACAGGAGGGCAGAGTGGCTGGACTGAGGAGGCTGGAGGAAGTGGCAAAGCTGGGACCAAGGAGCAGGCAGGCCACATCCTTCTGTAGGGCTTTATAAGCCAAGCCAAGGAGTTTGGGTTTTGTTGAAGGTTTGTTGGGCATCCATTAGAGGCTTCAAGTAGGGAAGTGATACAATCTGTTTGAAGGATCATTTCAACTGAGGTGTGGAGAATAAACCACAAGAGCAATATGTTAGGAGAGAACATGTAGCACCACCTAGACCAGCCTAGCAGCAGTGGCATGGACAGACGTGGGAGACCCAAGAGGTGTTTTGGAGCCAGAGTCAGCAGGTCTTGCTGAGGGACTGGCTGTGAAGATGAGGAAAGATTCCTAAGGGAACGAAAGGTCACTAGGCATCAGCGGCAGGAGGGGAGGTGATCAGGAAGTACCAGCCAGTGAACAGCGGTGTGGCCATACCTCATACCAGGTGGGGTCAACTATGTTCACTTACTTCTATTTTAGAGGCCTCCACACCGGCCTCAGTGGCCTCTTCTGTTCAGCGGGCTTGGTGAAACCATCTTAAGGGTTTCTTTAGAAGGTTAAATGAGAAGGTGTGTACAGGGCCCACAGTGTCTGGCACAGTCAGTCATCACACAACAAATGTGAGTTCTTACCACCCCCCACCCCCCCATTCCACTGCACACACACCCCTCCTCCCATCAGCCACAGTCTGCCTGGCAATTCATCCCAGGGAGTGGGTGTATTTCTGTCTTTGCTCTGGAAGTGTTACAATTTCCAGAAAACTGATCCACCCATTCACTTGTTGGGTAATTCTTGTGCTTCTGGAGCTTCGGATAGGGAGGTCTGGGACTACAGGGAAATTATTGCCCAGGACTAATGTTTTCTTGGACGAGTGAGACTCAGCATGAGAGGGAGCAGGAAATGAGGGACACTAGGCACTGCTGCTCTGTCCCTTGTGGGGCCCAGGGACCTGCTGCTCTCTGTTCCGGGTCCCTCCCTGCCCCTCAACAACTCAGTGAGCCCGAAGAGCCATAGGAAATTTCCTTAACCAGCCCTTAGGGGAAATGCATCTGGACTTCCTAGAACCAGAATCCAGGAGCAGGGGCCAGGCCTCCAACTGATGCTCCTCCCATCGGCCTCTCTCCCAGTGGAGCGTCTGTGCTAATCTTTTTCTTTTTTAAGTTACGTGTGTGTGTGTGTGTGTGTGTCTGCATATACACATACACACATGTGTTGTACTTTATAAGCATGTGCATGCATAGAAAGACAAAAGAGACATCCACTAAAAGGTTAAAGGTGAATTTTCTCTGGGTTGCGAAACATAAAGGACTCGTCTTCATTTATCTCTGTACTTTTCTGTATTTTCCACAATGCAGCATTTCTTAGGTGTGCACCCTCTCCCCTGATTCCAATTTGTTCCGGAAACAGTCTCCATGGGAAACGTTTGTGAGAAGGGTGATAGCAGAGAGCATTCGTTCAATCACTTACTTATTCATTTCATTCGTTCCTTTATTTGGCAAATATGTGAGTGCATAATGGGTATTACTGCTGGACCCTATGGTAATACAAGGCATGTAAGATACAGTTCCTGTTCTCAGGAACTTTTAAATTTAGATTTTAAAAAGTTAAAGCAGCATGCTGCAAGGGAAAAAAATGAGTAATGCAAAAAATAAAGGGTCCAGAAGAGACGAGATGACTCCTGCTGGAAGCATCAGGATAATTACATGCAGGAAGCAAGGTTTGTCCTGGGCCCTCAAGGTGGGTTGCACTTGGATAAATGGAGCAGGTGGAAGGGAATCCAGGCAAGGTGGAATGCATAAGCAAAGGCACAGAGGCAGAGAAATCCCAGGGGTGTACAAATAAAAGATACTTTCTCTCGGCTGTCATGGCTAACGAGATTTATTATGTATAAATATAAATATACATATACTCACTTGAGAATTTGCTCAGAATGACGCAGTAAAGTAGTAGATGGGGCAGTAACATGCTCCCATTTCATAGGTGCGAAAAGTAAAAGTCCGAAGAGATAATGGCTGCTATCCAAGGCCTCCGATGGGATCGCAATGGGATCCACAGAAAAAGAAGGTTCTCAGATCTCTTGATCCCTTGGGTGCTCATTCCTGGGACAGAACCTGCAGATGGAAGTACAGGATTTCTTGTCAGTGGAGAAAAGCAAGTCACTAGAACTACGGAGCAGCATTCTATTACATAAACAGATGATCCCACAAATCAATCGGCCCTTCACGTGTCTATCAATAGGCGGTACATCACTGCTGGGCATAGAGGAAGGTGTAGAAAATACACACCATGCTGTCAGCATTTGTTTGGGTGAAGGAGGGTGCAAGAACTAAAGCAGGAAGGTGGTGAAAGAAGAACATTTTAGAGAACACAACTGGGAGGAGCAGAGGTATGTACGAATATGTTTGTTTGCAGGCATAGTTTATAATGGTTAAAATGGGAACACCTAAAATGTTTAGGAATAGATTTTAGTTAAAATAGTTATGACACATTCAGACCACGGAAAAACATTTTAACCCTTAAAAATGAGAAAGAATGCCCTGGCTGGTAGCACAGTGGATAAGACACCGGCCTGCGAACCCAAAGGTCGCAGGTTCGATTCCCCAGCCAGGGCACATAACAAGGTTGCAAACCAGGTCTCCAGTCAGGTCTGTGGCTGGAGGCAGGTGAAAGGCAACCATACATTGATGTCTCTCTCCCTCTCTGCCTCTCTCCCTTTCTCCCTTCCCTTCTTTCTGAAAATAATGAAATAAAATCTTTAAAAAAAAAAAAGGAGAAAGAAGATATGCAATCATTAACATGAAATAGTGTTTAGAAGACATGTTTTTAAGTGGAAAAACTTCTGTACTAGTATGCATAACATGAGCCCAGCTCTTTGTCAACTTGCACGTGGAAGGCACTTCAATGAGGGCTGTCACTGTCTATGGGATTAGATATTTTAACAGTAGATTTTTTTTTAATATTGGAAAATTTGCAAGAATTGCAATCTGCTTTTATTTACTTTAAAGACTTTATTTATTTACTTTTAGAGAGAGGGGAAGGGAGAAAGAGAGGGAGAAAAATATGGGGAAGATACATCGATTGGTTACCTCTTGCACAGCCCCAACTAGGGACCTGACCCACAACCCAGGCAGGTGCCCTGACTGGGAATTGAACCAGCAACCTTTTGATTTGCGGGCCGGCACTCAGTCCACTGAGCCACACCAGTCAGGGCTCTAATCTGCTTTTAAATTACATTTTTTTATTTGCTGGAATTAATCTCTGGTATTATCCTTCCTTTATTTTCTATCTTGATGTAATGGCCCCTCAGAACACCGTGGAGAAGGACAGCTGCTAGTGCTGCCTGCTTCCTGAAATGTCCCTCCTGTGGGAAGACTTGTCTTACTGCCCATCCTGGGGCTTATTCGCAGCAGATCCTCAGCCCCAAAAATAAACACCCGGGGTGTTTCCTCTTCCTAAAAGGGAAGCAGAAGCCCCTGGTGAGCAGAGGGAAGGGTGAGCTCTGTCTAGACCATCATCCAGGGGGAATTCTGTCCACACAGTTCCCCTTGGAAATCCCCCAGCTCTGCTGACTCAGGCCACCCGTTCTGTGTGCCTTAGATCCCAGCCATCCTGCCCTAAGGAAAGGCACATGGTCCCAGAGCCAATTGGTGCAGAGTGGCCTTTCAAAGGAGAATTTGGTCAGATAAGTTAATAAGTTCAATTACAACCTCCTTGATTGATGGCCTGTCAAGTCCAGCCTTGGTCCCTGCCTGGAGATAATCCTCTCCTGCCAGGCTCTGGGGGAAAAAAAAAAAAAAGACTGCAATGACCTGAAGGGACTCAAAGAACAAAGAGATATTTCAAGAATGCAGGTAAACAGGCCCAATTTCTGTTTCTGAGGAGAAGGGTCAGGTTCAGGAATTCTGGACAGGGAGCACTGTGCCCTCAGGAGACATGTGGAAGCGTCTGTTGACATTTCTGGTTGTCACCACTGCGGGGGGGTGGTGTTTGTATGCTGCTGGCATCCAGGAGGTAGAGCAAGGCCTGGGGTCACACTAAACATCCCACAGTACACTGGATAGCATCCTCATTTGTCAAAGAATTATCCGGCCCCAAATGTCCATAGTGCTGAGGTGGCGAAACTCTGGCTGTAAGGCGTGTTCTCTGCTTGACAGGTGCCAAGAAAGGGGATGTGGGGAGAACCCCAGACTTCTCTGCAGAGGAAAGCCCACTGGAAGGAAGATTTTCCTAAAGGTAAGAGCAATCCTACCAAGCCTCTGGTAGGATGATGTTATGTGTCCTCCTCCTTGAATTCCTTTCCCAAGATCTAATTTGATTCAACAAGCATTTACTATGCTGTTCCAGTGGGCCTAACATTACGGTAGCCGCTGTGGATGCATACATAGCGCACAGATGCTACTTGAGGTTTAATCTGGGATTTGGGGACTTAAAGCTTGATGAGAACGTGTTGCCTCGGATGGAGGAGGAGGACACCAAATGAGTGTGTGAGGGCTGGATTGGGCTGGAAGGTCATGACTCAGGGCATGAGATAATCACAGACATCCCAGTGGAAAATGTCCATGACATTATTGGACCTGGAAGCTTGGAACTCAAGCGGGAACGTGAGCTCAAGCTCTAAATGTGGAATTCTTCTCCAGAATAATGAATTCATTGAGATGGGCAGAAAATGGAACAGAAGGCCAAAGGCTGGACCTTAAGGTGCAATTCATAGTTGAAGGGCAGGAGGAGAAAGAGGATGCAGCAAAGAAGATGACTAAGAACAGGCAGAGAAGCAGGGAGAAAACTAAGAGAGCGCAGCACTGTTGCGGCGGAGGAGGGACAGTTGTGTTGTTTTTCAAGGGGCAGTCAAAAACTGTCCCTGGGTGGTGGGCACGCAATGCAATATATGGACCATGTATCATAGGAATGTACAGCTGAGACCTATATAATCCTATGACCCAATGTCACCGCAATAAATGCAGTTTAAAAAAAGGTCAAAGCTTCCTAGCATGAAGCCTGAAAAGAGGACCCTGGGATGTTGGGTGACCAACGGTTCTAGTTTGCCCAAGACTATCCCAGTTTTGGTCCTGGAAGTACCACATCCATAAACATCTTGGCCCTGGACAAATAGGGCAGTTAGGATGTGCAAAACCTTGCGCTAGGCATTAAGTTGGAGCACCAAAAATGAGCAGTTCAGCAGCCAGTCATGTCAACACATACCCTCTAAGAGACAACATTAAAAAAAATTAGATTCCACATTTGCCACATCCTGAGCATGGTCCTGGCTCAGACACAGGCCAAGGTTAATAGACTGAACTAGTTAGAACCAGTCTTTGAAAACCTTTGATCACTTTTTGAGGTTTTTGGCCTGGAAGCATTTCCTATCATAAAATTTAGTTAGCCAAACTCTTTTTTTGGCTCAAGTACTGTTTCTCTAAATTGCCTTCACTCAAGCAATTGCTTTTACTGGAAACTCAACTGTCAAGATAGAGTTGATGGCCTTTCTGCAAAAAACTCTAAAAACGAATGCAACTGATAGAAAGATGAAAGAAAATTAGCTCACTCTATCAAAGTAGAGACCCAGTTTGGAGGAAACAAAGAGATTTGGGGAACTACAAGGTTAGACACCGCTGGCAACTTCCAGAAACCCATAGCTTTTCTGAAAAATCAAGTGCAGTTGTGTTTTTGTGAACAGCATTGCAAAGCTTTTTCCAGGAGTATCCTGTGGGGCTTGGAAGTCAGAGGAAACTGTGAATGATTTTCATGTTTTTTGTTTTTGTTTTTTACATGCTTCTGGTTCTGCCCATTTCCTTTCAGCCGGAGGCTAAATGCTAGCAGCCAGTGGGTCAAGTCAGCCTGGGAATGTGTTTTCTTTGGCCCACAGGGTGTTTTTGAAAAAATTTTGAATTAGTTTCCAGCATTTCAAAACGAGGAGATTAAAAAAAAAAAAAAAAAAAAAATCCAGATTTCCTGCTTTTCTTAAAAAACTGGAAGAGCTGGGGACATTGGGGCTGCATGTGTACATGGCAGTCACCCACAGGAGCTGAGCAGCAGCTGTCCTCTTTGGATGGGACATATGCCCTTCCCTTGGCCCCATCCCCACCTGGCCTGCTACCTTCCTTTACCTGCTAAGCTCATCCCAAGACTCCACAGAAAATGAGGCTCCCCTAATCCCTCCGTCATTAGTTCTAAACACTTGCCTTGACCAGTTTCCTGTTCTACAGCCCAATGTGTTCCCAAGCCTTGGAGGTCCTGACATCATAACCGATTTCCTGTTTGTGGATTCGACTCATCCCCTTGGCCAAATACCTGGCACTATTCTGCCAGGTTACTTGTGCTTCCTGCCTCTGCCCCTCGAAACCAGGCAGACCCACCCCGTGTTCCATGCTGCTGGCTGCCATACAACCAAGCCACAGGCATTCCCCCTTGGTTTGCTCTCACTGTGTACCTGTCCCCACTCTTAGCCCCCACTCGCCACTTCCTGCAGGGCCCACCTGGTTGCTGATCCTTCAGCTCCGTCTCCTGCTCCCTCCTTAAAATCATCCCTTAGACTTAACCACAGAGTTCAGCTCCTGTTTGAACTCTGGGCCCCTCTCATAAGCCTTGCCTGTGAGTCTTCCTGCTCACAAAATCTTTAGCTCCCTTCAGCTCCAGCTTTTGGCAATATATTAGTCAGCTAGTAATGCTAGCTGCTGCAACAAATAAACCCCCAACATTTCAGTGGCTTAACATAACACTTTATTTCTCACTCACATGAGAGTCAAATAGGAGCTTTCCCAGCCTCAAGGCAAGACCCAAGCTCCCTCCAGCTGTGGCTCTCTGACCCTTCAGAGACTCAGGATCCTCTCTGTCCAGCTACTACGTAGCAAAGAAGAAAGTGGCAAAGAAACCCCTGCTTCCTAACTGCCTTCCAGCCTGGGAACGGCACACGTCACTTTCACTCACCTTCCATCGGTGAGAACTAACCATGTGTTCCCACCTGAATGTAAGAAAGATGGGAAACACAGTCTGTGGGCGAGGCGCCATCCCCCAGTGACAGTGCCACGCAGTGGAAGAGAGAGCCTGAGTTTGGGGAGGACAGCTGACGTCCCTGCCACAGTGCCCCTCCAAGCAGAAGCCCGCACCACCGGTTCCCTGCTGGACTGATTCTAGGCCCCATTCGGTGTGGGTAGGAAATGGCACATTTCTCTCCAGGATTATAGAACTGTCCATAGCAGAACTCTCTATGGCAACAGACAGAAACCCACATCAACCTAAGGGGAAAAAAAGGCTTTTGTTGGCTCTAATAACTGGGAAGCTCAGGGAATGAGGTTCCCTAAAGTACCGTTGGGTCCACACACTTAAATATGGGCGCTGGGTCTCTCTCTCTACACTTCCATATCTTGACTCAAGCCCTCTCTCCTGCAGACTTTTCCAGAGGACAGGAAAAGTGGCCGACAGCTGCCCTTGCATCACATCCTCCCAATTTCATGCTCTAAAAAGAAAAGGCCCATCTCCTCCAGCTCCAAGCTTTAAAATCTCCACAAAAGGCTCTGACTGGCCTGGCAGAGGTCACAGTTCTACCAGGGAGGCAGACGAACTGTCAGTTCCTTTTCCAGCCTGTGGGAGTGGGCAAGGAGCAGCTGCCTTAGGCAAGCGGGCCCTGGAGGACAGACAAAGCAACACGTACACAAGTGATTGACCACGTACCCCTAACAACACCTCTGTGGCCAGCCCAGACCCGGGCCTCAGTGCAAACCCCGGGAAGCAGCCTATTGAAACCAGAGCACACTCATGTGCACTGTATTAGGTAAAGCCATGGTTTCCATGAGAGTGAACAGGATCTTCATGGCGTTCCATGAATTCACCAGAGTTGGCAAGGTCTGTTGGTAAGTTTTTTTTGTAAGACCTGAACATCTTTAGGTTCCATGAAAGTGATGTATTTACAAATGAAAAATCACTGAAAACTTCATGTTCCTCTGGCAGGAATTTACTTCAGATGTTGAACGATCTCCTTTATTCATCCATCTAACAAGTAATTATTGAGTATCGTGAAGTGCCCAGTTTCCAGTCAGATACTGCACCGACTGTGATGGGCAGGCTCAAGCTTAGCGTCTCTAAGATAAAAAATGACCCCAGGACAAAGTCTTCAAGGTAATATTGTTACATGAACAAACAAGAGATTGTCAGGAATGGGAGACATTACTGATCTGCTGAAGAAATAAAGGTAAGAATCAGGAACAAATTCGTGATGCCTGACAAAGCACGTCAGAGTGCAGGTGTCCCTTGTGTGCCACCTGGCCAGTGTGCCACTGGGACCAAGATACTCTAAATGCCTTCCTTGATTGTTACTGGATTTTAGTTGGATATTTTTCCCCATGAACACACATTACCAAATTTTTATTAGGTCAATGGCAATTGTTTTACGTTTTCAACAACTTGTAATACTATTACATAAAGTAAAGAAAACCTCTACGGTCTCTGGATTCTCTTCATAAGCTTTTTTTGGTATATTTTATTGATTATGCTGTTACAGTTGTCCCAATTTCTTTTCCCTTTGCTCTCCTCCACCCAGGATGCCCCTTCGCTCCCATATCCCACACCCCTTAGTTCAGGTCCATGGGTCATGCATGTAAGTTTCCTGATTTCACCCTTTTCAATATTATTTCTAACTTCCCCTTATCCACCAATTATATTTCCTACTCCCTGAACCATTTCTTCATTTTCTTTCCATAAAGCTTTTTTTTGGGGGATAATTTTAGATTTACAGAAAAATTACAAAAATAACACCTAAAGTTCCCAGATACTCCACATTCAGTTTCTCCTAATGGTATATTTGTCAAAACTAAGAAAGCAACATTGGTGCATTTCTATTAACTAAACTCCCTACTTCATTCACATTTCACCAGTTTTTCTACTAATGTCCTTTTTTCAGTCTAGGATCCAAACCAAGATACCACAGTGAGTTTCATAGCTCTTGATTTTTAAGGATGTTTTCCTTCAAGCATGGGTCAACTTGGCCTCTTTTCCTCCTTCCTGCCAATGCTTTAGACATTTCATGGTCCATTAGCACCTGTTCTAGAGCGTGAGCGGGGGAAGGAAACAAGTTTGAAATGTTAATTAGCCAAATGTTGTTATTTATTGGTTTGTGGAAGTTAGCTCAGTTGCTAATAAGGCCAAGGCTTCCTCTCTATAAATGAGTCAGCTGGCTCAGCATTGACAGGGGACATTTCCTCAGGTGGCCATTATTTGCACCCTTAAACCTTGTCCAGCTCTTCTTAAGTGCAAACTTTTATTTTTTTGCCTTAATGGGAGCAATAGTGGAAGTGCCTGCCCTAGTACCTTGCTACTCAGTGTGAGGTTCATGAACCTGTGGCATCAACCACAGGACTTGCTGGAAGTGCAGAATCTCAAGTCCCATCCAGATCAAAGAATCAGAGTCTGTAAGGTGATTAAAAAGATTGGCCAGTCACCAAAAGTTTATTGAGAATTTACCCTGTGTGATGTGCTGTCATTTCAAAAGAAAAAAAAAGAATCATATCTTGCCATCATAGAACATAGCATCTGTCTAATAGAGATTCTAGACAAGCAAAATGACAACGACAAATGCAGTTGTGAAGATGTGTTACGTAAGTACAATAGAATACTATTCAATCCTAAGAAAAGATGAAATACGGCCATTTGAAACATTGAATGGATCTTGATAATATCATGCTAAATGAAATAAGTCATGGAAAAGGACAAGAACCATATGATTTCACTTAAACAAAAAGAACTCACAGGCGCGCACACCCAACAGTATGATGGTCACTAGAGAGGAAGGGCATGTTAGGAGGTTGAAGATAAAGGGGGTCAAATGTATGGTGACAGAAGGAGACTAAACTTTGGGGGGTGAGCCCACAAGGCAACATACAGGTGATGTGTTATTGAATTGCATATTCATAAGCTTATTAACCAATGTCACCCCCAATATATTCAGTCTTAAAAACAGGCAATTATGATGATGGGGTCCTGCCAGAGAGTAAAAGAGCCTAATTTCAACTGGGGGATGAAAGAAGACTTTTCAGAGAGTGTCGTATTTGAGGTGGCACCTGAAGAATAAGATTTAGCCAATCTAAAGGGACTTACAAGGGCTTAGGTTGAAGGAAAAGCAGGTTAGGGGTGAAGGAACGCAGAGGTAAGAGACAGCGTGGCCTCTCCTGGGAACTGCACACACTGCAGCGTGGCTAGAACACTAAATGCCAACACTGAGGGTGATCCATCCAGTGGCTTCTCTCTGTAGTCAACAGCGTCATCAGCACATATTATTGAGCACCAACTATATGCTAGGCACCGTGCTAGGTGTTGAGGATCATAAATGTTGCAGTCAGTTAAATGTTGTAATTACCCAAACAAGTGGAGAGAAGAGGTACACAACACATCAGAGGATTCCCCGAGATGGAACAGTCCAAGGGAGGCCACGCCTGGGTTCAGGGAAGGTCAGTGGGGTGTCACAATTATTGAGGGGCTTAGGAAAGGGGTCCTAGCTAAAGCGGCCTGTAATGAAAGGGTATGAGTCCTGTCGAGCCGTGAGGTGATGCCAAGGTCAACACTGTGCAGGGGATGGAAGGGATAGTTTTCTACTGCTGCATAATAAGTCCCCCCAAACTTAGTAAATTAAAAAGACACTCACATTAGCTGACAGTTCTGTGGGTCAGAAGTCCAGCAAGCTTAATTTGGTCTCTCTACTTATGAGAACCTAAGTCAAAGTGTTATTAGCCAGGCTGGGCTTTCATCTGGAGGCCCTGTGGAAGAACCCACTTCTAAATTCATTCAGATGTTGGTGAAGTCCAGTTCTATGTGGCTGTAGGACTGTGGTCCCTGTTTCCTTACTGGCTGCTGACCAGGGGCTGCTCCCCTGCTCCTAGATGCTGCCCACATTCCTCAAGTGAGCGCCTCCATCTTCAAAGCTCACAACAGTGCATTGAACTCCCCTCCTGTTCTACATCTGCAATTTCCAAACAAAGCTCTCAGCTCCCAAGGGCCCACATGATTAGATTAGGCCTCCCTGGATAATCTCCCTATTTTAAGGTCAACTGTTCCAAACAACATAACACAGTAACAGGAAGGATGTATTGAGGTTCCTGGGATTAGGACATCTTTGGTGATGGCAGTGCGAGATCACTTTAGAAATTCTGTCTATACTCTTCCAGGAATGGCATTGTTAGGCATTCACAATGGTCCAGCTGGAGGCTGTCCTACAATACAGCCTCTAACAAAACTAGGCTGCCCCAAACCCCAGGCAATAGAATTATTTATCTTTATATCAAAAAGGTCAGGAAAGCACTGAACTCTGTATGTGACATGTGCCCAGGTTAACTTTGAGGAGTTTGTGCTGTAAGACCTAAAGTTCTAATGAGGTTGTCTAAAACGAAGAAGCATGTCAGCAGGGCCTATGGTGGATCCATGTGTGCTAACTGTGTCTGTGACAGGATCAAGTGTGCTTTCCTTATTGAGGAGCAGAAAATTGTTGTGAAAGTATTGAAGGCACAAGCACAGAGTCAGAAAGCTAAATAAGAATGAAGCTTTTTTGAGTAATAAAAACAATTAAAAGGTTAAAAAAAAGAAAGAAAAGAAAATTCTATCTATTACAGGAACTAGTGATCCAAATGGGAATTTGGGATCCTGACTGGCTGGCCTTGGTCAGCAACCTTATGGTGAGGATGGAAGTGGGGTCTGCATTCTGATGGCCGCTTAGGAGGCAGGCCTTTGCACTATTTTGATTGCACACGGTCACAGAAGGTCTCATACCCACTCCATGATTTATCTGATCTCTTGTGGGATTCTGGTGATCACAGTTATTTCTGGAGTTAAGCTCCTCCTTCCGCTGAATAAGGTCAGTCTGTGAATCTTCCCACCATCAGTATGAAGAATGTTGGTTCTGTTTCACAGCAGCCCAGATCTGGAATTCAGTCCCATTCTAGTCTTGGCACAAAAATAAAACAAAACAAACAAGCAAGCTCCAAGCAGGTGACAGGGAAGCAAAGACCTGAAAGGGTGACCAAGAGGGTGAAAACTAGGTCCCACCTGAGGGGAACAGGTTTCACTAATAGAGAGAGCAGAGTGTGTGAGCACAACTCCTGCTTTAGGGAGTGAGGAAGGAGGACAGACTTGGACCTTAAAGGAATATTAAGACCCAAGTAAGAGGAGAAGAGAAAACAGCTCTTCAGGCAGGGCCCTATAGACAGGAAAGGCAGGGAGGAGGGCTATTTGGCTGCTTCTTATCAATTACCAGAACTCTGACTGGAGTGCAGGAGTGTCACAGAATAGGCTGGGTGTTAAAGCCAACTTCTAAAAGGCCTAGGACACAAGGGTGTTCCTGGACTTTGGCATTGAAGAGCCATTGAGGCTTTAGGATGACATGTCAATGTATGCTACCAAGGTTACTTTATTGACTTAACTGGCACATTTGCAAATGTATTCCTTCAGATTACACAAAACCTGCCCCCTACACCACACACACCCCTTCAATTTACAAAAGAGCAACTGGTTGGTAATGTAAGACCCTGCATTGATCTGTTTTCTTCCTTTGTCTTAGTCATTCCTTGGTTTACAGGGAATTAGCTGCAGCGGCAGAGCTGCCACTGACAGGCAACGTGTTGAACAGGATCAATTACCTCTTAGCATCTAGTCCCATTTTTTCTGGGCCTTCTTAAAAGCTAGAGAGCTATAAACTATGTTTCTCTGACTCCCTTGCAGCTAGGATTCTGTAATAGTGCAAAGTAAGGCCCATCAATTAGATGTAGTTATGTGAGAAAAGGCAGAAGAGAGTCAATAGTCACCTTCCTGCTGCTTTAGCAATGTTCTGCTGATGAGCAATGTCACAGCCATGTGGACATCTACAGCAGCAGTCCAGTGTTCAGATCCATGAGTGTCGAGTGGAACTGGAGGGAGAGAAGGTGGAGGTGGCACCTGCTCCTTGGATTACAGCCATGGCGGTGAATTCTTAAACTGAGTCGGGTCACTGTAGTCACCTCATTGTGGAGGAGTTGTAGTTCCCTTGGGAGATCAGTTTTGCAGTGCTATGGTATTCATTCCAAGAGGGAGCTCAATTCTGTAGCCATTCTGATAATGGTATAATCATTACTTTCCTTCTTGGTTAAAATATCTTGGGTGGCTTTTGTTTCTGGCTTGAACCTTAACTTCTGCAGCAAGAGGTTATCAAAGCATAGCTTTTCAACTAAATAGACTTCCTTTAAAAAAATGCTTATAGCTGACATCCAAACTGTGATGAATTGAGGAGGTCTGGAACCACATGCCTCTTAGCATGTGGGTTTCGCTAGGATAATGTTCCCAAAGTGTGATACACACTCGTGTCTCTTTAATGATAGACATTCATCCCTCTGTGGGAAGATTTTAGATAGTACATGGTGAACATTTACATAATTTTGATAAGTGTGTGTGTTTATTTTAATGTGTACTAGAGGAGGATTTATAGGTAGCATATCAGATCTGATTTCATGAATCAGTGACTTCATAAATGTTATTGTTTATGGCAAGGCTAAAGTGGGTAATGAGTATGCCAGCAAAACATGTTAATTAACCTAATGAAAACTATTAAGTAAACAACAGATAGATGGCACACAGATCTGGCAAAAAACCATGAGGATGGTATTCAAATGACTGAGGTTGGACAAACCCTTTCCTAGCTATTCATTCTTATGAATCCTCTCACTGTACAAATGGAGGAGAGAAATTTGAAACCATAAAATCTGTTCTCCAACCTGTACTAGACCCCACTCCCAAAGACCACCATTCTTTTTAATTCTAGATATTTCTGAAAGTCTCCACGGCTCTGCAACGTTGTAGAGAGAACACCCAGAACCTATGGGTTATCATGTGCCAAGGCTGGATCAGCTCATCAGCAGGTCCCATGGGTGGGGTAGGGAGGAGAAACTGCAAAAGGAGCCTGGCTCCAGGAACAGCATGTATTCAACACAGAGCCATAAGTTTAGAAATAGCAGACTTGGGTGTGTTTGCTGTGGGAGCCTTAGTACTATAGCGAAAGGGAAGATAAGAATCCAGGATTCTTCTCATAGGGAAAGCTGCCAAAGCCATCTCCCAAGAATCCCCAGCAAAAGCCACAAGCCCCAGACACACTAACAAAATCAGACGACAACAAGGAGCCACCCTACTTCTCTGCCCTTGTTTATGTCCCTCAGACCTCGGAAGATACTGCAGGTAAATGACTCTAAAGGTAATGAATACAAATTGCAACTACTCAAAATCTATACCTTGATAATGCTTAACTGCAACCGTGGAGTGATAAGACAAGAAACTGGACTACTGGACATACAGAAAAAATGGTCTAAAGTGTCTAATGATTTCCAAATGCCCATCTACAGATCAGTGTCCAGCTGGCTACAGAATAATCACCCATCTGGGGATTGGGTGTGGGTGTGTTTTTTAAACCTTTTCCAGCTTTATTAAGATATAATTGGTATATATAGCATTGTGTAAATTTGAGGTGTATAACATGTTGATTTGATATACTTATGTGTTGCAAAATGATTACGACTGTAGGATGGGTGTGTGTGTTTTAAAATTATAGATTACCAGTCACCACCCAGAGAGGATTCTGTTTCAAGTCAGAGGTGGGCAGTCAGGATCAGTGCTTTTAACAGGTCGCACCAGTGGTTGCTCATAGTCTAGTCTGCAAACTACTTTTTGAGCCCTTAGTACCTTAGGTCTAGTTGCTTCTTCTCATTCCCCACTGGACTAAGCTAATTCATTCCTTCCATGTTGGTTGACTCAAACAGCTTGCTTCCCGCCTCTTTCTTTCTTTAAGCACATTAGAGCCAAATCAATGACTCTAAAAAACAGAAAAGTATGTAGTGCAAAAAAAAAAAAAAAGCTTTACTTTTTGGGGAAAAAGTCAATGTAACTTCTCAAAACTACAGTTTCCCTCATCTTTAATAAATATGCCCACATTACTGGGTTGTTGAAAGGATGAAACAAAGCTTGATTCAAGCACCTGTGACATGTGAGCTAAGTTAATGACATCATTTCTATGCCTGGAAGCATCCAGGGCTACCAGAGCAGGCATGTCTTGTTTGTCTGGACAGCATCTCCTCTTTTGGAAACCGTCTCCCGCTATTCTGCAAGACTCTGGAGGACAACCAACTGCAGATACATTGCTGGGGGCGGGGGGCGGCACGTGACCTAAGCTAAGCCAATCAGACTCCCAGGAATTTGAATGTCGAGTGGGGATGCTGGGGTGAAAGGTTTGCAGTTTGGTTTAGTTTTTTTTTTACAACTAGTTTATTAATTATTCTGTGCTTTCTTTATTCATCTTTTGAGAGGTTTTAAGTTGAGTCTTGAGCTCATTCTCTGGAGATTCCCCTTTTGGTCAGTTTTTCTTTTAACTCTATAAACTCCCCAGTATCATTCTAACAGATTGCCCCCTTTTTCTTTTCAGTTAACCCAGAATTGATTTCTATTTTCTAAAATCAAAAGCCCTAGCTGATACAGCTCCCCACTGTCTACAGAATGAAGCATATAAACTCATCTTGTACAGATTTTTCACATTATATTTATACCTCACTTAATGGCCCTGCTCTAAGTAAGCTGGAGCCCTTGTGTAAATATGCCATGAAAGCTTGTTATTCGACTGTTGGCATTTTGTGGCAAGGAGGGTCACTAACTCATCTCTGACCCCATGGTAGATGGCTTAATGTATTTTGATCAGATTGAATTAAGAACCAGCTCTGACATTTAAAAAAAGAAAAGGCATTCAGAGCAGAAATGCTCCCCAGAGACAAGGATTATAAGGAATCTAGGGGTATAAAAGCAAGTTCTGGAGATATTTTAAAGATTTTTTATTTCGTTATTTTTAGAGAGGGGAAGGAAGAGAGACAGAGAGGGAGAAAGGCATCAATGTATGGTTGCGTTTCACCTGCCTCCAGCCACAGACCTGACTGGAGACCTGGTTTGCAACCTGGTTATGTGCCCTGGCTGGGGAATCGAACCTGCGACCTTTGGGTTCGTAGGCTGGCACCTTATCCACTGTGCTACCAGCCAGGGCTTGGAGATATTTTAAAAAGTATATTACTAAGAGTATGTTCTATTCCTTTGATTAGAAATTAGATTTCAAAGTTTAAGACAGGAGGCCCAAATGAACTAGCCCACTGATGGTCAATTAAACCAAATGTCTCTGTGTTTATATACTATGACATTCTGGGTTATGCACTTTAGTTTCCATAAAGATTATTTGTACCCTCAGGACATCCTTCCTACTTGGTAAATCTTACTCATAGGTTCTGAGTTCTGAAACTTAAATCAATTAGAAGAGTGCAAATTTTTAACTGATCACAATAAAATTAAGAAATTATGTTGATTTTAACTTGATCTAGTAACAGACTATTAGTAAATTCCCTTCCTTACCTGTCCCTCCTCCTCTATTATTAGCTCTAGTCACTGATTAGCCATTGCTACCTGGGGTCCCATTCATCAGAGGACCTTTTTATTCCCTGATAGTAGAGAGAGGTAATGATAAAAGTAATTTCTCCATCAGTAATGATCCAGCCCTGGCCGGTATGGCCCAGTGGATTGAGTGTTGACCTGTGAGCCAGCAGGTCGCCAGTTTGATTCTGTCAGGACACATGCCTGGGTTGCAGGCCAGGTGCTCAGCTGGGAGCGTGCAATAGGCAACAGATCAATGTACCTCTTGCACATTGATGTTTGTCTCCCTCTCTTTCTTCCCCTCTCTCTAAAAATAAATAAATAAAATCTTAAAAAGAGAAAGAAAAGAATCACTCAATGAATAAGGCAGCCTTGAAGTCCAATATATGTGGGTTTATACCCTGTCCTGGCACTTGTTGGTAGTTTAACCTCAAGCAAGTTATCTCCCCTCTTGAGGTCTTAGTTTCTTTAGCTGTAGAATGGGATAAAAATGTTGAACCCCATCTACCAGATTCTCTTTCTGTTGGACCTGGTGGCTGTAATTGGAATTTCGTAAACAGCGAGTTGCTAGGAGGACCAGGTGTCTGAAAAGCCCTAAAATGGTCAGTGCTAAAAACACGTTCTTCACCCTTCTGCTCTGTTACCCTCTTCCCTAATACCATCTGTCCATTTCCACTCCAGACTTCGAATCATATTCTGTACAAGTATATGTACCTAAAAATACAGTTTTAATATAGAAACATATTCTGTGTACACATTCACTCATTTGTTCAACAAACAGTTTTTGAGGATTCATTTGTGCTAGTAGCACTGCGATAAACCAGCTGGACAGGTTCCCTGTTCTCCTGGATCTCACGTTCCAGGAGGGGAGTATTCCCGTCCTGTGATAAGGAGGCGCCAGGCTGGGGAGGAGCGCCACGTGGACTAGGCAGGTGAGGGAAGCTGCTCTGAAAAGAGGGCCTGAGGAAGAGCCACCTGCAAACCAGGCCGGGGAAGAGCAGCCCAGGCCAAGGGCAGCAAGTGCAAAGCACCAGGACAGGAAGGAAGAGTGTAGCGTGTTTGAGGAGGGATAGGGGTGAGAGGGAATGGCAGGTCCCTGCTGGCCGCTGAGAGGAGTGGGACTGAAATGGGGCATTCTGGGGAGGCTGAATCGAGGAAAGGATGGCCAATTGATTTGTTTTAAAAGCATCATTCTGGCCCTGGCTGGTAGCACAGTGGATAAGGTGCCGGCCTGCAAACCCAATGGTCAATGGTTTGATGCCCAGCCAGGGCACATAACCAGGTTGCAAGCCAGGTCTCCAGCCAGGTCTGTAGCTGGAGGCAGGTGAAAGGCAACCGTACATTCATGTCTCTCTCCCTCTCTGCCTCTCTCCCTACACTTCTCTCTACAAATAATAAATAAAGTCTTTTAAAAAAAGAAGAAGAAAAAAGCATCATTCTAGCATTGTGTCTCAGAGTGTTTTGCAAGGAGCTGGATGGAAGCGAGTCTCTGTGACCACCGCCCCATGTTCTACCAGACACTTGGACGCCTAGAAAGCACAGTGTGGCCTGGGAACACTGAGCTTCATCCCCACCTGCACAGCAGTCACCTGGGGGCACTGTTAGCAAAATTCTAAGGATCCATAGCTACCCCCACAGGCCAAGAGAATCAGAATCTCATAGGTGGGGCCAGGCTAATTTTTGTTTGTTTTTATTTTTTTACAAAACTCCCTGGGATATTTTCTATGCGCTCAGAGCTGAGAATCAATGTGTGGGGGTGGGTTCTCCAGGACCCAAGCTCTTGCCTGAGATACCTTTCCAGGGCCTGACACCCTGTCACAACATTCTTTTTCAGGGTGACCAGCAATCAGCCACTTGGGTAGCTCCCTGCATACCAACTCTAGTGGTGCCACCCAGCAGCTCTCTTTTTTCTAATAAAGTTACCCCTCCCTTCTTCCCCATTGCCACACCCAAGGCAAATCTCAGAGAGAAAAAGAGTGAAGGAAGCCTAGCTAGGAAGGGAGTTGTCAGGCTTCTGGGAATTCCCCATCCACCTTCAGGGTGCCCTGTAAAAGGCTCCTGCACCCAGGGGCACAGCATATGCTGCTCAGAAATGGCAAGATGTCCCCAGGAAGTGACTTGATGACTGTCCTCCCCCACCCAGTCCACATGGAGCATTCAAAGAATTCAAGAACTGGAAGAAACATTAGCATCAGTAGTTTCATTCCAACTTAACCATGGGTTGGCAGGGGAAGGCGCTGGGCACTAAATATAGTCAATCTTGTATTTTTAAGGCATTCCTAGAAGCTTGAGAGTGGGGAAGAGAACTTAACACCCACATTCTGGCAGGCTCTGTGTTCTGTGTGCAGTTCACAGGCCTCATAAAACTCCGTAAAACAGATGTTGTTATTCTCATTTAGAGATTAGACAACTGAGGTTCAAAGAGGTAAAGTAACTTTGCCAAGATCCTGCTGAAGCCCCAGGAAAACTGTGTTGCCCTTGCACTGAAGCCCAGGTTCCGTCCACCACGGCACTGTGTTCCCTTGGTGTCCTTTTCTAGACTCTTCCTTCAGTGGAGGGATGGTCAGCACCACGCCTTCCCCCATGTCCCCTCATTTGAGGTCAGGAAAGTCCCTGAGCCAGCTCTCTAACTTTTGCTACTCCTTGCCCACCACTGCCTCCCGCCCTGCCGCCAAGTGCTCTCTCCCAGTGCCCAGCACCCCCCCCCCCCCCCCCCCCCCCCCCCCCCCCCCCCCCCCCCCCCCCCCCCCCCCCCCCCCCGTCCCTCTCCCCTGCCCCTCCCCCTCGCATTTTCTACAAACGGGAGCCAGAGCACAAAGCAGCCCTAATGTATTCGGAAAGAACCAAACATGGAAGTTGAAAGGCTGTCCTTTTTAGATTTGTTTAACATTTACTTTTAGAGCAAGGGGGGAAAGAGGGAGAGAAACCTCAACATGCGAGAGAGATATCTACCGGTTGCCTCTCGCAATGCCCCAACTAGGGAGCTGGCCCGCAACCCAGGCCTGTGCCCTGACTGGGAATTGAACTGGTGACCTTTCATTTCACAGGCAAGCACTCAGTCCTTTGAGCTGTACCAGCTAGGGCAAAGGGCCGTCCCTGTTACTTGCATGTTTTGATGAAGAGGCAGAGGGAGAGAACTGTTTGTACCCCTGTGTTCTGACACAGGGGTGATGGCTTTGCCTAGGTTGATATGGTTTTGCATACTGATTCCTCCTCAACAGGGAGGAATTTTCCCAACTACTCCAGACCTTCCATGATCTCTCCTTTGTGGGCTATGTCTACAGAGGTAGCACTTACCTAAGGAAAATCAGCGTATCCCGTAATGTTCTCTTGCTGTTGCATATGGACATGTTATGACTAACCACACCCCCCCACACACACACATTTGTGTCCCTCAACGCCCTAATTGGCTGACCCTGTCGCATGCAGGGACCAGTCAATTTATACCCAAAAGGTGGCACCACACCTACTCCCAGGCCTGAAAAGAGCAGGAAATAGAGAAAGAAGCCATTCTTTATGGCATTTTGCTTTCAAGGCAAAATTCAGTCCCTGAAGGAAGCCCTGTAACCAAGTTCCTCTTCCACCTGAATGAAGCTTCCTCCAGCTCCTGGTGGATCCTTCCCCATCCTCCTCCCCCTTCCCCAAGAACTCAGGTGGTCTACCGGGCTCTTTTCAGATCTTAGCTAATTCTCACAAGCTGGGCAGCATTATTCCTATTTTACAGCTAATGAAGCTCAGGATCAGAAAGGGTAACTTGCTCCGAGGTACAGACAGCTAGTGAAGAGCGGGTTGCTGGGCCACAAAATGTCGGGGTCTCTGGTACTCAGTTCTGCGCTTCATCTCCACCAGGCTCGAGGCTCCTCAAGGTGGAGGCAAGAGTTGGGTTCTCACAGGCCTCAGCCTGTGGCAGAGAGAGGCACAGTGAGTGTTTGCTCAGTGAATTGTCTGAGGAAGTTTACCCTGATTACCTATTGTGTGAGAACCAGTCTTCGGGACAGAGGAAGTGTTTGTGCAGTGATAAGGCCCATGTGCCTGTTGGTGGCCCCATGCCCTGGGCCGGGAAGTGAAGTGGGAGGGTGGACAGTAGAATGGCTCAGGGTGAGAGGCTCTTCGCTGATAGGGGCTGAGGGAGGGGCTGAGGAGGGTGGGAGCAGCACCTAAGGTTAACTGGGTGTTGGCTTCCCTGGCCGCTAGGCCACCAGGTGTCCTCATCTGAAAGAGCTACAGACCTGAAGGCAGTGGAAGGCAGGCTCTCAGTGAACAGGAGGGCCACCTGGGCGTCATGGGAGAAGCCTGAGTGGAAGGCAGGGATTTGGGTTTGGGACACCCCGGGGGCCGATGTAGGGTTTGAAGGAGCTCCCCAGACAGATGAAAGAGAAGTGCAGTTAGATTGAATACCTCTGAAAAGAGGACATCTTCTTGGGGGGGCCCCAGACCGCAAAGGGAAAGCACTGGAAAGCCTGGTTTGAAAGGTTCAGAAATGATGGAACTTGACGTGGGGAAGCTGAGCGAGGGGAGGTTTAAGATGAGTGGGATGCCTTGGGGGGTGACAGTGGAAGTGCAGGGTGGCAGTGACAGGAGGGATGGGCGGGGGACCCAAGCCAATACCTCACATCCCCACATCACCTTTCACTGACTGAGTGACTTTGGATCAGTTTCTTAACCTGTCTGATCCTCAGTTTCCTTATCCATAAAATGGGAGATTATACCATCTGCCCTGTGCTGTTGTTGTGAGGGCATACTGAGATAAAGCACGTACTGAGCTTAGCACAGGAGTTGGGTAATAAAAATATTCTATACACGTGCAGATAGCAAAGGCTGATGATGGTGGAGAGATCAAAGTATGTCCTTGGGAGATAGGGCTCTTAGAATATAGCAAACAAACAAGCAACTGCCAATCTGTTCTACTTCATAACAGCTTAAATTCACTGAGGGCATACTATGCACCAGACGCTGTTCTAAGTGTTTCATATGTTTTATTTCATTGAATCCTAACCACCACCCTATGAGGTGGGCACTACAATTATCCTCACCTACACGAGAAAGCTGGGGCACAGGCAGTGTAGGTGACTAGCCTGAAGTTACAGCTGGTGGGAAGCCGAACTCTGGCATCTCTGTCACCAGGGCCACACACTTACAGCCTCCTGCTCATCAGCTGAAAGAAATGGAAGACATGTAGAGGTACAGAGGGGACCAGTCACGGAGCTCTCAGCCTGGCATGGGGCTTCCAAAACCTCTGGTGCCTCAGAATCTCCAGAAGTTGATCTAAAATGCACGCCCCAGGGCCTCACGCCCAGAGAGCCTCACTCTAGCAGCAGGGACAGCGGTAAGAGCTAGACGGAGCATGGAGGCCAGAAATCTGTCCATTTTTGTTCCTTTTTCTAAAAAAGATTTTATTTATTTTTAGAGAGGGGAAGGAAGGGAGAAAGAGGAGAGAAACAACAATGTGTGGTTGCCTCTCATAAGCCCCCGACTGGGGACCTGGCTCATAACCCAGGCATGTGCCCTGACTGGGAATCGAACCAGCTACCTTTGGGTTTGAAGTCAGGAGCTCAATCCACTGAGCAATACCCCCCCGGCCATGCCCCCTCTTTTTTTTTTTTTTTTTTTTTGACTGACAGACCATGCCTCCGGTTTATTTGTATAAACATCACAGTAGGACTCCAAGTTCATGCAAGACAGTGGCCGAGGGGTCACACCAGTTCTGTCCTCACATCAGCAGACAGGAGCTTCTACCCTGGAAGCCTTCATAGGAGCCTGAGCTGGAGCCCCAGCCACAGCGTGAGTCTTGGTTTGAGCCTTGGCCTGGGGCTTCGCCAGCAGAGCCCGGGACCCTCAGCAAGGCAGACGTGAACATTTTCCCCAACCTTGGGTTGAGTTGTTGAAACTCAACTGAGCTTGCACCTGCTGTTCTTCGAGATCTTAACTTGACCTCCTTGGGCTTCACAAGGGCCTTGCATTGCTGGCCTGCATCTTCTTCAGGCCCTTCTGCCTCTGCTTTCAGGCAAAGCACATACTCCTCGGGAACCTAAGGTCTGCCTCCTTAAGACATTCATATCTTTGTGATCAAGGTGTTTTGATACCATTTCTGTGCCGTTTTCAGGGCTGGTTGTATATGATGTGATTCTTGAACTTGGCCATGTCTACCAAAGCCCACAGCTTCCGAAGGACCTCAGAAACGTGTGTTGTTTTTTTTTTTAAAGATTTTATTTCATTCTTTTTAGAAAGAGGGGAAGGGAGAGAGGCAGAGAGGGAGAGAGACATCAATGTATGGTTGCGTTTCACCTGCCTCCAGCCACAGACCTGACTGGAGACCTGGTTTGCAACCTGGTTATGTGCCCTGGCTGGGGAATTGAACCTGCAACCTTTGGGTTCGCAGGCCGGCACCTTATCCACTGTGCTACCAGCCAGGGCAGAAACGTGTGTTTTTAACAAGGTCCTGAGGGAATCTTCGTGCAGGTGGTCTAAAAATAAGGGGAGAGCTCATGGGTGCAGGAGTAACCAGATACCCAGTGGGAATAATATTTAGGTGATGTGAAGTGACAAGGTCTCCTAGATAAGGTGGCATTTGACTTGGGGTTTAAGGACGGATAGGATTTTGTACGTCCCTCTCTCCTTCCCTATTTGGAGGCTATATTGGGTTGAACTGTGTCCCCACAGAAGATATGTTGAAATCCTAACCCCTGAAACCTTTGAATGTGACCTTATTTGGAAAAAGAATCGTTGCAGTTGTAAGCAGGTTAAGGATCTTGAGATGAAATCATTCCAGATGATCTCGATGGGACCTAAATCTAATGACAAGTGTCCTTATAAGAGATAGAGGGGAGAGACAGAGAGGAAAGGAGAAGTCCCCTCGAAGACAGGCAGAGATTGGTGTTACGCAGCCACAAACCAAGGAGTTCTTGGAGCCACCAGAAGGTGGAAAAGACAAGGAAAGATTCTCCCCTAGAACCTTTACATAAAGCATGTCCCTGCTGGCACCTTCATTTCAGATTTCTGGCTTCCAAATCTGCAATGAAATATACCTCTGTTGTTTTAAGCCACCATGTTTGTTCTCATTGATAATGGCAGTGCTAGGAAACCGATACAGAGGCTTTTTATCCTAGTCTCACCAATCCCCCCCAGCAAGACCTTGCCAATTAGATACTGAGTTGTGGAGGTCACAGCCTGCAGATAGCTTAGCTGTGACTGCCAAGTCCCCTGCCTGACAGCAGGCCCTAAAGGCGGAGCAGAGCTGGTAATGATGTAGTGGCATCATCTTTGCAAACTTGCAACTTCCTCACCTCTCTTCAGATGCAGGCTTGTAAATGGTAAGAAGTCAAAAAAGAAAGGTTTGTCCTTGGTTGCTGGACTTGCATTTTACAAAGGACATGTCAACACCTAGAGAGCATAGTCTCCAGCTCAAAGGCACCCATGAGTGGGCAGCAGGGCAGAGCTAGTACCGCTATCTAGGGCACACATCAGTGGAACTAGTCTCTGACTTTCGATGTGGGTTTGCCATGAAACTCTGGTTATTACAGTGCTGTCATTTCTATTTTATTTTATTTATTTATTTTCTTAAAGCTTGATAGGCTGACTTATTTATTTCAAGATTTTATTTATTTTCAATATTATTACAATGCTGTCATGCTGTCACTTTAATTTCACTCCAAAAGAATCAGTTATTTCTAATGACTGCTTGGTGGTTGACTTTCTTGGCTCTGACCAACCTGTGGGTAGTGGCTTTTAACCTGTGGCTTAGGGACTCGGATGATTCCCTTCCCCATTGCTACATCTTCTGCTTTAGGGATGTAAGTTGATCTTTGGAAGCCGCTCTCCAAAATGCAGAAGTTGGCCATCTGTAGGACTGACAGCACTGGTTGTGGTTTGTGAAACACCCTATCTTAGAGAAGTCCGTCTTTAGAACAGCTTATTAATACTTCCTTCGTCCGTGTGCCGCAATGACTTTCTGCCAGGGAGAAGAAAGGCTGCCTCATGTGCCTGCGGAGAGAGCTTCCTCCTCCTCTGAAACCTTAGCTTCCCATTCCTCCCTCCCTGACACTGGAGCTGAGAGCACAGCCAGCAGGGGAAGGGACCTTGTCCCTGAGCTGGTGTTCCAAATACTCTAGGTACTAGAGGAAAAACTTCATGCCAGCCTCTCGGAAAAAGGACAGCAGAGTTTCAGCAGGAGAAACAGGAAGGCAAAGCAAACTGAGAAATATTTATTGAGCACATGCCACTAGAAAGGCATTGAAAGGCTAGGTGCTAAAATAGGAATGGGCACCCTGGCTGGTGTGGTTAGTGGATGGAGCACTGAGCCTGTGAACCGCAAGGTCACCGGTTCCATTCCCAGCCAGGGCACACGCCTGGGTTGCGAGCCAGGTTCCCCGTTGGGGGCCTGTGAGAAGCGATCAGTGTGTGTTTCTCTCTTGCTCTTTCTCCCTCCCTTCCCCTCTCTCTGAAAATAAATAAATAAAATCTTTAAATAAATAAATAAGTCAGTCTATCAAGCTTTTAAGAAAATAAATAAAAAATAAAATAGAAATGGGCAAGGGGTAGGCTGAAGCATTAGTTTTCAACCCTGGGTGCGGGTTGGATCACAGGAAAGGTTTCAAAAATTCTGACACCTTGGTTAGATCCCAGACCATTTACATCAAAATATGTGGTGGACATTCTGGCATCAGCACTTTTTAAAGATCCCTAGATGATTCCAATGGGCAGCAAAGTTAAGGAGCCACTGAAATATGATATTCCTACGGACCATACCCAGATATTCTGTTTTCAGTGGTCTGGGTTGGGTCCTAGGTGGGACCTAGGCATTGGCAGTCTTGTTTGTTTTAGGCTGCTCAGGGGATGCCAGCTTGCCGAGGTGATTCATGTAAATATTAAAGGGAAAGGCACATTGGCATTATCATCAACGTGCCTGCAGTAACCGCTCTTTTCCATTTGTATGGGCCGTACGTATCTCTCACAAGATGGAGTTTTTCTTGAAAGAGAATGGGTTTTGGTGGATCTCAGAGACTGCTGGATGCCAGGTACGACTTAGTGGCCTGTCCAGGGGGAAAAACACATTGGACAGGAAATTCAAAACTTTCTCAGAACCATGATTGAAGGCCAACAACATTGTAGTCCTCTGCTCTAGCAAGCTTTAAGATCTCTGAGTGCTTTTGAAATAAGCTCAAGCTCTATTGAGGATCTGCATGTGTATGTACAATCTTTAGGCATAACTGTGTCCAGGTGTAGAGTATCATATAGCTACATGTTTGGGAGTAAATGTCATTTGGTCATTTGCCTCTGTTAATTCTCCATTAGAAGCCTTCAACTCTGGGGCTACTTCACAAAGTACTAGGCAAGTTCCCTCCCTCCCTCCTTCCCTCCTGCCTTCCTTTCTCTTTCTCTCTTCCTTTCTTTCCCTTCCTTCCTTCCTTCCTTTTCTTTCTTCCTTCCTTCCTTCCTTTCTTTCTCTCTTTCTTTTTACTTCCTTTCTTCCTCCCTCCCTTCCTCAATACTTTGCCTCTTCTTCTTTGTAGCCTAAGTGAGTATAGACATAGGTAAAGAGTTCCAATCTTACCTCCCTGACCCTATTTCCTTTTCCCCTGGAGTCCCATTTTTGCAACTTTTTCATCCCATGGTCGCTCCACTTTGGTCCAGTGGATTTTTTTTTTTTTTTTTTTTTTTTTTCATCTCATTTCTGCCTTGGGATTCTGCCTTCCTGGACTCCAGGACCTTTTTCTCTACGCTGGGATCTAGGGCCAGTGTTCTCCAGAAGCAAACAGTGTTTATAGGGCAGAGGAGAAACCTTCCTTCTTGCCTGTCCTCTTCAGCTTTTGTTTTGTAGAGGTGGTGGTTCATGTGGTGGTGCTTATGTTTTCTGAAACTTATTCTTTTGGGACACATTTTGTATCTTTTGCTTACATCATCTCCAAATTTCTTCCTAATAAAAATTTTTGTTAAAACCAGACTCCTCAGTGCTCTCAGCTCACATACAGCATTAGAACTTTGATCCTGACGATCAGGATTTATTGGCAGCAGTATATAAGACAGGGTCTTGATAGTTTATCTTGCCAACATTGATGGAGGACACTATCATGGAGAATTAGTACTGGAGCTCATATTTCCCATCCAGGTACATAAAAGTTTAGTACCATGAGAATCTGAGAGGAAGATATAGCTTGTTTTTTCAAGGAAAGTGAATTTAGGAAAGAGACAAGTAGATGTTACAAGTTCTGCATTAACTATTAACATATCTTCATGAATGTTCTAAAAGGCTTAAATTCACTTAAACCCCACAAAAGTGGAATTATGAATATGAGTAAGGGTAGAAAAAGGCTACCCTGGAATCTCAAACTTTTTAGTAGAGTGGGAACTAAATAGTAAGTATCATGTTTCAGCCCAATAATGACATTTGTGTCTGAAAACTAGCCTGCAGTTAGGAACTCTCATTTCTATTCTCAGCTCTAACACTGACTCATAGTATGTATGGATTGAGGCAAGTCACTTAACAGCTTTGAACCTCGGCTCCTCCACATGAAAAATGGCAATTAAAATACTAGATAGAGGAACTGGCACTTATTGAGCAACTGCTCTGTGTTGATGTGCTAAGCGGTTTATGGTATGTTGTATTATTTCATTTTTTCATCCAGTATATATTTTTGAACACCCACTATGTATAGGATATTGTGCCTGGTCTCAGGATCTATCAAGCACAAAGCAAAGACCTTGCTCTCTTAGGGATTCAATTCCAGTGGGGCTGGGTGGTAATAAACAAGAAAAGAAATAACAAGATATTCTAAAATAGTGACAAGTGCTATATAGATACCAAAACTAGATCATGTGATAAAAAGTAACCTTGGGAGCTTCCCAGACTAGAAAAAGCCAAAAGAGTTCATCACCACCAAACCAGTATTAACAGGTTTTCTTTAAGAAGGAAAACATAAATAAAAAAATAGGAACAATAGCCCTGGCTGGTGTGGCTCAGTGGATTGAGTGCCAGCCTGCAAACCGAAAGGTTGCCAGTTTGATTCCCAGTCAGGGACATGCCTGGGTTGGAGGCCAGGTTTCCAGCTGGGGTGAGGGGAGGGCATGTGAGAGGCAATAGATGAGTGTACCGCTTGCACATTGATGTTTGTTTCCCTCTCTTCCTCCCTGCTCTCTCTAAAAATAAATAAAAATTGTGGAAAATATGAATAATAAAAGGACAATAAATATGTACATATCTATCAATAATTGAACCTAAAAATCAAAATAAACAGACAAGGAGAACAGATATAGACTCAGAGATATAGAGAACATTTTTTTTTTTAAACCCCCCTAGAGAACATTTTGATGGTTGCCAGATGGGAGGGGTGGGGTGGGTATGGATGAAAAGGGTGAAGGGATATAGAAGTACAGACAGGTAGTTACAGAATAGTCATGAGGATGTTGAGCACAACATAGGGAATATAGTCGATAATATTCTAATAGCTGTCAGTGTCAGGTGGGTATGAGATTTATCAGGATGATCACTTAGTAAATAATATAATGTCTAATCACTGATGTGTACCCCTCAAACTAATATTATATGACAACTGTAGTTGAAATAAAAAATGATTTTAAAAATAATTAAAACAATAAAGAGCTAAAAAAGAAAAAAGAAAGTAACCTGGGACAGGCTCTCTCTGAGGTGACTGGACTTGGGACCTGAATGATGAGGAGCAGCCTGCAGAGTCCAGAGCCCACGGGACAAGAGCTGGGCAAGAGAAGTCCAGGCAGACAGCAAATACCAAGGCCCGGATGCAGGCAGGAGTTTAGGCTGTTTGGAAGCCCAGGGGAGTACATGTGTGGGTGTGGTGGGAGGAAGCAATCACTGGAGCAAATGAGATAAGAGAGGTAACCACAGTGCCCTTTTGGGCTGTGGTAAGGTATTGGGGCTTTATTCTGATTGATCTGATTTATATATATGTATATTTAAAACCAGCCAAGGTATATTAAGGAGCATTAACAGTAGGGGCATGGATGGAACCAAAGGCAACAGCAGGAAAGTTGTTTTCTTGTTTAGGTGAGTGAAGAAAACTTTTTAGGTAAAGGGTCAGATAATAAATATTTTAGGTTTGGTGAGCCCATAAACTCTCTCTGACACATTCTTCTCCTTCCCTCTTTCTGGCTCCTCTTTCTCCTTCTTTGTAATAGCCTTCTAAAAATGTAAAAGATCTTCTTAGCTATTGGAGGACACAAAAACAGAAGGTTGCAGGCTGCACTTGGCCTTTCTAGCTGGGTGGTAGTTTGCCCACTAGCAGCTTAGAGACCAGGAGAAACTGCTCACCATAAATTAGGACAGACAACTGGTAGGGTTTGCTGAAAGAGGAAACGAGGATGGCCTCGGTGAAGAAGTAGAGGTGGTGTAATTTACTGAGATGGGGAAGAAGTAGATTTGGGAGTTGGGGGTAAAAAGGGGAAATGAAGAGTTAAGTATGAGTGACCAATTAGTCACCCAAGTGGCGATGTCAAATAGGGAGCCTGCTACAGACTCTGGAGTTTAGGGGAGAGGTCAAAGCTGGAGATCCACATTTGGGAGGTATCGTTCATGGGTGCATGTACAGTCATGGGACTCGAGATCACCTAGAGTGCAGTGCAGAGGTTCCAGAACCAGAATCTGGGGGACTCTGGGACTTACAAGACCCATAAAAGAGGTCCTTGGGATCCCTTTCTGGGTCAAAAAGTATGACACATGACACATATTGCTCAATTGCTTTCCAAAAGGGTCTTTTTTTATCTTCACGGAACCCATCTTGTTTGAGCTATTTAAATACATAGTGTGGGGGGCTGTACATATGCATGGGCAGGAGCGCTGGAATTAGGAATCCTTTACTGTTTCTTCATTGGAGCCGGGAGCCTCAAGCCACCTGGAGGATTAGGCTGGTTCAAGGAGGCGTTGGGAGGGCAGGAGTGCTTCCAAGGATTCCCAACCACAGAATCGCCGGACAAGCTTATTACAAATGCAGATTTTTAGTAAGAGCTTCAGATTCAGTGTCTGGGGTAAGGTGTGTTTTAACATGCTCTCTCTCTCACACACGGCAAGTTGGGAAATCTGTGACTTAGGGATAGGCTGGGTAGAAGGTGTGTCCTTGTGACATTTCTTCACCCACCTCCAGAGGGTCATGGGGTTTCAGGAATCTTAGGTGGGTCTGGGTGGGGAAGTTTCAAGATGAGAAGATGACAGAGGACTCTGAGGCCAGGAAGAAACATTTTCTCTAGTTTGGGGACACTTGCCGTTTGCTCTCCAGGTCAGAATGAGGCCTTTCCCCCTTCATGGATGTAAAATGGTACCTTTCCTCGTGCAGATGCAATTTAAGAGTTTGGGTCCCCCAGGAGTATGTAGTTCCACAGCATAGAGGGGAGAACTATCTTTTCCTGTCCTTATATGGAAACAAGAACATATTTTTCAACTCAGATAACAAGATATGTATGTTGTTGATGAAATTGAAATCATATCTATACTTTTTTTTTTTAATCATTTAATTTTAGAGAGAAGACAGGAGGGAGAAAGAGGGAGAGAAACATCAATGTGTGGTTGCCTCTCACACTCCCCCCCCACCCCAAATGGGGACCTGACCTGCAACCCAGGCATGTGCCCCAACCTGGAATTGAACTGACAACCTGATTCACAGACTGGCACTCAATTTGCTGAGTCACACCAGCCAGGACCATACCTACACTTTAGATACGTTATGGATTTGTGTGAAAAACAGATAAAGAATAGTTTAAGGAATTTGCTGTTAGGCCTTCTGCTAGGCTTTCATTGACCCATTATTTATTTTGCTTTCTAAGTGCCAGGTACTATTTTACATTCAGAAGATAAAGCAGAGAACAAAATAGATGAAAATCTCTGCCCCTCACAAAACAGATAACCTAGTGAGGGAAACAGATTCATAAACATGGTATATATGGTGTATATTGTATTAGACAGTGATGAGTGCTAAGGAGAAAAATATAAAGGAAGAAAAGGGGACAAGAAAGTGTTAGGGGCTGACATAAGGGAGAATATAGGACAAGAGTGGATTTGAGAGCTGTGATTTAGGAAAGTAACAATTTCCCTAAGTCTCAATTTCTTCATCTGTAAAATAATAAATAATAGTGCCTTCCTGAAGAAGGCTCAGGCCCTTAGCCTGACTTTGTCGCTTTAAAAAAAACTATGGGACTTTGGGCCTCTCAGAACCTGTTTCCATATCTGTGACATGAACTGACTTACCCAGCCTACGTCACATGGTTTTTGAAAGTGTCAAATGAGATATGTTAAAATAGTTAAAATTGTAGACACTGTTATATAAATGTAAGCTAGAAATTTAAAGGAAAAAACACACAGATAGGTTATGGATTGCAAATCTCTTGCTGATGGTCAGCAGAGCCTCAGGACAGAGAACACACAATGAATTACATAACTGCTTGGTACTGATTCCCTACACTGCAGGAAAAGGTCCAATGAAAATGATCAGGAGATACCAGTAGACTAGCAACAATACCTTAGATCAGGGATAAAATAATAAAATTAATTGTTCCTAAGTGGACACAATAAAATAGTTAAAAATGATATTTGTCAATTTTTAAAATGCTTTACAGCTCCTTTGTTCTTGTTTTGTTTGCTAGACTGCAGTTGCAAGAACTAGATGGATTGAAAATGTATAAATATCGAACATTCATGTTAATAACAAGAGTAGATAGTCCATCCTCCGGGTACTTTGGTAGGTGCTCAATAAACATTAGCCAAAATAGATGATTCCGCACATAGGTTGTTGTGTATTCCTTTTTCATCTTCATATTTTCCTCAGCAGTGAGCATTTGATGGCATTCCAGCAGTGGTTTGTTCAATTACTCAACACATTAGCATACGTACACACTTGGTATAGCGCCTGGTACATAGTAGGTCCTCAATAAATACTTGTTAAACGAAAGTTTGATTATGGTGTAAATTTGCTTACAGCAGACTAGTCAATTTGACCCCTAAAATATTTGTGCATTTAAAACACAAATACTTGTCTTCCCTTGACACTGTTCACTTGGTAAACCGAATCAGATCCATCGCTGAGGCTGAACTAAAACACGGTGTTTTTAATTCAATTGAAACACAAAATCCAAAGTTAGTTTGAACATGATCTAGCATCGTAAGGCGCTCAGCGTTTACTAAATGAAATGCACAGAGCGCGGTGACTCCAGCCCGAATACCCCGCTCAGGAGCTTGAACTGGCCCCCTGCCCACTTCACATTAACCAGCGGACCGCTACACCTTCTCCGACGCAGTGGCCCCGGCTCGCCTCTCTAGCCGTAGCACCTTTCCATCCAGCCGCTGGAGGTTTCCTCCCTAGAGGTCTTCCCCACTTGTCACACCAAGCGGCGCGGCAGGGGGACTGCGCATGCTCCGCCTCCGTCTCCGCCCCACGCCCTAGTAGGTGGCTGCTTGGCCAGCCCAGCAAAGGGCCTTGTGGCCTTTTCCTATTGGGGTTTGGTTGCTATGGTATCACCAACCCCAGAACTCGCAGGCACTGTTTCCGTAAGTTAAAGAAGAATTACTTCCAGGTCTGCCCTTGCTTGTTATGGCCGACTGAGCGGTCACCGAACTCAACCCAAATAACAAGTTTATGGGAAACTTTAAGAAAAATCTTACTTAACCTCTCTAACTGGTGGGTGTGACGTGGTATCGCAGCCTTTCTTCCCTTCCGAAAGATTTACTGTGCATGCTTCGTCTATTTGCCAGGCTCCAAAATGGCGCCGCTGCCACCCGAAGGTCAGGGGTGAGTCACGTGGGCCCTCCCGGTTCCGGCGAGATCGAGGCCTGAGCGGCGAGAAGTCCCCGGCACCATGTCTGGTTTGTCTGGCCCGCAAGCCCAGCGTGGCCTTTGCCAGTTCGCGTTACTGCTGTTCGTCCTGATCGGCCCCACTTCGGTTCTCGCCATTTCTTTCCATCTGCCTGTTAACTCCCGCAAGTGCCTCCGCGAGGAGATCCACAAGGACCTGCCGGTGACCGGCGCGTACGAAATCACCGACCAGTCTGGGGGTGTCGGCGGCCTGCGCACCCACCTCAAGGTGCGGCACGGGGCGGGGCGAGAAGGCCTTAGGCGTAGGCGCGGGGAGGCCGAGGGGTAGGGGTGGGATGGGGGTGTCAGGCCTGGGGAGGCCTGGCCTCCCCCAGCTCAAAGGGCGCGCGTGGTGGAAACCGCCCACTCACCCTGCTGGTTGGCTTCGCGGGGCGGGGCGCGAACGCTGGGGAAGCCGTGGAAGGGCCGTGAGGCCTTAGCGGATGTGGTGACAGCGGAGCTGGGGCGACCCTGTGTTTGTCTTGGTCTTAGGAAGTCTTTGGCCGTTGGGTATTTATTTGTTACAATGGGGATCTTAAGACACAGTGGAGCTTGCAGGAAGATAAATAATGGAGGCATACAAGGCTACTGTGAATTGACACCTGTTATTTATTGCACCTGTTATTTATTGAGCACTAGCTGTGTGTCAGATGTTGCGTTACTTTACATCCGTTTCCATTTAGTTCATACACTACTGTATGAAGTAGGTACTTAACTGGCTTCGTTTTTACTCCTAAGGAAACTGAGGCTCGGAGACATAGTAGAATAAACCGATGCCAAAGCTGGAATTTTGTTCCCTCCTTTTTAATTTTGTAATTGCTGGAATTGACTAAAGTTGATTAGTCACAAATGGCTAGTCCTTTCCTTCTGGTACCCCAGAGTGTGAACTTGGCCAGGCTTTAAGTAAATGTCAGCGATACTCTGCTCTAGTGGTGAAAGATGCTACCATAATGCCAAACTTGGTTCCATTTTACCCTTAAGATGACAGGTTGTTCTTTGAAACGTTAATATATTTTGATATTAGTCAAGGTTGGTTGTGTTTTAGGTAATTTTATTCACTCACAGTAAGCACGTGGTTTTGGTTTTGGTTTTAACTGTGCGTCTTAGACTAAATAGAGATATTTTTACTTTTCAGTACCACTTAGGTATAAGAGCACCATAGTTTCTATTTAAGGTATTGGAAGCCAATAGTGGTAATAGAGTGAGAAACTATTTTCAGGACTGTTGCTCAGTGACCTGTGCTTTTATTAGTGTCTAAAGGTACCAAATCTGACCAAGAAAACCATGATGACATAATATTAGAGGCTTAAATACAGCGTTTGGGGGATCATGCTTCTGGCTCTTCAAAGGATGTCGTGCATGGAATCAGAGAATTTGAACAATAAAAAGAGACTTGACTATCTTCAGTGTTGCCCTTTCCAATTTGTACTTATATTTTAATAGCTTTCAGCGGCTTACTATTGTTCATTGAGTAAGTTTAAATTTCCCAGCATCCTGTAGTGCACTTCATGATCTGTTTTCTGAAGTCTCAGTTTGTCACTCTCCACTTCTCATTTGATGTATGAGCCACCCTGAACAGCACCCTAAACTCACTTATTTTAATCTTACATCGTAACCACTTATGTTTATACCTTGTCTTCCTCATTAGACTGTCAGTAGTATCCCAAGGGCAGGAATTATTTTCGTGTTTGTATTTTCCAGAATGTCAAGCATACTGCCTTGCTTCTACTAAGGACTTAGTAAATATAGGAAGCATAGCGTAGCATGGCCTTATAGGAATTATGTCTGAATCCAAAGCTGCTGAAAGCACTTATCAGCAGGAGTGTGTCTATCTACATGATAGCATTTTGCCATTACGCAGTTACTCTCCCCAGGTCTGCTGTGTTCTCTTGCTATAAACCAGCTTAATCATGCCACTCATGTGGTCCTAAACCCAGCTGTCAAGCAGGTAACATAAAGGCATGAGCTGAGCCAGGTATAAGAAAACAGCAGCAGTGATGATAAATGGGAGATAATTGAGGGTATTGGAAACTAGTATGGAGTGGCCAGTACTTATCTCTTATTGCTGCATCTGATTGTTCAAATGAAGTCAGAAATCCAGATTTTTTTTTTTTTTTTAAAGAAAGGAGTTTAGTGTTTTTTGTTTTGTTTTTTTTTTTTAAGATTTTATTTCATCACTTTTAGAAGGAGGGGAAGGGAGAGAGGGAGAGAGACATTAATGTATGGTTGCTTTTCACCTGCCTCCAGCCACAGACCTGACTAGAGACCTGGTTTGCAACCTTGTTATGTGCCCTGGCTGGGGAATCGAACCTGCAACCTTTGGGTTCGCAGGCCGGCACCTTGTCCACTGTGCTACCAGCCAGGGCTAGAAATCCAGATTTTTATGGGAAAGCTTCTAAGTTTTAAATGTCACCAACTAATGGGAGTTGGTTTAGGCATTGGTTTGTTTTCAGTTTTGTGGAAATGGGCATAGTAAGTTGACCATATATCCAGTACCTGGATTCAACATACTATGGTCTTGTCATTTGTTTCATCTTAACTGCTTTCCCCTTCTCATTTTATACTGCATTGTTTTCAAATAAATCCCAAGCAAGTATCATGGCATTTCAGTCCTGCATTCATCTCTTAAAATATGAACATAATCGCAATATTAGGCAGCTATAATCATACCTCACAAGATTAATAATAATTTTAATGCTATCTTAATAATATCCAGTATATATTCCGTTTTTCCACCTGCCTCAAAAATATTTAAAATTAATTCGTTAGTTCTTAAGCCTCTTTAATCTAGAGCCATCCACTGTTCCTCCCTTATTTTATGTTTGCAGTTACATTGTTGGGAGTCACTTATCTTTAAAAAATGTCTTACATTTTGGATTTGTCTGTCTGCTTCCTTGAGGTGTTGTTTACACCAGTCCTGTCCTCCGTATTTCTTACAAAGGAATCAGATATAAAGATGTAATTAAATTCAAGTTTATTTTTTTGGTGATGATACTTCATGGATGCTGTCATGTACTTGATATGGCATCATGGCAGAGCACACAGTACTTTTTGTGCTTTGTAGTGCTGCTAAAATTGATCAGTGGGTTCAAATGTGTATTAGTGTCTTACTGCTGCAGTAACAAATTCCATGAACTTTGTGGTTTAAAACAACAAACACTAGTCTTACAGTTCTAGAGATCAGAAGTCAAGGTGTTTCAGAGCTGTATTCCTTCTCATTTTTATGAGGAGGCTCTAGGGAAGAATTCATTTTCTTGCCTTTTTCAGCTGGTAGAGATCACCTGCCTTCTTTGGCTAATGATCCCTTCTTTCATATTCAAAGCTAGTAAGTAGCTTAGCATCTCCAGATCTTTCCCTCTTTTGCATCCATGATCTCATCTCCTCTGACCCTCCCACTTTCCTCTTTCCCTTATAAGCACCTTTGTGATAACCTCTTTCCTCCTTGTTTCAAGACCCTTAATTTGATCACACCCTCCAAACTTCTTTTTGCCATGTAAAATACCATTCACAAGTTCTAAGAATCAGGTTGTGGACATTTTTGGATGGTATGTGGCAGGTGGAAGGTGCCCTTATTGTGTCTACTGAAGTGTTAGCATCCTAAAGCCTCCATTACAAAGCTTCCTGTTAATTTTTCTCTTACGAATGCATTGATGACTGATGTGTGGATTTATTGTTCCATTGAGATTATGAGGTGATTTTCTAATTTCTTTCATATTTATTAACTGAATTCTTAAAATAATTTATCAATTGAGACCATTTGATTACCCTAAAATCTTTTTGTTTAAGATTTTTTTTAAGTTTTATTGTTGTTGTATTACATCCATTCCCTTTTTACTCCCCTCTGTCCCCCTCCCCACCCCACCCCCAGATTACCCTAAAGTTTAAAATTCATATGGGAAAGGCAAGAAAAATAGCCTTTTTCCATTCTTTTCTTTCAATTAATATTTTTCAGAGTAAGGAATTAATGCCTTTGTCAGTTCCAGTGTAGCCAGAGGGTTAACTTACTCCAAAATCATTTTTGTTGTTTGTTTCAGTTTAGTGAGTCATTGTTTTAGTCAATTGCATTCATTCCTTATGCTCACCTGTCTTTGGAGCCAGGATCCTTTTAACACAATCCTGTTAGGCTTTGATAGCTTCCCTGTTTTGTGGAATAATAAGGTGTCCTAGGTTTATCTTTTTATGTCTAACCTCTCATCTAGAAGCAGCTGTTCCTTCAAGGAGTTCTGGTTCCTTTTTGTAAGAAGTGGTATTTTTAAAGAGTACAAGCTGAGTGTCCTTTTTAACTTTTTAATATACTCTGCAGGCCACACCATACATCTTTGGGCTTGATTCAGCTCCTTATCATGATTTGCAACCTTTGTCATAGTACCTGTTCACTCAGTTCTGCTTTCTCTTAAATGTTGACCACTTGCGGTCACACTGCCTCTGTGCATCATTTCAGCTTCTGAAGTGTAACTCCTGAGGGCAAGAATCTGATTGGTTTAGCTCCTTTTATGCCAGGCCACATTGTAGGTCTTCTCTTTGGTCATACGTCCACTTCTCTTTCAAGCAGCTGTAGTTTGGATTGAGGGTAGGAGAACTGGAGATTTTGTGTAGTACAAAACCTGGCCAGCTGGGTGTGGCACTTAGTTCCTTATCTGAATGAGCAGTCTCCCTTAGAAGGATCTTTGTGAATGTAGTGCCTTGATTGACCTAATTCACCTTCTTCCTGTCAAAAAGCACCTTAATGTCCAGTAAAAACATCAGCGTTATCATATGTATCATTTTGTGTGTTTACTCATCTCAGAAAGACTACAGGCTCCTTGAGCAGGGACTGTCTCATTCATTACTGAAATGCCTGTGTCTAATAACTGTCTGGCACATAGTAGGACTTCAACAGAAAGAATAAATGAACAAATGAATTGTCACTGTCCTAGCTTCATCTGGTCTTTCCCACTCCCTTCCCCGTCACTTCTCTTCTGCTACTCCCTACTTCAGCCAGCCTTCTTGCAGCTCTTTGAATACAGTGTTCTCTTAACCTGGACCAGCCCTTGCTTGTACTCCCCTCCTGTTTGACGTAGTTTGGTGCTTGCTTTGTGAACTCCTTAATGTCACATTCATGTTTGTGTTCTCAGTTCATTGTACTGTGTAGGCATCCTTGTGCAACTAAGTTAAATGTCTTAGTGTTACTAAGAAGCCCTGTGTTACAGTGGAAAGAGCCTGGGCCAGCCTTGGACCTGGAGTCAGACAGTTTTGGGTTCAAATCCCAGCAGCTCCACCATTTACAGGGTGCATGGTCTTGGAGGAATTGCTTAACCCTTTTCTTTGGGTCCCTTGTTTGTAAGATGAGGATGATAGGTCTCGTAGAATTGTTAGGATTAATTGAGAGGGGTTCTTTATTATGCAGAGCCCATTATTGTGGGCCATGGATATTAGTACTCTTTCCTCTTTATTGAATGAGAATCGAATTGCTAATTTGACTCCCCTATCATATATCATTGTAGTGACCAGATAAATAATATTTTAATGGGAAGAATATTGAGTATTTTGTTTGTGGCTCTTCCATTCATTTAGTAAATAATTATTTAACATTTAGTATATGCAAGACCTATCTGAGCATATGGAAATGAACAGCAGACGAAGTTCTTAAACTCTGATTGGAGAATACACAAAAAAGTTAAATACACAATTTTAGACAGTGGTAAGTACTATAATGAAAAATCAAGCAGTAGGGGTAGGGAATGATTGGTGGCATAAAGAGCATTTGTGTGGTCAGAGAAGGCCTCTACACAGAGCAATGGGTTGAAACGGTGGGTGGGAGGGACTGTTTCAAAGATTTCTTTCTCAGGCCTATATTGAGATGTGCTTTATGTTGAGAATTCCTACTGAGTTTATCCCATACACCCTTTACAAAATTAGGCTAAACCAAGCTAACTAGTGTATTTTAATACTTTGTTGCACAAAATTTAAATAGGAAGTATCAACTCATAGTGAATATAGACATTTCCTCATTACTCTGTTCTATAATAATTAAAAAAAAACCTCCTCAGTCTCAGCTGTTGATTTGGAATTGAAAACCACATTTTCATTAAGACTAGATGATACCCAGTAGGCTTCAGTACCATTTATTATTTAGTATGCTTGTGAATAGTGAAAATTAGAGGATGAATTAATTTTAGGCAATGAGATGGATTGCTGTTTAAGAGTGATTTATACGTTGTAAATAAATTACTGAAAGAGAAAAAACAACTGTGAGGAATTATCATCATTACCAGAAAGGAAAGAAAAGCTCAGTGGTAACATTTAAGTCATTTGTAATTTTTCATCTTCCAAATAATCTAATTGGTCTACATTATTATCATTATCATTTTTCAAGCTGCTAAAAGCTGTATGAAAAGATAAAAGATGTGTGTGTGTGTGTGTAGCTGTAGTTTTGAGATGATTTTACTTGGAACAGTTGTATTTCAGTTTATTACTGGTATATCTGTATTGAGGGCTGATGTTCTGTTAGGAAACCTATGTCTCTTTCAAACTTATATTTGATGTGACTATTACCCAGTGGGTTAGAAACAGGTCAATAAATAGGTGGTTAAATACAGAGGGTAATTGGTAAATTAACATTTAATATTAAAATCTAGGGTTTTTTTTTTCATATTATATCCAACATTTCTAGCTTTATTTAAAACCTGACTCCATAAAAACTTAAGTCGTTGAAATCATTCCTATTCAGTGAACAGTCATCTGTGTTGAACTGATCCAGAGGATGGGGCTGCTTAGAATGTGAAATTGTACACTGTATCCTTATGACTTCTGAAGACTTGGGTCCAGTTTCTTGAAACATGGAACAGACTTGCAGAGGTAATCTAGTGGGGTGCAGTGACTTCTGTGCCATTTCTTGCGTGAATTGCTGACTTGGGGTTGATCCTGAGCCATGGCCCCCATACACACACGCAGCCTGGCAGCTTGGACAGTAGAGCCTTCTGTGAAATCAGCCAGCTGGCCGTGAACCAGAATTTGGGCTCCCAAACAGGCCTCTGACTGGAGGGAGGTTGATGTCATCTGCTTTGTCCTGTGCCCTATCTCATTGTTCTACATAATGTGTGGGAAATCAAGGGACTAGTTGTTAAGAAAGAACAAGGCTTCGTTTGTGCCTAAAAGGGTCACACGGGAGGTTTTTACCGTAAATAACTTTGGAACAGTATGAAAAAAAACATTTGATCTGGCTTCACCCCCGCAGTAATATTGTTAGGGCAGCAACTGGTCTTTAGTTCTCCCTCCCTCTCTTCCCTCCCTCCTTTTCCCCCCTCCTCTCTTTCCCCCAACTTCCCCACCCACCCTGCTTCCCCGCCTACCCAGTCAAGCATGACGCATCACCCGTGTTGAGTTAATGTAGCAAATGCTGATAGAAGCAGGAGATCATCTATCTGTAATCATACCAGGGCCTGGAAATTTTTCGGTTCTAGTTTTCAACACTTCTACAAGGCTCCTTAAGCAAGACTTCTCTGGTGTGCTATGCCATCACACATGGCTTGTGTTGGAAATTTTCAAGAATTGAATACTGCTAAATGCTGTTTGTGGCCTGGGTTTGGGTGATCCTTTCATTTCAGGGGTGCAGTTGATAGACTTGGACCTGGTATTTGCCTCTGAAAGATCAGGGTAAATTCATCCTGTACCCATTAAGTATAGTTAATGGGCTTGGAGTTGTCCATATTCCTCATGTTTAAGAACTGCGGTGATTTGTGGTAATCTTCTGAAGGTATTTCTAATACTATTGAATATTTTTCTAGTTTAAAACTACAGTATGATTCTTTCTGCTTTCTTATATCTTAGAGTAACAGACCCCATGGTTCAAGATTCACTTGTGAATTCCTAACTAGATGAGGGGTGTAGGTGAGTGCACACACCATTCTCTCTTCCCCTCCTGCATGGAGCTTATTGCTTATCAGGTTAAAAAGCACATGCAGGAAATGCTGGAGTCACCTTGTAGTTCTTTCTGTCCCTTGTTAGCTAACGGCTTCATTGAAACCTATTCTCTTAGGCATTTTGGTACCCCTTCAGTTTCTAAATCTTGCTGCTGCTTCCTGTGTATTTTTCTCTCTGTTTCCATGTTACACCCATTTGGGCCCTAACAATCCCCAAGTTTAGTCAGTGAGCAAACTTTATCTAGTTTGCCATCTGTTAGGTTGCACTGTTAGGTTGAAACTATGGTTAGTGACCAAAACGTTTATGGAGTTCTGAGTTCTTATCACTAATAAGCAATCATAATAATAATGCTGACAATGACAATAGTAACATTTATTGAGTGCTTGCCATGTGCCAGACACTGTTTGTTGCAGGCCCTTTAATCTGTATTAAATTTAATCCTCACCATAACCTCTTGAAGTTGGTCATGTTGTCCCTGTTTTACATGTGAGACACAGAGAGGTTAAGGAACCCAAGGCCCTACAGCTGGTAAGTGGCGCAGTTGTTATTTGAACATGGATCTGAGACCTGCATCTACAACCTTGAGTCTAACTACTTACTATGCTATACTGTCTCAAAGGGAGAAGTGGATAGGTGTTTCTGTTTCAGTTCATTTTTATTAAATGCATGGAGTTTCTACCGGGGATTTGCTGTGTATTAATTCTCAAGTTTATAATTAAGGAGCTATAAAAGGTTAATGGTTATCCTTAAGGTAATATGTACACATTGTATATTATACTACATACTGATCATCAGCCTGAGATGGAGTGCAGGTAGGAGCCTATTGAAGAATATTACATCTTCACAAGCCACAAGCCAATTGACCTCTGCTGCCATGGCAGCACTCCAGGAAAAGAAGTGTTTTTTCTTGGTATTTTTCTCTCCAAAAATCATATTTGTGGACTGGTAGGGTATGAAACTGAGTGAACCAATGAAAGCAAACTACCAATAGAAACACACAGGTTTGCCACTTCCCCCAGGGGTCATATGTCATTTTGCAGGAGTAAGGTTTGACTTGTCTAAATTAACTATTTGTAATCTGCCTCATAAAATGCACGTAAAAATGCTGTGAGTTTACTGGGCTCTTATAGACTAAAGATTTGAGAAGCTGAAGGTGTGTGTATGTGTGTTTGCACATGTGTTCTCTTTATTTTTTTAGTGTTTTTTAAATCAACTTTTTACTTTAGGACAATTTTATTTTTTTATTTTTTAAATTTTATTGTTTTGTATTACATCCATCCCCTTTTTGCTCCCCTCTGTCCCCCTCCCCATCCACCCATTACAATTTTAGATTTACAGAAAAACAGTGAAGATAGTACAGTTCCCATATACCCGACATCTGGTTTCACTTATTGTTAACATCTTACATTAGGTTAGTATGGTACCTTTGTCACACTGAATGAACCAATATTGACACATTATTATCTAAAGTCCATAATTTATTCAGGTTTCCTTAGTTTGTGCCTAAAGTCCATTTTTCCCTTCCAAGGTCCCATCCTGGTTAAATATTGTATATGGTCATCTCTGGGCTTCTTTAGATAGGAGAGGTCTTAAGAGTTTCTGTATTTTTGAGCACCTTTTGAGTTTTGAGGCTTATTGGTCAAATATTTTATAGGAAGCCCCTCTGCTGGGATTTGTCTGATGTTTTCCTTAGGAGAAAATTGAGACTCTGTATTTTGGGGAGGAAGGCCATAGAGGTAAATGGCATTTCCATCATATCATATCCAGGGGGCTTTCTAGACCTGATTTATCACTGTTGATATTGTCCATGATCATCTGGCTTAGGTGTTTGTCAGGCATCTCCACTGTCCGGTGACTTTTTCCCTCTTTCTGTTCCTGCTCTTTGCAAGGAAGCCACTAGGGCAGCCCAGACTTAGGAAGTGGGGAGTTATTCTCGACTTCTTGGAGGTTCTGTCTCTTAATTGAATCTTCTGCACAAGAGACTTGTCTCTTCTCCCTTGTTTGTTTAATTTATAATAAGATGGGTTCATGGATGTTTAATTTATACTTTGGATTATAATCCAATGCTGCTTTATTTTGTTGCTCAAATTATTTCAGCTTTGAGTATTGAGTGCTTTCATGTGGCTCCTGTGTCCCTTTGACACATCCCCATTCTTGTTTTTCTGCTTTGTGTCATCTTGAATGTTTAGTAAAGGCTTCTGAAGCAGGAGCTGCACAGGAACCTATTTTCCAGCAGTCACTGCCAAGGATGGTCCAAGAAAATTCAGTTCTAAGTGAGTTTATATTCCCAGTGACCTGTATTCTCACTTATTTGACAGTTTCAGTGTGAGAATATTCACATGTTCTTGACATTAGCTACTCTGCACATACAGTTAACACTTTTCCCCCTACTTTTTAAGTTGTAACCTTTGGTTTGCTTTTCTTCAGAAGGTGTTATCTGAAAACAGATTTTTATTACTTCCTATTCCTTGACGTTAATATGAGCAAATTCTAAGTCTTGATATGACCCTTATTTAATTAAGGACTTTATAGTAAATATTGTAAAGTGTTTTATTGTTAAAAGCAAAGAAAGAAATCCTTTAAAAAGGACCTGCTGTTTAAGTGGCAGTTATTCTAAGAGGTTTTCTCATAGAATTTAAGAAGGAAAAAAAAAATCTCAATTCTTGAGAAACCAGATGATCTTTTATAGTGATCTATAATCAGCACATTTTAATTCAAGGAAATTTAAAACTGTCATTTAGCATATTAGACTTGGACAGGTCTAGCTAGTCACTGGAGTTGGCCTAGTTTTCTATTTCCTAATTTTAGCTACCTGCTGATTTATGTAATTATGTTAGGGTTAGAGAATATGATTTATTTCCCCTAAAATCAGTGACTTGACTCCTAAATAACTGCAAAGTTATGAACTACATAGAAAATCTACTGATTTTCCGAAAAATTCTAGGTTCTGTTAGAATGCTCAGCAGTCCAAAGAGAGTTGTCAAGTTGCCTTCATGGATTTTCAAACTTCTAGATAAATACCCTCATTGATAGTCAAGGTCATGGGGAGCAGAGAAATGTGGGGGCCCCAAGGGACTTGCAATCATCATCACACACTATTTCTGAGAAGTACAATAATTTTCAGGCTGATAAAAGGTACAGGCAGTGATGCCTTCAGCCTTTTGTAAAGCATTTGAGTTTTTGCCCTAGAGTGAAGTTTTAATACATTTTCAGATGTTATAGAAAGAACCAACAAAGCAAGAAGTTCTGCTATGATTATAGTTCCTCAGTACAATGTAGAAGAGGAAAATTTTAAACAGAGTAACCCTTCCAAGTATCAGCTGGAGGTATGAATTGTACCAGAGTCTTTCAGAAAAATATGGCAGACTTCTTAATTCCTTTCGCAAATTACTTGATAAAGAATTTTTGCCAATATCTTAATAAGATTTTTGTAACCTGTATCAAGGCTCCTTATTATCTAGAGAGTCTTCTTTAATTAAACTTTTTTGAAGAACCCTTTTAATATCTTGGGAGAATACAAAGAAATCATAAGCTATTATTCTAGACAATAAATGGTAAATGTGTGCCCGGTCTTGTAAGCCTGAGTCAGTTGGGTTGGTTGTTCTAGGCCAGTGCCCTGGCCTCTTCCTTTCCTTGCTGACTGTGGAGATGATGACATCTGTGATGACTGCTCAGTATGACATCCTTGATGTTTTTTCCTGCTTTCCTCCATGGGTTTTATTACATTTAAACATTTTTAACAACTTGCAATCCTTTCCTTTTCCCTTAAGATTTAAGCTAGTACAAAGGGGGACCCCCAGAAAGCTGGAATTTATTTATAAAAATTTATTTATTTTTACATATCTAAATGTCTGTCGCCGTCAAAGTATTCTCCATCTTATGCAGTACACCTATCAAAATGTTTTTTCCACCGTTTGAAACAGTTTTTGAACTTGCTGATTTTGATGCCTTAAATTTAGTGCTTCTGCCATTTTTTGTTTTACTTCTTCTACACCTCAAAATGTTTCTCTTTGAGGACTTCTTTTATCCAGGGAAACAAAAAATGTTGCTTGGGGCAAGATCAGGTGACTAGGAAGGGTGGAGCTGGGGGGTCATTCTGTATTTGGTCAAAAACTGCTTAACACGCAGGGCACTGTGGGCAGGTGCACTTAGAGATCACCCATCATGAAATAGGCAAACATGTTGAAAGAGTCTTCAAAAAAAATATTTTCACTGAGTCCTGGCTGGTGTAGTTCAGTGGATTGAGTGCTAGCCTGTGAACCAAAGGTTCACTGGTTTGATTCCCAGTCAGGGCACATGCCTGGGTTTCGACCAAGTTCCCAGTAGAGGGTGCGCAAGAGGCTATCGTACATTGATGTTTCTTTCCCTTTCTTTCTCCCTCCATTCCTCTCTAAAAATAAATAAAGTCTTTTTAAAAATTTTACTGAAGCCAGACTCAGCCTCTCACAACATCACCCGATGGTGCACTGACATACATGGGTTCCTAGAATACTTACCTAGCAGGGGAAGCCTGTAGTACAAGGGGCCCATCCTCTAGGAGGTAATTAATTACAAGTTTTTTTGGGTCTCCCCTCATACACCGAGCAAATCTGGAAGCTTATTTTTATCCAGGTATGCCTTGGAGAAGTTCTGCATTTTCTGCAACTTTATTCATAGGAGCCACATCCAAATGAAGAGTTTTAGGTCAGCTTGGAACATGAAAATCTGTTATTCCTGCAGTCTGTCTTTTTCATCTTCCTTTTTGCTCTTAAGAATAATTGTGCTTTGTGGGGCTGAAATGTGGGGAGGTGTATATGATGGGTGAACAGATTCTGAAGAAAGGAAGAGTGGCACCACATTGGTGACTACATGACATTTTGGGATTTTATTAGTTCCCAGACCTTTGTGCTCTATAATATGTGTACCCAAGGTTCTAAAGTAGTCCTTTGTTACAGTTTTTCTTTTTAGCTGATAATTCAGAAAAAGCATTACATGCTTTAGGAATCTTCAGGGTTATGTATTTGTTTATAGATTATCTCCTCGTTATTTTTGACACGCACTTACCCAAGGAATCCATCAGGTTCTATTAGACTTTTTTTCCCCAGAGTGTTTACTTATTCATTAATTTATTCATTTTAGGGGAGAGAGGGAAAGACAGGGAGAAATCCATTGATGTGAGAGAGAAACATCAATTGGTTGCCTCATATGTGTCCTGGTCTGAACCCGTGACACAGGCATGTGACCTAACCAGGAATCAAACCAGTGACCTTTTACTCTTGGGCTGAAACCCAATCAAGCCACACCAGTCAAGGCAGATGCTGTGCCTCTTTCTTGGCTTCTGTGCACACCATGTCTTTTCAGATACTCCTTTTGTATGTGTACACCAAAATGGAATGTGAAAAGAGCGTGGGTTTTAGACCTCTTCAAATATTCATATACAGTTTGATACCTCAGTGAGAATGGACAAGTTTCTAAGTTTCTTCATCAGTAAAATGAGGATACTAAGACTAACTTCTATGGCATTGTTGTGAGGATTGAAGATTATATGTATAAAGTTAATAGCATAACTCCCTAATCCCTTAGCCTTCCAAACCACTCAGTTGCAGAACTCCAAGCCTAGCTCACTTAATACCCTGCTCCTGCATCCTGGCTGCTAGGTGTTGCCACTAGAAATCCATGGTTCATGATCTCAGCTGAGACCACGGAGCTGCCCAGCAATTCTTTTATGTGATTGTCCTCAACTTTCCCTGTCCTATGCAGAGATCAAAATTGGTGGCTCAGAAGAATTTGGTTAGACATCTATTGTTTGGCTTTGAGATAGTTTTTTAAATGTTGGGATTGGTTGAAAGGATTGAAAAATTAGAGGAGATTTTAAATAAAAGTTAAATTGTTGAGTGTCTTTTGAAAACTGAATGGTCTGGCAACCTGGCCTGCCATGGCCGGCAGTGATTTCTCGTTGAGACAAGCAGCGTTGTCCACCGCACCCTGTGGGCTCGTTCTGCTCCACTGGAGTTGGTTATGTTGCTCCCTTGATCCTTGTGGACATTTACTTTTTGGTCTGGTTCTGTGGTCACTCCTCCCCTAAGATCCCTCAAATTTGTCCCCTCCTCATCATTTTTAATCTGGAGTAGTGCAATAGTGTCCTAACCCATCTTCTTATCTCTAGTATCGTTCCACTTGAGTCTGTCTTCCTGGTATTATCCTTCTAAATTGCAAGTTGAATCACAGCACTCTTCTGTTTCAAGTTCTTTACTGCCTTTCTACTCTGTGCTAAATAAAGTTTAAACTCCTTAGCACAATGTTACATTTCTACATGATCAGGTCAATACCTCTCCAGACACATAATCTTTCTGTGACCCACTTTCCTCCTATGGAACATGGGGCAAATAGTTCTTACATCTAGGGTTATAATGAAGATTAAATTAAAATACACGTAAAGCACTTGGCACAGCACTTGATGCAGAGTTAGTGCTCAATAAATACTAGCTGTTATGATGATACCTATAGCTAAAAAACCCCAGGATGCCTTTTTTAGAAGAACCTTGTTGTTTATCCTCTGTGCCCCTCTCCCACCATATGTAGCCATGGACATAGTTAACATGACACTTGGAGAAGTATATCTACCAGAGACTTTCTTCTATATGCAAGCCTTCTTTTCCTGCTCTCCTTGTACCAGGTGTCCTATCCCATTCTCCACCCGCACCTCAACCCCATTGAGAGTTATTTCACAGAAGAAATACTGTATTCTTTTTTTTTAATGAATATTAAATTTTTCTTAAGATTTTTTAATTCATTATTTTTAGAGAGAAGGACAGGGACGGGGAGAGGAAGAAAGGAAGAGAAACATCAGTGTTTCACCTACCTCCAGCTACGAACCTGGCTGGAGACCTGCCTTTGCAACTGGGTTATTGTGCCCTGACTGGGAATTGAACCAGCAGCCTTTAGTTTTACAGGCTGGTGCCAATCCAGCCAGGGCAGAAATAACATTCTTATATATCTTTATCCTTGTTGTAGTATATTCTGTTGGTAATTATCCACTTCTGTTTTTGTGACATGTAACTTTCTGGGAAATGATACTGTTCTACATTCTATGAAGTGAACCTTTGTTACTAAACCCAACTTATGTCTCAACTATCTTTCATGGCACCTGATGTTAACATATGGTGTGGATAAGCTGTTTGAATGAATGAAATTTACTGTATTGGGTTTCATCCTCTAATCCAACTCCTGTCTTTGGGAATGGTTGGAACATAGTCATCCCTAATGAGAAATGTCAATTGTTTTTTATAGTGTTTCTCACCATTTCTTCAGTTTCTCAGTTTTCTTCCTCAGTGTTACTTGCTGTCTATTCTTACTTACTTTTTTCATTTTAGATCACAGATTCTGCTGGCCATATCCTGTACTCCAAGGAGGATGCAACCAAGGGGAAATTTGCCTTTACCACTGAAGATTATGACATGTTTGAAGTGTGTTTTGAGAGCAAGGGTAAGCAATCAGTGTTTTTGTCCATGAATTAAGTGTCTTTTCTCTCATTAATTAGATAGAGCATGAATTTTGTCTCTTAGGCCAGCAGAAAGAGGAAATGAAAACTACATTTGCTGGGTTACCCACACATATAAGTAAGAGTAGCATTCTTCATGTGCAAGAGTAGGCATTTCTTAAATGCTATGACATGCTTAGCCTGAATGATAAGAGTTCAATTTGTGATAGATGCCAGAAAATACAGTAAGTCCTCACTTAATGTTGTTGATAGGTTCTGCAACTTTAAGCAAAATGACGCATAATGAAATCATTTTTACCATAGGCTAATTGGTATAAACAAGAGTTAAGCCCTGGCTGGTGGCTCAGTGGATAGGTGCCAGCCTGTGAACCCAAAGGTCACTGGTTCGATTCCCCAGTCAGGGCACATAACCAGATTGCAAGCCAGGTCTCTGGTCAGGACCGTAGCTGGAAGCAGGTGAAACATTGATGCTTCTCTCCCTTTCTTCCTCCCTCCCTGCCTTTCTCTCTGAAAATAATAAAATCTTCAAAAAAAAATTAAGTTCCTGTGGCACCTCATCACAAACTAACATTGGATAAAACATTATTCAATTACCTGTCGATTCAGAAGCAGGTTTGGTTTTCAGGGCACTTCGTAGTCCTGAAATCTTGCTATGGGTTCTTCTATGCATCTCAAGGCCAATATCCCATAGTAACTTTTAGGCTGATTACCTGATGGTTTCTAGGCTTAGTGGTGGGTGCAAAAGCAGATTCCCCTTTACTTCTAGTCTTTCACTTCAAGGACACTAGATTCTAAAAGCTGTATATAGGTATGCTTACTATTATTAGTTAGGACCCCTTTGAACTGCAAGACACAAAAAAACCTAACTCAAACTAGCTTAAACAGAAAGAAGAGAAAGACCACTGGACTCTGTGACCTGGAAAGTCTTCAGTGTGCTGCTGACCTCGGGCCTGGCTGGGTAGTGGGGGCTTAACAGGATTGTTGGAACGCTTCCTTTAGGAAGAGTGCTTCCTGTCCTCACTGCCATTTGACTAAATTTTTTAAAGTATATTTCACTGATTATGCTGTTACAGTGTCCCAATTTTTTTTCCTTTGCTCCCTTCCATCCAGCAATCCCCCCCTTAATTCATGTCTATGGGTCATGTATGTAAGTTCTTTGGCCTCACCCTTTCCTATACTATTCTTAACATCCCCGTATCTATTTTGTACCCACCAGTTACACTTCTTGATCCCTGCACCACTTTCCCCTTTCTCTACCTTCCCCCTCCCAGCTGATAGCCCTCCAAATGATCCCTATACTTACGATTCTGTTCTTATTCTTGTTTGCTCAGTTTGTTTTGTTATTTAGATTCAGTTATTGATAGTTGTCTGTTGTCATTTTAATGTTCATAGTTTAGATCATCATCTTTTTCTTAAATAAGTCCCTTTAACATTTCACATAAATGGCTTGGTGATGATGAACTCCTTTAGCTTTACCTTATCTGGAAATCACTTTATTTGCCTTTTCATTCTAAATGATAGCTTTGGCGGATAGAGTATCTTGGTCGTAGGTCCTTGCTTCTCATCACTTTGAATACTTTTTGCCAGTCCCTTCTTGCCTGCAGTTTCTTTTGAGAAATCAGCTGACAGTCATAGGAAATCCTTTGAAGGTAACTCTCTTCTTCTCTTGCTGCTTTTAAGATTCTCTCTTTTATCTTTAATGTTGGGCACTCTTTGGGTTCAACTTGTTTGGGATTCTATGCTTCCTGAACTTGTAGGTCTATTTCTTTCACCAATTTTGGAGTTGTCTTTCATTATTTTTTCAAATAAGGTTATAGTTTCTTGCTTCCTCTTCTGTTTCTGGAACCCCAATGATTTGGATGTTGATTTTATTTTTAAGATTGTATTCGTTACTTTTAGAAAGAGTGGAGGGGAGACAGGGAGAGAGACATCAATGTATGGTTGCCTTTCACCTGCCTCCAGCTGGGGAGCTGGCTAGAAACCTGGCTTGCGACCTGGATATGTGCCCTGGCTGGGAATCAAACCAGTGACCTTTGGGTTTGCAGGTCAGCACCTTATCCACTGTGCCACCAGCCAGGGCTTGGATGTTGATATATTTAAAGTTGTCCCAGAGGTTCCTGAATCCTCTCATTTGTTTGCATTCTTGTTTCTTCTTTCTGTTCTGGGCAAATGTTTACTTATTCTTTTTATTCCAAATTATTGATTTAAATCCAGGCTTTCTTCTCATCACTGTTGGTTCCCTGTATGTTTTTCTTATTTCACGTTGTATAACCTTCACTTCTTCCTTTATTTATCAGCTGTACTCAATCATTTCTCATAGCTTCCTGGTCACCAGTGTTTTGAACCCTTCATCTGATAGGTTGGCTATCTCTGTTTCATTTAGTTTTTTTTCTGAGGTTTTGGTCTGTTCTGTTTCATTTGAGCCATGTTTCCTCGTCTCCTCATCTTGGCATCTTCCCTGTGTTTGTTTCTATGTATTAGGTAGAGCTACAATGACTCTCTGTCTTGATAGTGTGACCTAGTGTAGTAGGTGTCCTATAGGGTCCAGTTGGCACAGCCTCCTCTGTTACCCAAGTTGGGTGCTTGAGGTGCACCCCTCATGTGGGCTGAGTACACCCTCCCCTTGTAGTTGAGCCTTGATTGCTGTTGGCAGGTCAATGGGAGGGATTTACCCAGGCCAGTCAGTCGCGAGGACTGGCTGTGACCACTGACCACCAACCTCTGCCCCCCATAGGGGATGAGCTATGCAGGGGCAGGGTAGTGGTGCTCTGATGTGGTCTGCAGCTGTCCACTGGGGGTACGCTGGCTCTGGGATTTCTCAGGTGGTACAGGCCAAGGTCAGTCCCCACCTGTATTCTGCCAGGAGCCACCCTGCCCGAGCTGTACAGCAATCTGAGATGCTGCTGTTTGTGCTGGGTTTGGAGAGTCAGGTGAAGCCAAGCTGTGAATCTGGGCTGTCTGCTGCTAGTGCCAGGCCTGGGGTCACTGAGAGGATTTAGGAAGTTACGCAGCATGAGCCAAGATCAGCCATTTCATGTGGAAAAGCAGTGTGGTTGAGCCCATAAGTTGGTGGGGCAGAGTCTCTGAGGACCTCCAAGGATGGAATCTCAGATATGGCACCAGTCTGGCAGCTCGGGGTGGGGCGGGGGGAGCAGTAGAAAAGAAACTGGCTTCTGCTTACCTTGATGCCAGATGTTGCAGGTCCTCCCTGTAACTACTAGTGCCTTTCAGGCTGCTACCCCAGTGCTCGGGCTCAGAGGAAATGAGTCTAAGTAAGTGAATCTGTGTGTGGGTTCTTCAGAGGAACAGCTTGGGGCTTCAGCAGTTTCTTCCACCAACTCAATCCCTGCTGGTTTTTGCAGCTAAAAGTTGTGGGAACTTATCTTCTTGGCACTGGAACCCTGAGCTGGGGAGCCTAGTGTGGGGCTGGGACTCTTTGCTCCTAAATTATCCCTCCTGAATTTTCATCCACCACACGTGGGTGAGGGACCAGCCTTTTCCACATCTGCACCCTTTCTACCAGTCTGGATGGATGTGGTTTCTTCAATTCTATAGTTGTCAAGACTTCCATTCAACTTGATTGCTGATGGCTCTGCATCAGTTGTAATGTTGCTGTGGTTGTGGGAAGAGGCAAACCATGTCTGCCTATGCCGCCATCTTGACCAGATCTGCTCCATTTGACACTCTTCTCAGGCTTTCTTCATATGGTAGCAAAAGGACTCCTGGCAATTTTACATTTACAGAAGGTTCAGAACATATGATTCTAGAAGATCGATACCCACTTGGCCACCAGCACTAGTAGAGTCCCAGGAATAGCTGATCAACCTGCTGTTTTTGACAATTAACCAAGAACTGATTCCTTGATCTAAATTGGATCATTTGAGCTTAAAAGCTAATGGAGTTCACCTGAAGTAAATGGAATAATAGATTAAGAACAGAAGAGTAAAGGATTTTAATGGTGATTTTATAACTCATTCTTTTCCTTGTCCCCACCTGTATCAGTTCCAAGATAGCTCAACAATATTCTAGACATTTCCACATGGTTGTGCTACTCTTCCCTCAAAATCAAGATGACATGAACTTATCTTTCAAACTAGTTCCCTTCTCTAATCAGCATTACCACCATCCTTCCATTTACCGGGGCTCACATTTTAAAAATTATTTTCATCTTTTGTAGTCTATCGTTAAGTTATGCTGATAGTTTTTTTTCAAAATATCTTCTGTATCCATCATCACACAAATCTGAATTCTTAATTTTTTAAATTGTGAATTACATCATTAACCTTCTAACTGATGTCCGTATTTTTTAATATATTCAAATACTGGTATGATTTGCCTCCTAAAACATACCTGCCAGTGCTTTTTCGAAAGCTTCCCCTTCTCTGTAGTGACGGTCACATTCCTGTTCTATAGAGTAAAACCTAGAATCATAGAATTTTTGAGCTGGAAGAGATTTTAGGTATCACAGCATTTAGTAGTCATTATACCCTCACTCCAGCCTTATCTCCCACTATTCACCAGGCCCAGCCAAGCTGGTTTGCTCTGTCCTCTGAACATGACACATTTATACCTTTGCTGGAATGCTCTTTTCCCATATAAACATGAGTTCATCTTTAGTTCTTTGAGTACTTGTCCTCAGCATCCTAGTCACCTTAAGCTGATTCATTCAACAAATAATTGTTAAGTGTCCTATCTGCTAAGCACTGTTCTAGGTGTTGGGGTTATAGCAATGAATTAAATGGAAGTGTGTCCTCTCATGCAGCTTTTACATTTTCATTGGAGCAAATAGACAATAAACCAATAAATATATCAGGTAGTAATGAGGATTTTGGAGAAAAAGCAGACACTTTGAAATGCTGAGCATATCTCAGAAAGAGCAAGGTGGTTAACATGGCTCCCCTCTAAATAGTATATTACTGGTTAGATGAGTTATTTAGGCATTTGAAGATATATATAAAATTTAGGTATAGATAGGTATGTGTGAGGTGTGTGTACATCGCACAGCTGGTGGTGTTTAAATGTCTCTGGTGCATATGTCTTACATTCCCAATTTTAAACTTTTTTAAATTTTAAAATTAACCATAATCCTAAGCCAAGCCATTAACCAACCCTAACTCTAACCTTAAATCTTAACCTAAATCAAAACAAAACCCTATGAAAATACACACACATACACACACACACAGGCACATACATCAACACATTACAGTAAGCACTCAATTTCTAGTTTCATTTATGTTCTCTGTTTATTTTGATGTGGAGACCACATACTTCTGGTCTTGGGAACACCTTTTAAAGGATTGTCTTTTTGCCAGGCAAATACAGAGAAAAATTACTGAAGGGCCTTTTCACAAAGGACTTCACACTTGATGGCCGCGACGTTAGCCGAGGGGATGGGCGGGCTGTTGGGTGCGAGAGAGCGGAGCGTATGGTCTGGGCTACTTGCGTTTGAATATGCCCGTGGTAGATGTGGCAAATGGAAAGCGGGAAGAGTCTCTTAGGAAGAGAATATCTTGATCATTTGGACCAGGTAGTGCTGTGAACTGCTTGGATTTCACAAGTTTTCAAGTGAGGGAGGGGGAGCAAAAATTCGCATTGCATTTCCATAGATAACGCTGTATTTGGGATTTTCTATGGGATTGAGGAGAGACCTACTTCTCTGGATGCCAGTTTTTTTTTGTTTTTTGTTTTGGTGATCTACTGATTTAATGCTCAGAAGACATTTGTGGCTTGTCATAGTTTCTTAATCCTACTTATTCAGTCTTATCACTATTGATTTTAAATTTATTTTTCTAATATAGAACTTTTTTACTCTCTTTTAAACATGCAACACTCAGGCCCTGGCTGGTGGCACAGTGGGTAGCACCAGCCTGGGAAGCCAAAGGTCGCTGGTTCGATTCCCAGCCAGGGCACAAAACCAGCTTGCAAGCCAGGTCTCCAGCCAGGTCCATAGCTAGGGGCAGGTGAAAGGCAACCATACATGATGTTTCTCTCCCTCTCTGCCTCGCTCCCTTCTCCTCCTCTAATAATCTTTTTTAAAATGCTGTACTCATTTTAATACCTGAGGTTTGCCCATGTTTATATTCTGCCTGGAATACTTTGTCCTGCCTTCAGGTGCTCCCACTTAGTGAAGTCTACCCACAACCAACCTCTTTCCTCCTCTGATCTTTGCTCCATAGCTGGAATTATCCAAACTAGTTTCTTTTTTTTTTTTTTTTTTTTTAAGATTTTATTCATTATTTTTAGAAGGGTAGGGAGGGAGGAAGAAAAGGAGAAAGACATTAATGTATGGTTGCCTTTCACCTACCTCCAGCTAAGGACCTGGCTGGAGACCTGGCTTGCAACCTGGTTATGTGCCCTGGCTAGGAATCGAACCAGTGGCCTTTGGGTTTGCAGGCTGGTGCCTTATCCACTGTGCCATCAGCCAGGGCTCCAAACTAGTTTAATACTGCTTCACATTTTCACAGTAGCTGTTATTCATGTGCATGTCTTAGATCCCCATCAGATTATTTGAAGGCAAAGATTGTAGTCTCCAGCACAGTGCTAGCACCAAGTGAGTTCTCAATGAAAAGTTATCAAATCACCATCAGTCTATTTTAGAAAACATCCAGTGCAGAAGGTACAGTACCAGTCTATGGTGCTTACAGCATCAGGAGTCCCATTGCTGAAGTGGCACTGTTTTCCATGCAGGCCATTTTCTAATTTTGTAAATAACAAGGTGACCACCCTGGCTGGTGGCGCAGTAGAAAGGTGCTGGTCTGCGAGCCCAAAGGTCACTTGTTCAATTCCCAGTCAGGGCACATAACCAGGTTGCAGGCCAGGTCTCCAGCCAGGTCCGTAGCTGGAGGCAGGTGAAAGGCAACCATACATTGGTGTTTCTCTCCCTGTCTGCCTCCCTCCCTTCTCCTCTCTCTAAAAATAATAAATAAAATCTTTAAAAAAAATACGCGAATTCCAGGGGCTGAGCAGTTTTCTGGGACACTTTGAGTCTTTCCCTTTTTCCTACTTGATGATACAAGATTAGAATTCCTTTTTAATCAAGCTGAATCAGATTATCTTTTTTTAGTATGAACATTGCTCTGTTGGCCCCACTCTAACAAATCAACATGGCCTCTTTCTGAGAAGCATCCCTGAGAATTGTACTTCTTATTGTCAAGTTTTCTCTTGGATTGTTCCTGTTACGGGCTTTGTGGGAATAGTCCTATAACGTTTTATTTACATAGTGAAATGGCCTTACATTGACCAAAATGTATGAATTGAAGTGAAGTAGTAGATAAATCCTGTGTTCTTTTCAGTACTTAGGTTTGTATTAAGTAAATCCAAGCTTTACCTGCTCAATAATCCTTTCCTCAAAGTTGGACAGGACCAGCTTTTCAGTTATGGAAATGTATCTTTGCAGCCTAAGTAGGTACCCGCTGCTTACTGGTCTACATGTGTAGGCCACTCGGTATTACACAGTTTTGACTATTCCAACAGGCCTGCATGTTTTCTCTCCTGTGCTGTTCCTCTGTAGTACCAGCTGCAGGGTCTTGGGTCCCGTCCACTTAAAGATGTTTGGCAGTGCAGGTTCCCTCCGCTTTCCGGTACCCCACACAGACAGAGGCTTTGTCTGGAATGCTGGGACTAGCCAGAGCCAGGAATTTTCTGCAGCTAAGAATGGGGAGGAGTTTTGTCCGGTTCTCTCTATTGAGAGGGGAGGGGTTAGGAAGAGGGAGGATGGGTGGGTGATTTCCCGGAATTTTAAATATTCCACACAATGAATCCTTTGATATCTTTCTTAGGAACGGGGCGGATACCCGACCAACTCGTGATCCTAGACATGAAGCATGGAGTGGAGGCAAAAAATTACGAAGAGGTACGTCCTGCTCTGACAGCCAGAGGAAACAGTTGTGTGCTGTGCCATGAGCTTTTGGTGACCTGCTTAGGCCAGTAGGCTGTGCTTTGCCCAGAAGGCTGTGGTTTTCTCAGCAGTCACGTGACAGCCAGTTACACTTTCATTGCTACAAAAAGTTGCATTAATAGCCCTGAACAATAATTCTGGCTGTGTTGTCAACCATATAATTAAACCAGCTGCCCCACAGAAATGTTGGTGTGATAGAACACTCGGGTGTGCCATTAGCACTCTTGAGACAGCAAGCAGATAATATATTTATAATTTTTAAAAGCTGAAATTCATTTAAATGTTAATGTCCATGGTTAAGAAAAGTGATTTGTTTTTCATTTCTAAGGCTGCTGTTTCCAGACTGACAGCTCCAAACAGGGTGGGGCAAAAGTAGGTTTATAGTTGTGAGTGCGTGAAACTGTTTTCTTCTTGCATTACTATTTATTAATTTCCATACTAACAACTGAAAAATCTGCTTTTGCACCACCTGGTATACTATATCTAGGGCACAGATTCAGTTCTGTTTAGACTTGACCAGCTCTGCCACTCTTGGGAAGCAACGAAAATCAAAAATAGCTTTTAGTTAGTTTAATTTCAAACTAAGGAAGAGGGAAATAGAAGGCAAAATCTGCAAGAGACTTGGGGTAATGATAACAAGTAGAAAATTTTGCTGACAGGGAGTGTTAACAGAGAATGAAAACTGACATTTATTTAGGTGTAGGAAAGTAGAGGTATGCATAAAGTAAGGGGAAAGGGAACTGAGCCTTTTTTATCTCTATTATGACACACTTTGGGGGCAGCACAAAATGGTTCTTCAAATCAAGAGCATCTTTGAAAAACCACAAGAACAATTTAAGACCTGAGGATTGATCTTTACAGTAAGATAAGAGTATTTTTACCCAGATCAGAGTCTTTACAAATTGTACTTGCGGGCATGAAAAAGAGGTGGGGTACAGGAAATGTCAATGGCTTTTGAAGAATGTAAACTAAACAAACAAGGAAAGTTGTTTTAAGTGATTTAAGAGAATTTTCTGGGAGGGACAAACCAGAGAAATTACTCTAGCTTTGGTCAAAGTTTGGAACAGAAAACCCTAAAATGGAAGAAGAATGGAAGTGACTAATTCTGCAATAGGAAGTAGTAGTACAATTGCAACTCTTCAGGTCTTTCCTCTTCTTCCCAGTTAAGTATTCAATTGAACAAAACTAGGTGAGTTATTTGTAAGCAGTAAACAGGAACAAGTATGCACTAGTGAATGGAAAACAATTCCCGGTAGAGACTTCAGTTTGTTTGTTTCTGTCTCTGAGCTAGTTTAGTGAAAAGAAATAAAGCTGGAGGACTCTATCTGATGAAGTTAAGAGGAATGTGAGGCCCTAGGCCCTGAGCTGCCCCTGAGGACTTAGCACCCTCCTCTTGAGCCCTCTCTTTCCCCATGCTTTGTCCCTGTCCCCCTCTCCTTCTCCCACCACAGCTCTCCTCAGGTTGTTCATTGGAGGGAAAGGAGCTGTATTTGTGTATCTGTCACCCGGAACCTCCTCTCTTTAGATCCATTCGCTGGTGCAAGTAAGGCTGATCATCCGCTTACTTTTGGCGCTGAGGGTTATATCCATATCAGAATTCAACAGAAAAATGGGCAGGAAGGCCCTTACTGCTATCCAGGAGATCGCTGATGATGACGACGATAAGAAGCAGCTAGTTGAAAGTGTTTAAGAAGAACTTTCCCTGCCCTGGCTTGTGGCTCAGTGGGTTGGAGAGTCATCCCATCACTAAAAGGTTGTGGGTTCGATCCCTGGTCCAGGTGCTTAGGATCCCTGGTCTGGGCACATACAGAAGGCAATCAGTTGATGTTTCTCTCTTAAAAAAGCAATTAAAAGTTATCCTCAGGTGAAGATAAAAAATAGATAAAATTTTGCCTGTGGTTGGTACTGTACTTGAGCACCCAGAGAATATGGAGAAGTAACTCAGCTACTGGGTGACCAGCACAGGGACATACACCAACCAGCCTCAGAGAGATTGGACTAGCTGAGATGGCGAGCTGGGGCCTCATGGGTTTTAAGTGCTTTTGGCTTATTGAAGCTTAAGTGAGGATTTCATCGCAATAAGTAGAATTTCCCTTCTGTCCCTTGTCACAAGTTAAAAAACCTCACAGCTTATATAATGTGACCATTTGGGGTCTGCTTTTATTTTATTTTTAAAAAAGATTTTATTTATTATTTCCAGAGAGAGGGGAAGGGAGAGAAACATCAATGTATGGTTGCCTCTTTCCTGCCTCCAGCTGGGGGCCTGGCTGGAGACCCAGCTTGCAACCTGGCTATGTGCTCTGGCTGGGAATCAAACCAGAACCCTTTGGGTTCACAGGCTGGTTGATGCCTTATCCACTGTGCCACCAGCCAGGGCTGGGGTCTACTTTTAAATGGACTAGTGTAACTCTTACAATGCAGTAAACTGAAAAAAGTCATGCAAAAAATAAACAAAGGTAAAGTGAGTGAAAAGTCCTTTAAAATTTCTGTGACTTAGAAGAAACTTAATTATATTTAAATAAGATATTAAAGTGTTGTTATAAGGTACAAAGCACTAAAAAAATGTTGTTGTACTTATTTTGAGGTGGAAAAATAGGGAGCCCTGGCTGGTAGCACAGTAGATAAGGCGCCGGCCTGCAAACCCAAAGGTCGCAGGTTCGATTCCCCAGCCAGGGCACATAACCAGGTTGCAAACCAGGTCTTCATTCAGGTCTGTGGCTGGAGGCAGGTGAAAGGCAACCATACATTGATGCTTCTTTCCCTCTCTGCCTCTCTCCCTTCCCCTCTTTCTAAAAATAATGAAATAAAATATTTAAAAAAAAAAAAAGAAAGAAAGAAAAATAGGGAAAGTCCTTTCCAGATTTGGGTTATTGCTGCTGTAGCCTCAACCCCAGACCATTCTCTAAGCAAGCATGCACTGAATTCCTGCTACGTGGGATTCTCCCTGTTGTAACTTCCCCCTAATGCGATGGCTGTCATTAGGTGGTATGTGTTAAACAACTGGGCCCTTGGTTAGCCATCAGACACTGCTTGTTCACCTCTAAAACAGGTGGTGTTACAGTGAGTTTATAGATAGAATAACATGGACATCACTAGCATATAGCATTTTAGAACCCCTATACATCCTGAAATTTCCATTATCCTTGGACTTTGTTGACACCAGGCAAGAGCCGTTATCTTTCCTGACCTTTTGCTTAACCCAAGAGGGGAATCCCTAGCAGAATGTAAACCACAGTGCTTCCTTTGCACTGCTTCCTGCTGTGGAAGTCTGGCACGTCCTCAGACTTTCTTTACGCACATGGTTACAACACAGCTCTAAATTCTGTTTCTTAATCAAGAAACTCCGCCCATTTATTTCTTTGGCAACCTACCCCCACCAAAAAAGCAGACCTCATTGAGACAGAAGAAGTGGTTATGACACCAGCCAAAGACCAGTCCTTTTCTCAATTTATGGCTTGGCTCCCTTGAACCTTGCTTAGAAATAGCTGTTAGTTGTCTCTGGGCTAAAGCCCAGAGTATAAGAAAATGGATAATAGAAGCACTTGTTCCCTGGTTAATTACCAGGGAGCACTGAGCACATACAGAGGTTTTGAGGCATTGCACTTCAGGCTCTTGAGATCATGGAGAGCCTTTGTCTTCAGAGGGTTTGGGCCCTTTTGCATCAGTATTTAGATTCAGGAAGGTGGCACATTTCTTTTTTCTTCACATCCAACATACTTATGGACTTTATAATTCTGAAAACCCATGTGGTCCCACAAAATTCACTAGTACTTGTAATCAATACAATTATATGGTAATATTATTTGGAAAACAGAGCAGTTGCCATATTGTAAGGAAGTCTATAGTTTTGTAGTATAAATTCTTTAAAGGGACAGAATGCTGCCTTCAGAAAGAGCAGTTTTGATTCCCTCATTTGTATTTTAAGGACCTCTCACCACTCTTTTGCCTAGTGTGGGGTGGGGTGCATCTGTAGAATCAGTATGTCATTTGAACCCTTTCTTTATTTTTTTTAAATCCTCACCAGAGGATATGTCCATTGATTTGAGAGAGAGAGAGAAGGGGAGAGACATCGATGTGAGAAGCATTGATCAAGTTGCCTCCCATACACGTCCCAACTAGGGGTGGAACCTTTCGGTGTACAGGACAGCACTCCAATAACTGAACCATCTAGCCAGGGCAACCATTTCTTTTACATTTGTGGTCCGTGAACAAGAGTGCATGTTTGCAGGGTCTTACTGCCTAATCATGCAGTTGTGGAAATGAAGAGAATTGTTGTTTCACAAAGAAGGAGCTGATACATTCTCTGACTCTTGGACTGTGTATGAGAGGGATCCCCCCCCCAAAAAAAACCAAACAAATAATTATCTTCTGGAGGGCAGGCCCCTTGTAATACAGGTTTCCTGTAATACAGGTGAGGATTCTAGGAACCCATCTATGTTGGTGTGTTAGCTGGTGGTGTTGTGAGAGTCTGCATTCATCTTCAGTTAATTTTTTTTTTGAAGACTTTTTCAACATGTTTGCCCATTTCATAATGGCACCGAGTGTTCAGCAATTTTTTTTACCAAAACTGTCATGACTCTTGTGCCCCATCTTCCTATTCACCCGTTCTTGCTCTGAGTGACATTTTTTTGTTTCCCAGATGAAAAAAGTTCTCAAAGGGAAACATTTTGCTGATGCGGAAGAGGTCAAACAAACAAACCAAAAAACCAGCACACGCACTAAAAGGCATCAAAATTGACAAGATTAAAAACTTATGCGCAGTGGAAAAAACATCTTGATAGGTGTATTACATCAAATGGAGAGTACTTTGAAGGTGACTAAAGTTTAAACATATAAGAATACACAATTTTTTATAAATAAATTCCAGTCTTTGGGGGTCCTCTTATATGACCCTCCTTGCTATGTCACCATTTTTACTACAACTAAAATCCTGTTTTGTCCAGTGGTTCTTTAATCAGTCACTTGCTATCAACAGGTACACCAAAAAATAGTTTCCCACATTGGAGCAAGAGCTGAAGGCTTTCCAAAATGTCTTATTTCTCTGAATCCCCTCAGGAAGGAGGGACTCTGGTTCTGTGTACTTGATCCAGAATCCCTTTGCTGACATAAGTTAAATGAAATAACATGGATAAGGCACCTGACACATAGTTGGTCAGTTCATTATATTTTACCCTTTGGTGCAGCTTCTGCCCTTTCTGGAAACTGTCAAATGGCTATGACAGAGTCAGTAGGCTCTCACTAAATTTCATTTAGCCCTAAAATTGGCAGTATCATCTGGACTTAATGTTGCCACGTTGACCATTTCAGCTTCTGTGAAGAGGCCTGTGATACACGTATCCCATGTGCATGTAGACTTGTCCTTGGATGTAGTTCTGTCTTCTTTATCTTCATCAAGTTAGACTAGATGAAGTCTCTGCATTTATTCCTGTGCTTTGCAGATTTCCAAGGGCTATGGTAGAGAGCTAGAGGTACAATAACAAAGTAATTTGACTGAATTTGGCTTCTCTCCTGAGTTCAGTGCTCCACCAAGGAAAAAAATCTAGCGATTCTTCAGAGGTTGGTTTCATATGTGTTTTAAGAAGCAATTTGTCAGAGTTAACACCCTTCTTTGGTACAATTACACATAGCTCCGTACTCTTTAGATTCAAATCATAGTCAGAAGAGTGCCAGATTTGGGTATGGTTTCAGAAGAGTAATTTTACAGTTAGTTTGGAGGTTTAGACATGTAGGGAAAGGCTTTACAAATTTTCATAAATTTTAGCTTTTCCAAACAGTACCTGCCACCACCCATGTGAGTGATTGATGTCACAGTAGAGAGAGCTTGCCCCTGGGCAGTGGGCCTTTGAAAAGGAATGCCCCGGGAAAAGTAGGTGTCGAATACCCTCAGCGTGCAAGAAGCACGGGCTTCAGGGGACCAGCCCTGCTTAGGCTATGAGAAAGTTGGCTCCTTTGAAGAATACCGCAGAATGGTCAGAACCGATCATTTGCAAATGTTTGCCAAGTTTCTAGCAGGTGTATGGGATTGTATACATAGTATACATTTTGTAAATTTCCTTCCAAATGAGAATGGAGGGGAAGAATAAAAAAGATAACAGAATGATATGATGGTGAATGAGTAAGGCCTAATTGTGTGGCTAGTGTAAGTTCTCTAGGGCTTTAGGGAAGAGGGAGTAAGTGTGAACAGGAGTGGCTAAAGAAAGCTTCATGGTTTGAAGGGTTGAAAGATAGGTAGGGTTGGATACACTAGGTGTATCCAAGTCAGGGATTTGGTTTTGCTTGCATTTTACAGCAGAACTTGAGTTTTGATGCTGAATGAATGCTTTAGTGGCTCTGGGTAGGAGTCATGACCATGGGTCTGCTTGCCTCTGTAAAATTCAGTGCCTTTTACTGAAGTTTAACAGCTGAGTGCATCCTGCAAGGGGAATGCTACCCCCTAGCGGAAAGTCTGTGGTCCACGCTGACAAATAGGTTTGGCTTTTATCAAGCAAGTGGCAAAACACACTTCATCTGTCCAGCTGTGGGAGAGAGAAGGCAGACTGGAAGAATAATGGCCTGTCTTCATGAAACACGTCATTTGTACACTTTAAACATTATATCCGTTGTTTAGAAGAGCACAACAGTCTGTGGGGATTTTGGTAGAGGTTTTTCTGTTAGCATTTTGTGCTGACTGTGATATAAAGTCTTGATGATACATACTCATTGATTGCTTAGTCCTGAGAAAGCAAAGAGGGTTTTCCTGAGAACACTTATGATAATTTGTTTTAAAGTTTTATTCTCTTAGTCTGTCTGTAAAAATTAGAATAATTGTGTGGAGCCTAGGAAATTTGACTAATAAATTGGACACCTTACCTGGATTGTTGTGACCTAATACATAGTTCATTCATTTCACCTTTTAGCCAGAAACCAGTATGGTCATCTGGTTTTCTTCATCAAATTTTCAGTACCCACATAATAAAATATATATTCAAACTTGGATTCCAATCCCAGCTCCATGAAGCTCTGAGATCTTGGGAAAGTTATTTAACATTCTGAGCCTTAATTTTTTCATCTGAAAAGTTTACAGTTAATAATATTCACCATATACAGGGTATGAGGATTAAGTGGGGTTATAAGCTATAAAATACATACCTCACATTCTGGGTATATACTAATAGGTCTGATTCATTATACTATCTTCTTCATCCTCCTGCTCAGTTTAGCTCCAGCCTAACTTTTGAGCCACCCCTCCCTCAGGTACACATGGGTGTTGTTGACACCTGAGTCCATGCATGCACACACATACACGTGCATCAGGTGGCTTACAGTTGTACTACTCATGGCCTCCTGACCATGGCCTGCACTTTCTTCCCTCCATGTTTTGGTTGCAGGTACCTCTCAACCTTAAAAGTCTCTCTCATCTCTTTCAAAATTCTACAGTGTGTGAGACCCAACTCCCCACTTCCTGTTTAGCTTTTCTTTATCCTTTCAGCTGTAATTAATCTCTTGCTACTTTCTTTTCATTTCACTTTTAATGTGTGCCTTTATTGTAGAAGTTAATATATAATGCCTTATATTTTGGCCATAGTTTTTTTTAAAGATTTTATTTCATTATTTTTAGAAAGAGGGGGAAGGGAGAGAGGGAGAGAGACATCAGTGTATGGTTGCTTTTCACCTGCCTCCAGCCACAGACCTGACTGGAGACCTGGTTTGCAACCTGGTTATGTGCCCTGGCTGGGGAATCGAACCTGTGACCTTTGGGTTCGCAGGCCGGCACCTTATCCACTGTGCTACCAGCCAGGGCATGGCCATAGTTTTTTATGTGAGCCTCTCCACCAGACTCTGAGCTTCTTAGGAGCAGAGATCAGAATTTATCTTGGTGTCCTGCACATAGTAAGCACACAAAAAAGGATTGTTTAGGGTCTTCAGTGTAAAAAGAAAAAACAAAACAAACTCTTTACATTTGTTTTGATGTCTAGATTTAGATTAAGCATAGAAATATATTGATTATTATTGGTGTTTACCATTAAGTGTCCATGTGTTAGATGATGAAATAGCAAATGGGTTTTCAATATTGTTTTAGTGTCTTGGTGATTCAGTTTCATAGGTCATAAGTTAATACCAAGAATAAAGATAGTTATTAAGCAGAGAATTTTTTAAGGACAAAAGGTCTCCATCCCACTCATAATTTACTTAATTAAGGACAAGATTGAGTAGGGACTCCATCAAGATAATAAAAAGCAAGGTGGATGATGAGAATTGGGCTGTTTGGTGTCTGAAGAGTCTTCACAGGGCCTTTACTGGAAAAGGGATTGGGGGATGGGATGGTTGAGCAGACGTGGCCTGTGTGCAGCATGCAACACTGGGCAGCAGGTGAGGAAGTGAATCTGCAAGCATCGAAGTTTTGGGGAGGATCTTGTTAAATAAAACACAGCAAGCCATAGAACAGTGTGTACATTTTAATCCCATTTACAAATAGTTTTACATGTTTTTCCTGGTACATTTATAGTCACACAAAAGCATAGTGTGTATCTTCTAACAAGATCTGGAAAGATACACCAAGTTCATAACCATGGTTACCCTCTGAGAAGGTGTGTGTGGGTGTGAGAATTAAAGAACCATGAAGTGGGCTTTCTGTTTTTGTTCCATTTGCTTCTGAATGGTTTAAATTCTGTAGTAGGAGAACATGTTTATGTGTTGCTTATACAACTAAAAAAGAAATGAAACACCAGAAAGGAACAAACAGCATTGGGAACAGAATTTTGTTAGGCTCTAAACTACAAAAAAAACATCCTTAGCACCAAATCTATTTTAATTCCATCATCCATTCTCAGGTTTAGGCCTTTGGGCTATTGTCATTTAACAGTTAAAAAAAGAAAGTAGGGGAGGGGTTAGAAGTAGCCTTCAGAGTAATTTTTACAAGTATTATTTTCACTGACAGAGGCACAGCCATAGTTTCTTTCCAGTTCCTTCTGCAAATTTCTGTTTAGGGACCTTAAATCATTTATCTTTAAAGAAGTATCATGCCATTGCATTTGTACTATTTCATTTGGGAAGCTTTGGAGAGGGAAGTGTAGAACAAGAGGGAAAATGTTAGGCAGATTAAGATTCAGTTTATTACATATCTCTTGTGTTGGTATCTTTTTCCTGGGATATTTCCTTGCTCTGTATCAGTCAGCAGACATACATTCTAGGTCTATAGCAAAACCTGGAGTTCGGGGCTTCAGATAGGAAAGTTAGCTCAACGCATCAACCACTGGTTAAGTATTATACCCAGCTAGCCTAATTCTGTTCTACAGCTGTCAGTCACAGCATTAACTCCAGCATACATTTTACAAATCTGCATAAGAAAATGTACATCAAGTAAAAGGAAACTTAGTTGGATCACTACATTTTAACTACCTTAAATATTGACTCAATTTTTGTATCCTCAACAGAACTTTCTACTTTTGTTTTAAATAAGTTTTGCCTTATTCTTCACAAGTTCAGCAAGGGGAGCATTAGGGCACCCTTAAACTCTTCCCACTCATTTCATGTTAAGTGCTGTTAACATTTTTTTTTTTTTAGATTTTATTATTTTTTTAGAGGGAGGGGAAAGGAGAGAGGGAAAGAGGTAACAATGTATGGTTGCCTTTCACTTGCCTCCAGCTACGGACATGACTGGAGATCTGGCTTGCAACCTGGTTATGTGCCCTGGCTGGGAATCGACCCAGCAACCTTTGGGTTTGTGGGCCTACACCTTATCCACTGTGCCACCAGCCAGGGCTGAGTTACTTATCTTTTTTTTTTTTAACCCATTCCCCTCAAAGTTAATCCCACCTGTTGTCCATGTCCATGGTTCCTTTATACTAGGTTCTTGTCTAAGCTGCTCACCTTCCATGCCTCTGCCTCCCCCCAGCCCCCGTTCCCCTGACCACTGAAGGCCTATTCACTGTATTCATATATTTGGTTCTGTTTTGCTTGTTGTTAGTTTTGTTCATTATTGTCCTGTAATGGGTGAGATCATATGGTATTTGTCCTTCACTGTCTGGCTTATTTCACTAAGCATAATACTCTCCAGTTCCATCCATGTTGTTGCAAAGGGTAGGAGTTCCTTCTTTCTTTCTGCTGTGTAGTATTCCATTGTGTAAATGTACCAAAGCTTTTTGATCCAATCATCCACTGATGGGCACTTAGGCTGTTTCCAGCGCTTGGCTATTGTAAATAGTGCTGCTATGAACGTAGGTGTACGTAGGTTCTTATGAATTGGTGTTTCAGGATTCTTTTTTTTTTTTTTTTAATTTTATTGTTGTTGTATTACATCCATCCCCTTTTTGCTCCCCTCTGTCCCCCTCCCCACCCACCCATTCCCCCCAAAGTCAATCCCACCTGTTGTCCATTCAGGATTCTTTGGGTATAGTCCAAGTGGTGGAATCACTGGATCAAAAGGCAGTTCCATTTTTAGTTTTTTAAAGAAGCCCCATACTGTTTTCCACAGTGGCTGCACCAGCCTGCATTCCCACCAACAGTGCACGAGGGTTACCTTTGCCCCACATCCTCGCCAACACTTGTTGTTTATTGATTTGTTGATGATGGCCATTCTGATGAGTTACTTACCTTAATGCTGTAGTTATATGTACTTTCTCATTCCTGTGCATTCCCTATTGGGAATTTGGTGGGTTTTCTTCTCAAACCACATTTGACTAATATTTTGACTCTAACAGTTACTGTGCGAATAATACTCTTTATGTCTTAGGCATGAGTGAAAAGATAAGATTATTTTTTAAAGTCAGAAATCTTGGGAAAATAGTTAATCTTACTTTGCAACCTACCACATGATAGTACTTCTAAGGAGGTTTTAAATCAAAATTAAGATGTAAAAAAGCCTGAGATGGAAACAATGTAAGGAAGGAAAGAAGCCCTAGATTTAAGATAGGAGCATGTTAGAATGATGACAGAAGATGTTTAAAGTTCAGTGAAACTTTTTAAAAGACTTGTTGCCTTGTGTTCTTGACCAGAGCAATTTTTCAGGGATCGGTTCATAATTCCTCTCTTTTCCAGATTGCAAAAGTTGAGAAGCTCAAACCATTAGAGGTGGAGCTCCGACGCCTAGAAGACCTTTCAGAATCTATCGTTAATGATTTTGCCTACATGAAGAAGCGAGAGGAGGAGATGCGAGACACTAATGGTGAGGAAGAGGGCAGCTCTCATTTCTCAATAAGTGAAATGAGTGAACCATAAAGGAATCAGATCCCAACTTTAAGTTATACGTCTCTTTTCTCAGTTTTACCAAGGGGGGTGGGGGTGGGGAGGTGTCAGGAAAGAGAATTGCTTATTTCATTGTTCCTGCTCCAGGTAAACAGGCTTTGTTAGAGTTTCCAAAGGAATGGAAGCTTCTTTGTGCTATGCATTGACCATATTCTCAGTTAGCTTATCATATATCAAGTTGATAGTACTAATCTTTTAATTTTTAACATTTATATGTAATGAAAATTTAAGAAAAAGCTATCTGAAATTCTACTCTTAGGCCTCGGGACAGAGTGAAGCTAGTGAATTGCCTTTCCTCCCTGACCATTGTTTAGCTTGCTGAGCCCCACTTCATTACATTTACCGTTGTGTTTTGTTTCGTTTTGTTTTTTAGAGTCAACAAACACTCGGGTTCTGTACTTCAGCATCTTTTCAATGTTCTGCCTCATTGGACTGGCCACTTGGCAGGTCTTCTACCTTCGTCGCTTCTTCAAGGCCAAGAAATTGATTGAGTAATAAGGCCTGCTCTCCTCCCACCTTGTTTCTCAGCCAGCAGAGCATTACTGGGCATGCCTGGCCTACGGCATCCTGCCTACAGCACCATCAAGGCACGTTGGAACTTTCTCACCAGAAATGCTCTCTCTTGGTGTGGGAGGACATGGGTTACCACCTACACCCAGCAAGTCATTGAGGGACTTCTTTTTAACTTGATAGGATTTGGACTGGTTTTGTAACAATAGGACTATTATTAGGGTCATCTGTGACAAAAAATAGGGGTTACCTAGGTAATGCCAAAGCCAGCCTTTATACTGGGTTTTCTCATATGATCTGGTTGAACTATATTTTTCTTTTCTTCTCCCGCTTGCTCACCAGCTTGGGCTTCCACTCTAGTTCCTTTACCAGGATTTGAACAACCATGTGCAATTTGTTTCATTCTGATTGTCCCCTTCTGGATTTGTGTTAAAGCACCTGTAATGTTATCTTAAGCCTTAGCTAAAATGTTCAGGTAGCTTCTGGTGATACCCTTTCAGAATTTTGTCTCTTAAAAGGGTGATGGATGTGACACCTCATAGAAATGAGCTGTGATCTTAGAAAACTCTTGAAGAAATATTCATTTTAGAGAATTAAAATGCTTGTGTGCAACTGCTTGAATTTTTTCTGTGTAGTTCTATGCAGTTTTATTACATTTGTAAATTCATGTGACCACCACCGAAATGCAAAAACAGTTCCATTACCCAGGTCCCTGTGCTACCCTTTTAAAGCCACAGCCCCGTCCCTTCCTTGTCTCCAAGCCCCACCTTCTGGCAACCACTAATCTGTTCTTCATCTCTGATTTTATCATTGCAAGAATGTCATGTAAATGGAATCATATAGTATGTAACCTTTTGAGATGAACATTTTTCACTCATTGTAATTGCCTTGAAGTCCATCCAAGTTGTTCCATGTATCAATAGTTTTTTTTTTTTTTTGTTTTGTTTTTATTGCTTAGTAGAATTTCATGGTATAGATGTACTACAGTTTGTTTAATCACTTACCCATTGAATGATATTGGGGATATTTTCAGATTTTGGCTGTTAGTAATAGAGCTTCTGTAAATACTCATATACAAGTTTTTGTGTGAACATAAATCTTCGTTTCTCTGGGATAAATACCAAATCAGGCAATTGCTAGGTTGTATGGTACGTACATGTTTAGTTTTTTAAGAAACTACCCTACTCTTTCCAGAGTTAGTATGCCATTTTATTTCCTTTCCCACCAGTAGTGCATGACCAATCGTTTCTCCGAATCCTCTCTGGTATTTGCTGTTACTACTTTTTATTTCAGTCATTCTGATAGATGTGTGTAATGAGATCTTGTTATGATTTTTATTTGCATTTCCTCATAGCTAATATTGAACATCTTTCCATGAGCTTATTTATTTGCCATCTGTACTGTATATCTTCCTCCATGAAATATTTGTTCATGTCCTTTGCCTATTTTCTAATTATTCTTTACACTAATGAATTTTGAGAGTTTCTTATATATCCTAGATACAAGTCCTTTGTCAGATATGTGGCTGCTTGAATTTTTAGCATAACCTCTACCAAGGGGGGAAAAGTCAGTAAAACTTACCTAGTATTTCTAATGTGGCCAGTCACTGACTTTACTTCCTGTCCTTATGTGTTGCCCTAAGACATATGAGCTATAAAAACACACACCTGGAAGGATTATCATGAATATAAATACTTGAGAATATGTATTCTGAAAGCAAAGGCAAGAATTGCTGTAAGACCATATAAGGTGCCTAAAGGCTAATGCTAATATAAACAAGAGAATATGGATACAAATGACCATGTTTGTAAACAGTTATGAAAAATACTGTCACTTGGAATTTTCTCCACTTCTCCCAGGAAAGGAGATGGGCGCTTGTTCATTCTATAATCTCTTTTTTAACCCCCCTGTCACAGGGCTTGTGTAATTGCAGTGGCAAGAATGACAGGATTTAGGGCCATGCAGCTTGTAGCTAAGCCGCATACAAGAATTAACAAGAGAACACCACTGTGATGACCTGGATGAAGTACAAAAGTGGGAGAGGGAATTATGTCATCAAAATCTCAGGCTGTTCTGTTAATGTTCCAGCTATTGTGAACCCAAAGAAAGGCCTTTTTCCCCCCACTTGACTCCCTGTATGAATTTCTCTGGTGTGGCATAAAAGCGGTTCATTTGTGCAACATTGCCATCTGCTGGTGAGAACTGATAGCTGCTACTGAGAACCTGGCAGCTGAATCCTGGCCATAAAGGCAGCAGGGGTTGAGATCTGTGTTATTACATACACTGAATGACAAGATGCATCCAAGTAGTGAAAAGAATGACCAAATTTGTGGGTTAAGACTAATCCTTAGACGTTTAAAGGTGGTATTTTGTACCATTAGCCTAATAAAGATACTCTCATTTCTGACTGGTGCCTTTCCCCTTTTTAGAAACAAGGATAGCTTTCTCAGCTTGTTATAATATGTCAAAGAAGAAAGTAGAAGAGAATATTTTATTTTGCTGATGATTCGTTCCCCAGTGTGACTTTATGAAACTAAAATTCTTCCATGTCCTTTTTATTTATGCCAAAGTACCAACTCAGACATTTGTGCTTGTGGTTTTAAGTTCATTGAAATTATACCTTGATGTTATCTAAAAAAATTATTTACCTTCGATAAAAGGGTAGTGCAAGAGCAAATCAGCTTTAAAAAAGAAGGTGTTAACTGGTTTCTTCTGTTTTTTGAGCCTACTACTCAACACAATATGTAATATGGATGAGAATGATGCAATTTAAGTAAGCTTTGTTATACCATTGTCATAAACCCCTATCATAAGCCATTTTTCTGCTTGTTTATGGAAAAGAGGCATATGGGATTAATACAGATTCACTTGTGTTGGATGGGGATTTTTGTGTAAATTTTTCTCAAATAAAGGCTAGCAGAAAGCATTTTAGGTGTATCTGTGACTCAAGTATCTCGTTGGATTGGCAGCAATTCCTTCATATTACTCATTAACATACGGCAAATTATACATGATGAAGTAAAGAAAAAATACGATCATCCATTAATTTACTCCAGGTAAAATTTATTGCAAGTGTATATAATAAAAATAATTAACGCATCTTCAGAAAGACCAACCAGGGTTCTGTAAGACAGGCATTCTTCTGTAGCTTCTCTCTTTTGGAAACTGCTGTTGGAATTACTCCTACAAAGAGTCTTCTCTCCTGCCTTTCTTTCTTAGACTATCCCTCCCAATGCAGAATCCGTCAGGACTTGCTTTTTCAGCCCATCACATCTATGCAAAACCTCACCCCAGCAAGTAAAGGCCGATCTCTACTTTTATTTGCAGCTGAACATTTTTCATAAAGCTGCTTTCCAAGAGCAACCTGAAAAGCTTTGTCCACCACCAGTCTCCAGAAAAATGGGTAATTTGTCAGCGAATCTACACGAAGTAGTGATTCCTAATATTTGAGTATTTTCACATCAAGTATTCCTATCTCTCACTGAAGTTTTACTTTAGAGAACATAAATAATATTGATAAATACAGCAAAACTTAGTTTTTACAGTATCACATACTTGTTAAATGGTAGTACGTTTTCCAAATTAGTCTGCACCAGTGGTGTCCCATATAAGATAAACATCGTGTATAAATTTAAATTTGTAGCACCCCATTAAAAAAGTAAAATTAATTTAAATAATACTATGTATATCATATTATATAAAATATCATTTCAATCTGTAGTCAATATAAAAAGATACTTTATATTTCCATACAAAGTCTTTGAAATGCAGTATGCACTTCGCAGCTGTAGCACACCTTTCAGACTACCCATAATTTATGTGTTCAGTAGCTGCATGTAGCTAGTGGCTTATGAAAGTTTTGATTTTGCTTGATACTTTGGTAGGTCCTTTCATCTTTACAGTAACTGTAGTCCCTGGGATCTGTCATTCATTAAGTGGGAACTTGTGCTATATAACATCCTAACTATTCACTTGTTAAAATAGAACATGGAAATCCCATTTTTTGACCAAAGGCATTATTTAAAGTATATTTTATGATACTGTTAGAGTCCCACTTTCTTTTCCCTTTGTTCCCCTCTGCCCAGGACCCACCTTCCCTCCAGCACTCCCACCCCACCCCCGCTAATTCATGTCCAAGGGTTGTGCATGTAAGTTCCTTGGTGTCACCCTTTCCTGTATTATTAACTTCCCCCTGTCTACCTTGTACCCACCAATAATGTATCCTAATCCCTGCACCATTTCCCCATTTCTCCCCTTACCCTTCTTAGCTGATAACCCTGCAAATGATCTCCATACCTATGATTCTGATCCTATTCTTGTTGTTGGCTTAGTTTGTCTTGTTGTTGGCTTAGTTTGTCTTAAGTTTTAGATTCCATTGTTGATAGTTGTGAATTTGTTGTCATTTTAATGTTCATAGTTATGATCTTTTTTCATAATTTAGTCCCTTTGTCATTTCATATAATAATGGCTTAGTGATGATGAACTCCTTTAGCTTTACCTTGTCGGGGAAGCAGTTTATCTGCCCTTCCGCTCTAAATGGTAGCTTTGCTGCAAAGAGTAGTCTTGGTTGCAGGTTCTTGCCAGTCCCTTCTTGTCTGCAGAGTTTCTTTTGAGAAACCAGCTAATAGTCTTAATGGGAACCCCTCCATAGGTAACGCTTCTTTTTCTCTTGCTGCTTTTAAGAGTTTATCTTTAACCTTTTGCATTTTAATTATGATTTGTCTTGGTGTGGTCTTCTTTGGATCTAGCTTGTTTGGGATTCTCTGTGCTTCCTGGACTTGTAGGTCTATTGCCTCCACCAAATTTGGGAAGTTTCCCTTCATTATTTTTCCACATAGGTTTTCATTTTCTTCCTCTTCTCTTCTGGTACCCCTATGAATTAGATGTTGGCATATTTAAATTTGTCCCAGAAGTTTCTAAGCCTCTCCTCATTTTTTGCAATTCTTGTTTCCTTGTTATGTACCAGTTGACTGTTTATTTCTTCCTTATGTTACAAATCATTGATTTGAACCTCGGTTTCCTTCCCATCACCATTGGTTTCGTGGGGATTTTCCTTCGTCTCACTTGCCATAGCTTTCACTTCTTCCTTTATGCATTTGACACACTCGAGCATATCTGTCAAGTCTGTGTGCATCATTAGCACCAAAGATTTGAACTCTGCATTTGTTAGGTTGGCTATCTCTTGTTGCTTAGTTCTCCCTCGGGAACCTTGATCTGCTCCCTCTTTTGGGTCATACTTCTCCATCTCCTCAACTTGACAAACTCCTGTGTTTGCCTCTGTGTCTTAGGTAAAGCTGTCACACCTGTTACATTGTAATGGGTGGAGCCTTAGGTATTCGTCAGTGTAGGGTTGACCCATTTCACCAGGTTGTGGCGCTGTACATGGAGGAGGAGTCTGAAGGGGAACAGTGCCACTTGCTCAGCACTCGTCCCTTTTCTAGGCACTTCTGCCACTTCTGATACAGGGCTGGCACCTCTCTAGCTATTGCCCTGATTGTGCTCCCAGGGTAGGCGGTTCTGCGGATGTTCTAGGACCGTAGGGGCCTCTAAACTTAACAGACTTTGCTGAAAAACTGGCAGTTTCCTCCACCCCAACCCCCACTGGTTTTCACAGTCACAAGCAATGAGGCTTTATTTTCCTTGGTGCTGGAACCATGAACTGCGCAGTCTGGTCTGAGACTGGGATCGCTCCCCAGGTGTTCCTCCCTACTTTTATAATGTGTGACTGTGGTTTCTGCTAGTGGGTCACAGCCACTGCCTCTGCTGCTACCACACCACATCCTCTCTGCCCCAGCTCTGCCCCTCCTACCTGTCGATATGAGTATTTCGCCTTTGTTGGACTTCCATACAGTTGGGTTTTCTGGTAATTCTGGTTGTTTTTAGTTTTGAGGTAGTTGTATTCTTTCTTAGTTGTGGAGGGAGACACAGCGTGTTTTCCTCCCAAAGGCATTTTAAAAATCAGTTACACCTTTGGATTATTGAGTATTTCTGGATTTATGAGTAAATTCACCAAGCCATTATATGGAATGATAAAGAGACTAAGTATCTCAAAGGCCAGATACTTAGTTATATTAATAGCCATTATAAAAGAGAACTGAGTATGAGAGTTTCTGTTCTATATTCTCTAAGATGGAATTGGACAGTTGTCTGTTAAGCTTATATCAATGCATTATAAATAAAACAATTCACAATATCAGGATAACCAAGTTGTAGAATCTATCTAGTTCCTTATTGCAAAGGTGCCAGAAAAATGAATCTAAAGCTTTGACTGAAACCTATTCAATTTCTCTGAATGAAAGTCAACATTTCTGCCCTGGCTGTGGCACAGTGGATAAGGCACTAGCCTGCGAAACCAAGGTTGCTGGTTCGATTCCCAGCCAGGGCACATGACCAGGTTGCAAGCCTGGTCTCCAGCCAGGTCCGTAGCTGGAAGCAGGTGAATGGCAACCATACACTGATGTCTCCCGCCTTCTCTGCCTCTCTTCCTTCCCCTCTCTCTAAAAATAAATCTTAAAAAAAAAAATTTTAAGTCAACACTTCTAAGTAATTGTTTCTTCTATTCTTTGAACTCAAGAAAACACATTGAATATCCATTCTGTTTAATATGTTGAGTTAAACTCAACATATATAAGAAGAAATATCTATCCTTAAAGTGCCTTCTAATTACTAGGAGGAGGTAATGGAATGGCCTCTATCTGAAGTGATCTTTCTACTTTGTTTAGCCATTACTGATTTAACATTTTGGATGTTCCTCCAGGAGGCCTTCACTAATCCAGCAAGTTTGTCTTGAAAAGATGTCCTTCCTAACTGTCATTGTAGAAGGCTGTTCTTTCTTTATAATAGCACTGTAACTTATACACAATTATCTTTATAATGGCCTCATTATCTATTATATGGACTGTGAGCTCCATGAGAGTAGGAACCATGCTTACTTTGTTTTCCTCTTGTAACCCGTCATCTGGCAAAAGTTGATACTCAGTGTTTGTTGAATGGATAAATTGAAAATTCAAATACATCTATACAATACAGAACTCTGGAATAAAACCAACAAAATAAAATTAAATGGGTTATCAGTCTTGCATTTAGGTTTGTTTGTTTTTTAATTTTATTGTTGTTGTATTATATCCATCCCCTTTTTGCTCTCCTCTGTCCCCCTCCCCACCCACCTATTCTCCCCCAAAGTCAATCCCACCTGTTGTCCATATTCATGGTTCCTTTATACTAGGTTCTTGTCTAAACTGCTCCCCTTCCTTGCCTTTTCCTCCCCCCTCCCCCCAATCCCCTTCTCCCTGACCACTGAAGGCCTATTCACTGTATTCATATATTTGGTTGTTTTGCTTGTTGTTAGTTTTGCTCATTATTGTCCCATAATGGGTGAGATCATATGATATTTGTCCTTCACTGACTGGCTTATTTCACTAAGCATAATACTCTCCAGTTCCATCCATGTTGTTGCAAAGGTTAGGAGTTCCTTCTTTCTTTCTGCTGTATAGTATTCCACTGTGTAAATGTACCAAAGTTTTTTGATCCAATCATCCACTGATGGGCACTTGGGCTGTTTCCACCCTGTGGCTATTGTAAATAGTGCTGCTATGAACATAGGTGTACATAGGCTCTTATGAATTGGTGTTTCAGGATTCTTTGGGTATAGTCCAAGTAGTGGAATCGCTGGATCAAAAGGCAGTTCCATTTTTAGTTTTTTAAGGAAACCCCATACTGTTTTCCACAGTGGCTGCACCAGCCTGCATTCCCACCAACAGTGCACAAGGGTTACCTTTGCCCCACATCCTCGCCAACATTTGTTTGTTGATTTGTTGATGATTGCCATTCTGACAGATGTGAGGTGGTATCTTATTGTGGTTTTAATTTGCATCTCTCTGATGACTAGTGATGTTGAGCATCCTTTCATATGCCTCTGGGCCCTTTGTATATCTTCCTCAGTGAGTTGTCTGTTCAGGTCCTTTGCCCATTTTTTAATTGCATTTAGGTTTAAAGTGTTATATACATACAAGATGACAATGACATGGTACTCAAATCATTTTTAAGTCTATAAGATCAAGCACTTTTCAAGGCTCCAATGATATACATAGCTGTGAACAAGCGTACAAAATCCTCTTGTGCAGCTTACATCCTAACGAATGGAGACAGTCAATAAAGTAAACGTAATAAACATGACATCAACATTTTACAGATAAGCATTGTGAAGGAAATAAGAAGTGATGTGATCTGGTGGGAGGGCTGGGTTACTTTGGATTGGATGTGAAAAAGGTTTAGTTAAGTATAGTACAAGCACTGTGTAAGCAGACCACCATTATGAAGACTGATTCACTAACAGAACCAAAGTAATGGATGTAGGTCAAAGGAGACAGAAGACCTTTTACTTTCCTATTCAGATGGGATGTTATGCAGTGTATAGGGTACTTTAAAAGGAATGTTGATTAACTGGAAAGAGGTCAGACAAATGTGAAAGTATTAGTCATCCCTCACACCCCTTACCCCATTCTACCAATTATCTTCCTCTAATTTGCTATCATTCTCCACCTGGTTAAAAACCTGGAAGTGTCACCTGGACTCATATTTACCTGACCAACCATATCCCAACTGATCACAAAGTTTAAATTTTCCTTGGATGGATTTCTTCAATCTGGACCTTCTCTCCACTTACAGATAGTACTTGAGTGCCTCTCCTTAGAATATAAGTTGCCTCTTTACTGGTCTCCCTGCCTCCAGTCTTTGTCTTCCACATTGTCATCAGAGCTCATTTTAAAATATAACTTTGATCTCATGTAAGGTGATCGCATTGTTTATTGTATGAGCTGGGCACTTGAACAAAAGAAGGCTCTATTATGCTGAGGGGGGAAAGGTATAATTTGGAACTTAACCAGCAAATTAGGGATGTAATAGTCACATTAACCATAAAACCCTGCTTTAAAATTTCCAATAATTATTCATTGCCCAAAGGAAAATCCAAATTCTATAAAATTATATCTGAGGCCATGTGTCCTTCTTTTACCCCACATGTCCCATGGCCTCCAGCCACATACTGCTCTCTGAAAAAGATCTGAAGCCAGGTTGCTGGGTTTAACTCCTGTTAGGGTGGTTGGTGATATGGGCTGTGAAAGAATTCACACAGATTAGAAAGTGCAGAAAGCAAAATTTGTTTTAATTTTTACTTCCTCAAGAGAGGGAAAGGGCTAGGTGTGGAGAAATGTACCAGCTGCGAGGGGTTAGGGCTTTGGGCTTTGGGTCATGGGGCAGTTGTAGAGCAGAATGTTTCAGTTAGGATGCAACTTATTTTGATGTTATCTTGAAGGGAAGGGCCCTATGGGGTTGTTTGGTCTGGTATGTAATGTTTCACACCCTCTGCACCTTCAGGGTACATCCAGTAATTTCCTAGGCCGAAGGATAAAAGCTCATAAAACAATTAGGGTCAGCCAGGCTTTATGGGGTCTAGCTACCTCTGGCAAAGAGAGCCTGAAATGGGGACTTTTGTCCCATTAACTCCCAGTTCCTCTTAGCTGTGTAACACTAGGCAGATTACTTAACCTCTCTGTATCTCAGTTCCTTTTGTAGAATGGAATAACAGGATTAAGTGGGATGACACATGAAAAAACACTTAGAATGGTGCAACTCTCCACAAATGTTAGTTATCTCTGTGATGTACATCATATTCCCAGCTTTACAGATTAAAAAACAAGCTTGGAGACAGGAAGTTGCCCAAGGTCACATAGTTGATGGAACAGTTTTCTACTGTACTGAAATTCCCTTAGTGAGTGGCTTAAGGCCAGGGAGACTCATTGCAGCTTCCCCACCCCAAATACAGTGACACCTAGCTCTGAAAGAATGTTGCATGGGATCAGACCATCAAAGATTTGGAAACACACAAGAATGTGAAATAAGAAAAAAAGGTGTGTCAGAGCTGGCTTCTTTTTTTTTTTTTTTTTTTGGTAGTGTATAAGCAATAGAGACCTAGGTGGTCCTGGTAGAAATAACTGGGCCCACTAAATCTTGAGATAACAGGAGACAACTATTTCCATTTAACTATGATATCTTGCAACGTTGGAAGGGCCTGTTTCCCCAATCGCTGCCCGGGACATGGGCCTGGCGCCAAGATGACACTGGACAAACTCCAGACTTCAAAGCCGTCTTGGGACCTGGCCAGGAATCAGTGCAGCGATTCCCTCGCTCCCACCGGAGCCCCTCGGTTCCACACGGTCCCTGCCATGTGCCCTCACACCCCCGTGAGGCCTTACTTTACCCGCCAGCCAGGAAGGAGACAAGCTGCGGCTCGGGGACTGGAAGCGGTGGGCGGTTTAGGCAGAGGAAACCCCGCCAGGCCGGAAGCTCCGGCAACTACTTCCGGGTCAGGGGAAAGGAGCCTCCAGGGAACCTCGCGGTGTTGCAAAGCTGACGGAAACGCGGGGCTGGCTTCTGAAGCGGCAGAAGCACCACACTGCGGGCACCACTGGTGACACGCAGGCCGGTCCCGGGCCGTCGCCATGTCGGTGCTGGGCGAGTACGAGAGACACTGCGATTCCATCAACTCGGACTTTGGGAGCGAGTCCGGGGGTGGCGGAGACTCGGGCCCGGCGCCCAGCGCCAGTCCCGGGCCGCGAGCGGGTGGCGGTGCGCCGGAGCAGGAGGAGCTGCACTACATCCCCATCCGCGTCCTGGGCCGAGGTGCCTTCGGGGAGGCCACCCTGTACCGCCGCACCGAGGTAGTGGCCCTGGCCCCTGTCGCCCCAGCCCCTGCTTCGCGGCCCCGGTTTCCCTGCGCCTTGCGGCGGGTCTGCTCTGCGGGCTTGGACTCCCCGCCACTCTCCCAAGTCACCTCTCTGGGCACTAAGTGGCTTTCCAACTGTCGTTTCGTTGTGGTTCTTTAACCCGGGGAACCGAGGAAGTCATTGAACCTTAGCCCTGGTTTCCCCAACTATCAAACGGGGTTAGCAGTTCCTACCTTTAGGATAACCTTTATTTTTAAGGTTGTTTTGGGAATCACACAGAAGTGCTTTGCAAAGTGTAAAGTAAAGGGGCAGATGAGTGTGAGGTGTCATCACTTCCTCCCTCCATGTACAGCCCGAGGACCTCGAGGTGGGAGGGCCAGCATCGCTTCAAAATTCCCAGGGCCGGGGCAGCTCCTTTTTTATTTTGTTTATTTATTTATTTTTGCTGTTATCTTTAAATTTAGACGTGAACGCTCAGTTGGAGAGTTTTCTTGGAAGATAATGGGGGGATCATCATGTGTTGGTTTCCTTATTAGTGTTTATGTGTGGAGAATGCTTTTTTGGTATATTTTAAACCACTTTAAAAAATGAACCTGAGGATTTGCTTATTGATTTTAGACAGAGGGGAAGGGAGGGAGAGAGGGAAGGAAACATTGACAGAGATGGGCCACCTCCTGCATGCACCGGGTCTGAGGGAACTGAACCCACAACCTAGGCGTGTGCCGCCAGCAGGACACTACCTGTGACCTTTTAGTTTAGGCATGGATGCTCCAACCAGCTAAGCCACAAGGGCCAGGGTCTAAGCCATTAATTCTTAACTTTGAGGGGGCACAAGGACTCCTTTGAGAATCTAATGTAAACATAAGCACCCCATCTACATTTGCATATATATATGTATATATATGTTTTGAAGGGATTCATGGATCACTGACTCCTAAGTTCACTATGTATGCAGATCTAAAACCCTGTAGTGGTGACTCACCATAAACTGATTTTGATCTCTAAAGCCTTAAAACTTAAGATGATTCATCCATCAGTGATCCACCTGGAACTGTGTGTTCCAAGCTAACAGAGTTTTAAGGCTGTAAGATGGAGAAGGAGAAAAATGGTTGCAAAATAATATCTTGGCTCATTTTTTATAATTTCAATTACAAAAATTGATTCTAGAGAGGGAGGAAGAGAGAGAGACGTTGATTTGTTGTTCCACTTATATGTGCATTCATTGGTTGATTCCTATATGTGCCCTGATTCGGCAATCAAACCCTCTACCTTGGCATATTTGGGGAATGCTCTAACCAGCTGAGCCAAGGCCTAAGTGTTCTTTTTTCATCCTAATGCCACATTAATGCAGAGTCACTGTTTTCTTAGTGCACTCACAGTATGAGAAGGAGGAGATGAGCATTAGTGTTCCTATTTTATAGTTAAAGATACTAAAAGTACACTTAGGCGACATACTTACATTAAAAGTAACTCTTCGACTAGAATGAAGTGTTACACCACCCTGCATATGCACTTTCATCATTATTGTGTTGAACTTGATTACTGAGGTTGTTTTAAGTTAAATTTGATCACACCTCCTCAAAACTGTAACATTATCCATGCCACCAAGTATTTATTAGAGCTGTGAATTTACAAAGGTTTGATTAAAAGCTTATATTTCAATGGGATGACAAATTAATCGCATTTAAGTTGCATGTGTACATAAAAGAAAAGAAAATTTCAGTGTATGAACTATGAAAATTAAGGGAATGGTTGCATTGAATAAATGTACAGCAAAAAGTTCATCAGGACCATCCTCCAAAAAGTTGTAAGGTCTAGGAGAACCATTCTAAAGGAGGGAAGGGTTATTTAGCCAGGGATGTCCCTGGGCTGGGGAGCAGTGTCAGGGAGGAATTAGAGATGTTATGAAAGGGAGTAGATATTGGAAGCTTCAGGTAAGTTTTCATGAACGTAGAAAATGTGACATCAAATTGAGGTAAGAGTTGCAAAATGGGAAGCATGAGTTAAGTGAACTCGAGCCCTTCAACATGACTTATTCAGAAAGGGTAACCAAAAATCACAATCACTAGGGAAATCTAAATTCATAAAATTAGAAGCAAGTTTAAGATTTACATTTTGCAAGAAACTGTGGTCACCTATATGTAACTACTCTCCAGTTCTCTATTTCTCCAATATTCTAGCCCTAGTACAATTCTCATCATGACTAGCAGTCTGCCTTAATGTCCCTCAACATAATCTTTGAGCTCTATTTCTTTCCTGTATTTGTATCTGGAATTGAAGTCATACAAATTATATGCAACATCAGTGTAGTAGCATCTTAACATTCTGCAGTAAATTATGAGACTCAATTGTATGCCAAACATTTAAAGTCTGTTCTTACTTTGTTTAAAAGAAAAAACAAGATCAGTCTCTACCCATCTAGGAAGTTTTCTTTCTAGGTTTACAGATCATGTATGGATTCATTTGCTGCCAAGCAAGAGGAAAGCACTATACCTCTGTTGCTGTGTTGTAGGATGACTCACTGGTTGTGTGGAAGGAAGTAGATTTGACCCGCCTGTCAGAGAAGGAACGTCGTGATGCCTTGAATGAGATTGTTATTCTGGCACTGCTGCAGCATGACAACATAATTGCCTACTACAATCACTTCATGGATGATACCACCCTGCTGATTGAGCTGGAGTACTGTAATGGTAAGGTAAAATCCAGTGGGACTTCCTCCAGTAAGGAAGGCTTGCGCTCATACTTACCTTGAAAGGGAGAAAAAAAGAAAAGGCATACACAGTGATTAACTTTAAATGAATTTCCTGAATTTAGAGAATTAGTTCAGGTCTGGAGAGTTTTGAAGTGATGTACAAAATAAAGGGAGGGATTTTCTCTTTTTTTTTAAGGAAGGGATTTTTTCCTCACATACTCAAATTCTGCCTTGTGATTACAGTTCTGTCTCCAAATTATTTGTTCAGTTGAAATTTATGTTCATTTTTCAAGGCTTTTCTCATGAAATAACATGAGTTAGGCATTAAAGAACACGTAGTGTGGCTTGATAAACTATTTAATGAATTTTTAAAAATTTATATTTTGATTATTTTTTAAGTATATCTTATTCATTATGCTGTTTTAGTTTTCCCAGTTTTGCCCCTCTTGCCCCACTCCGCCCAGCACCTCCTTTTCCTCCAGCAATCTCCCCTCCTCTTAGTTCATGTCCATGGATCGTGTGTATAAGTTCTTTGGTTTCTCCATTTCCTATACTGTTTTTAACATCCCCCTGTCTATTTTGTATCTACCAATTATGCTTCTTAATCCCTGCATACCCCCCATCATCCTCTCCACCTCCCAGCTAACCCCCCAGATGATCTCTATATCTATTATTCTGTTCCCGGTTTGTTTGTTGGCTTAGTTGGTTTTTGGTTTTTCATTTCAGTTGTTGATAGCTATGAGTTTGTTGTCATTTTAATGTTCATAGTTTTGTTCTTTTTCTTAAGTCCCTTTAGCATTTCATTTGGTGATGATGAACTCCTTTAGCTTTACCTTGTCTAGCAAGCAATTCATCTGCCCTTCCATTCTAAATGATAGCTTTGCTGGATTGAGTAATCTTGGTTGCAGGTCCGTGCTTTTCATCACTTTGAATACTTCTTGCCAGTCCCTTTTGTCTGCAAAATTTCTTTTGAGAAATCAGCTGATAGTCTTAATGGGAACTCCTTTGTAGGCAACTCTTTTCTCTGCTGCTTTTAAGATTCCCTCTTTCCCTTTAACCTTTCGCATTTTAATTATGATGTGTCTTGATGTGGTCCTCTTTGGGTCCAACTTGTTTAGGACTCTGTGCTTCCTGGACTTGTAGGTCTATTTCCTTTGTCCAATTAGAGATTTTTTTTTTCATTATTTTTTCAAATAAGTTTTAAATTTCTTGCTCTTCCTCTTCCCTTTTTGGTATGCCTGTGATTCAGATATTAGCATATTTAAAGTTATCCCAGAGGTTCCTAAGCCTCTCCTGGTTTTCTTGAATTCTTGTTTCTTCTTTCTCTTCTGGTTAAATAGTTCTTCCTTTTTTCCCCAGATCATTTATTTGAATCTCAGCTTTCTTCCCTTTGATCTTGGTATTTATTTCACTAGCTTATCCTTCATTTCTTCCTTGATTTTGTGGCCCTTTATTTTCACTTAAATTCCGTTATTTTGAGTTCTTTGAGCATACTGATAACCAGTGTTTTGAACTCCGCATCTGATAGATTGGCTATCTCTGTTTTGTTTAGTTCTTTTTTGGCGGGTTTTGTTCTGTTCTTTCATTTTGGGTCATATTTTGCTTCCTCATAATTTGGTGTCCTCGCTGTGTTTGTTTCTGTGTATTAAGTAGAGCTGCTTTTACTTCCTGTCTTAGTAATGTGGCCTATGTAGAAAAGGCACCTGTAAATTATATGGTGCAGTACCTAAGGTAGTTTCCAGGGCAGGGCAACCCGCTTCACCAATTTGTGGCTCTGTGTTTGGGGGTCAGGGGCAGGTAGCTCAGGGATGGGACAGCGCTTCTGGAGGCCTGCTCAGTCACCTCACCCACCCCCCATATGTGATTGGTGCCCTTCCGGGTACTGCTGTGGAGTTGACGGGAGTTCTAAGCCTGTGTGGACCCTTTAAGCAGTAAAAATCCAGCAGTTTCTTCTGCTGCTCCAATCCCCACTGGTTTTTACAGCCAGAGGTAATGGGTGTTTATCTTCTCTGTGCCGGAACCCTGAACTGTGCTGCCTGACCTGGGGCTGGGATTGCTTGCTAAGAAGGTATCCCTCCTTATTTTTATCCATTACACATGAATGTGGGACCATGCATTCAGCCACTATCTCCTCCCTGCACCACACTGCCTTCCCCTCCCCTGTCTTTGTAACTGCCCCTCACTACCCCCTGGATGCATGTGGCTTCTTTAAATCCTTGGTCTTTGGACTTTCATAAAGTTTAAGTTTCTAACAGTTCTTGGTGCATTTTTGTGTTTTTTTTTTGGGTGGTGGTGGTTTTGTTTTGTTTTTGATCTAGTTGTAATTCTTTGTAGTTGAGCAAGGAGGCATAGTGTGTCTACCTATGCTTCCATCTTGACTTGAAGTTCAAATGTTTAATGAAATCATCTAAGTCATACTAATTTATATGGACTTCAGTGAAAGCTGTCCTATTAAAAAATGACCCAAAGATCTAAGTGAATGAAAATGATAACCTAGTAAAACATAGCCTTACTTAACTGTCTCTGATTTATTTGGACCATTTTGCTAGTAGGATAGCAGCATGTTCTAGTTGTTAAGAAAAGAGACTCTGAGCCCACATCCCAAGCTGCACAACTTTTTAGCTCTGTAACCTTGCACAAGAAACTTCACTTTTCTGTGACTCAGCTTCCTTAATAACTTAACCTCCTAGGGTTATTGTACTAAATGACTATAAAGCCCCTAGCATCATACTTGGTATATAGCAAATGTTCGATATATATTATACTAGCTATTATCCTTAAGAATAAGAGAACCTCCAAATTACTTTCTTGAGCTGTATGCTAAAGTCCAGCACATTCTTCACTTAAATCCATAAGAGAAGGCTCCTGAATTCTAACTTTCTTGTCTAGACTCCTGTGTGTTATAATTGTTCCTGGTGCTGATTGACCCTAAATATGTAAGATTAGAGATAGCTGAAGTAACAGAAGTTAAGTATTTAACTTCCTTTGTGGTTAGGAGGATGTAGAACAAATGATGCATTTGTTGAAGCTTGAAGTTACTAAATTACAGGAGGAAAAAGGAGTTGTGAAACCTAGCCAGAACTAAAGTTTAAGTTATAGTTGCAGGTAGGAAACAAAATGACCCATGATCCTTTGTAGCCTGTATTACTTGATAAAGGCAAGCAAGGGAGAAGCAAGTTCAGATCTACTCCACAGGAATGAATTAGTAAAGGGAATGCTGATTGGAAGTAGTCTAGGCCAGTGGCTTTCAACCATTTTCATTTCATGGCATGCGTAAACTAATTACTAAAATTCTGCAGCACACCAAAAAAAATTTTTTTGACCAATCTGACAAAAAAAAGGTAATTTTGATTCATTTACATCAGACGACTGTTGTTGTGTTGGCTGTTGTCATTTTTAAAATTTTTCTTAAGGGAAAAGAGGTCAATGCCTCTGACAAAATAGTAAGATATTGCATATTTTAAAATTCTTGCATCATATCAGTGAAAATCAGTGGCCTAGGTGTTTCCTAAACTTGGGGAAACTTCTTCAGTGGAAAGAAAAAGAAGGTTTTGTACCCCTATATATAGAAAACACTGTATCACTGGTGTAACTCAAATATTCTGGTAGTCACACTGAGGGAATTGTTACAAAAATGTTGCTGATTCTTTTAAAAGGAGTTCTAGAAAAGAAAATTACCTGATTTTGAAGACATTCAAGGTAATTTCACTAATTGGGATACTACAGGAATGGTCTTTACTCTCATCTTTTTAACCATGTTTTACTTCCTATTTTTGTATTGAGCCTCTTCCATTAAGGAGAGGAATCTTTGAAGAATATTTTTGATACAGTCCTTGAGAAATGGGAAGAGTTTTATAACCATGTGAAGAGCCAAGAGGGAAGAGGGGTTTCCTTTGGAGGGGAAGCAGAACCCCTTCATTTCCTACGTTACCTGTTAGAACCCTGGTAAATACAGGAACCAAGCTTTGATCTCTGTTAAGCAATTGAAACCTGTCTCTTGTTTAATTGCAGGAGGGAACCTGTATGACAAAATCCTTCGTCAGAAGGACAAGTTGTTTGAGGAAGAGGTAATTCATATTTCTATGGTAGGAAGCTAGAGTTGTAATATGTTGCATTCTGGTTCTTTATTAACTCTTCCAACAATGAAGAGTATTTTTTTTCCCTTTTGTTCAGACTCCATCCAGGCCCTGGTTGATATTCATGAAAAAGGAAACCTCTAACAAGGAAGCTGTCTATTAACTGCTTCCTAAATGGTTTACTTCCAAATCCTGATTCTCTATGGGCTTTCTTTCCGGTTCTATTACTGCATACTGGTATGCCCAGTTTTCTATACTTTTGCGTTCTTCCTGGATTTCTTTCCACAAGTCTGCTTCACTATACTATAGTTTATAATGAACTTGGTATTTTATGATAACCTACTTTTTCTTTTTACCCCTATCATTTTTCTTTAACTGTTCAACCTACAAATGAGATGACAAGTCATGTTGAATTATAATAACCTCTGGTTGCAGCTTCCTTTGTTTTTGTTTGAGAGAATTTAAATTGAATTTGTGTTTGTTTCCAGTCCAAGTATAATTTGTTTTTTCTCTGCAGATGGTGGTGTGGTACCTGTTTCAGATTGTTTCAGCAGTGAGCTGTATCCATAAAGCTGGCATCCTTCATAGGTAATAAATGAAAGAAGATGGGATTGACTCTTGTCTACCAGTTTAATCCCCACCTTGGGGACCTCTTCCCATCAGCGCTATTATTCCCTAGCTTAAGAATTCAGGGTTTTTACATCAGTCCATGTTAGAAAGACAGAGTGGATAACAAGCGGTATTATCTTTTCTTCCTGATGTTAAACCATGTTTGTGATCAGTAGCTAAGTATTGCTCAGTCATTTCTTTAAGAGATATTTTAGAGTTTATTTCATTAATTCATCAGTAAAGCCTAGAAGCCACTATGAGAAGTGACATTAGATTGGTTGTAATTCACAATAAATATTTTCTCTGAGCAATAGTAATTGGCAATGTTTTTTAATTCTTTTGAATAAAAAGCCTATTTACTTTGTATAATTAATTGTACGATTTTACTAGATCTTTGGGTTAGGGAACAGTTTTCTGTTCATTTCAAAGTATAGAAGAGAGCCATTATGAACATTTCCACCTCATATCCTTCTTGACTGATTGACCATTGCTAGAGATTAATGTTAATACACCAGTATTCCTTTTTTTGTTGGCTTATTCATTATTAACATATAGTTCTTGATGGCTATTGAATGGCTACTGTTGCACATTACTTTCTTTTCAAAACTTAAAAAGAATATATTCTGATTTCTTTCCACATCTTTTAATAAAGGAAGCTAGACTATAAACCATGCACAGTGTATTTATTTTACATATGGTCAATTTATCTTTAACAAAAACAGTCAATCCCCTGGCTGGTGGCACAGCGGATAAAGTGCCGACCTGCGAACCCAAAGGCCCCTAGTTCGATTCCCAGCCAGGGCACATAACCAGGTTGCAAGCCATGTCTCCAGCCTGGTCCATAGCTGGAGACAGGTGAAAGGCAACCATACATTGATGTCTCTCTCCCTCTCTGCCTTTCTCTCATCCCCTCTCTCTGAAAATAATAAAACCTTTAAAAAATAATAAAAAAAAAAAAGCCAGTGATTTTATTTAGGTGCTGTACACAACCTAATCACATTGCTGCTGGGACAGGTAGCCGCTTCTTTTACCTTAACAGATTTGAAATTTTTGCACCAACCAAGGGTTAACATTGCCCTGCTGTCACTTTATTCAATGCATAAGGGGCCATTGAAGAGGCAGTGTACCCTTTGGGAATGATAATTACCCAGGGCACCATTTTTTGGTCTGACCCTCTAAGCTTTTTCTCTGCACATCAGTGGTATGGGAGGCATGCCAGTGCCATGAAGCCCTGAAGGATGAAGTTAATTTTCTGCCTCTGCTCCCCCAAGTCCCCTTTCATAGTTAAAGGACATGTGAAACCAGTGACCACTATTTGGATCAATAACTGTCTAAGCAGGGGTGACATGCTCATTTTTATTCTCTACTAATCTTGGGTGCAATGGGAGATGAGATGCCACAATTGACTATATAGCCTTACTATGCAGCCTCTTTTTGTTTTCAGAGATATAAAGACGTTAAATATTTTTCTGACTAAAGCAAACCTGATAAAACTTGGAGATTATGGCCTAGCAAAGAAACTTAATTCTGAATATTCCATGGCTGAGACAGTAAGTATGTGTTGTCTTATTTTTTTCCTTTCCAGCATCTTAAGATATAACTATACCCCCTAAATCTTACACTGTTTTCTCAATAAAAAAAGCAAATCTTTAGGAGTCTGTTTTCCTGGGCTTACTGACGGGCATTTACATACCCAGGTGTCCTTTCAAGAGTCATTGTCCACATTACAGCTCTGGCCTCAGAGCCTTTTCTGACACTTACCTAGAGACTTTTCTAAAAGCAACAGAAAGCTTTGCCATTTTTCCAGTCTAGACTCTGTAGTAGATTTCACTTTATCTCTTACTTAACATTTGATATTAGATGTTTTTCTTTTTTTGGTTTCCTTTGTATTTTTCTGGTTCAGAAACTGTGTATTACAAATAAAAGCTGATGACCAGAGAACAGTTTGATCTTGCGTATTACACACTGTCTGACTGCAGGGCTGCCTTCTCACCTAATCCTAAGAAAGACCAGTAGTTAAAAGAGTAAACAAAAGTTGACTGTTTAGAACAGGGATCTCATCCTTTTAGGAATTATAAAACCCAATTATTTTCTGGTTTCATAATGTTCTGTCCTTTAAAGAACTTGAAAATTAAAGTTTAATCCCATTAATTTTGTTCTAATAATATTTTTAGATATTTTTAAGATATGCCTGCAAGCAATATAGAGACATCCAAGGTTGTTGATAGCCAGGGTTGGAATTCTCTGTGTCAGGGACTTAGTCTGCTTGTATGGTGATGCCATATTGAGTTTCTGAGGAAGCAATCATGCCTTATGTACATTTTCCTATCAGTAATAATCTGATAGACTTTTGTGTAGCCAGTTAAATGCAAAGAAGGAATGATAAAAAAATTTGTAAGTGCTATGTAAGCCATCTGAAAATGTCTTTGCTTTGCTGACTAAAGATGGCTATTGGTTTTATTAGAATTTCTGGGGCACTCATTGTCTCTCATCTTGGGAAAGATATGACCTTCATTCAGGACATTTTTATTTTAAAATTTAGTCTTGAATTCAAGAAATCTTTTTAAAACTTGAAAGAAATTTACTAGCTATGTTAGCATTGCAGATGTCAAATTGAGCCATTTAAAAAGCTACTAGGCATTTCAGTTAAAACTTTTAACCCTTTATTCAATTAACTTCTCCCTACTGCTAGTTGTATCTGTTTTTTGTTATGTTTTTTCCCTTGATGAACTTCTAAGTATGTCTTTTATCTATATGAAGTCTTCAGTGGGCCTTGAATGTCTACAGCCTCTGATCCAAGAATGACAGAGCTATTGTGGCTCCCAGATTGACCCCAGGGACTGTTCCTTTATAATTGGACCAAGAAATTTGATACAAATAAGTTTTCTCCCAATAGTGACATCATCTCATAAAAACCATTGTGTGATATACTAATGAATGTTTTGTGGTTGTTACCACTAGTTCCTATAAAATTTAATTTAGTTGTAAGAATATTAATACGGTTACCTCAGAAAAGAAGTTATTCTTTGATTGTTTCCTTTGTTTTTTAGCTTGTGGGAACTCCTTATTACATGTCTCCGGAGCTCTGCCAAGGAGTAAAATACAATTTCAAGTCTGATATCTGGGCAGTAGGCTGCGTCATTTTTGAACTGCTTACGCTCAAGAGAACGTTTGATGCTACAGTAAGTTGATGTGTTATCTCCACATTGTCCCTGCAAAGGGTACAACTTGATTGAGGTAATCAACTTCATTTATCCCTGAGCTCCTGATTCCTTGAATAGGAGTCAACTGTAGGCAAAAATAATCAACCAATATGTTGGCACTGGCTTAATGGTGTATTATTAGAATGCTACTGACCAGGTTTATCTCCAAATTGAATAATTACTTCAAGACCGGTAGTCTGAGTACTGTGCATGAATTTGTTAACTATAATTTTGTTTAATATTTTATTTATTATTTTTTAGAGAGAGGGGAAGGTAGAGAGGGAGAGAGACTTCAATGTATGGTTGCTTTTCACTTGCCTCCAGCTACGTTAACTATAATTTTTAAACTGGCCCTAGGATCTGCTATATCATTTCATTTCCTTTCTTTTTAATTTATTTTTATAAAGATTTTATTTATTTATTTTAGAAAGCGTGGAAGGGAAGGAGAAAGAGGGAGAGAAACATCAGTGTGTGGTTGTCCCTCAAGTGCCCCAACTGGGACCTGGCCCACAACCCAGGCATGTACCCTGACTGGAAATCTAACCAGCAACCCTTTGATTCACAGGCCAGCATTCAATCCACTGAGCCACACCAGGCAGGACAAACCATTTCATTTCTTATGCTCAACTGCATTATTTTTTTGTTTTTAAAGCTAAGGTAGATTATATAATACTCGTTAAAGTATTTTGATCTTTTTATGAAAATTACTCTTACTAAAGATTGTTATTATTTTATGGATAACAAACTCCTTTAACTCTGTTTTCTTAAGTGAAGCCCAGTATAAAGTAGTGCTACCCAAAAGTTAATGCACGTAGGAAATCACTTGGGCATCTTGTTAAAATGCAGGCTTTGTTTGAGCAAGTCTGATTGCTTCCAGATGATATTGATGCTACTAGTCAATGGGCCACAATTTGAGTAACAAAAGTGAGTTCACATCCAATCTCCTTTACAAACCAGATGTGAAAACTTAGGCAAATCACTTCATCTCTTTGATCCTCTATTTTATTATCTATAACAAAGAAAAAATATGTATTCTTCTCACAGAGATGCTCTCATAATGTACATGAAAATTGCACTCAATGGATAGGTGCTGGCTTGTGAACCCAAAGGTTGCTGGTTAGATTCCCAGCCAGGGCACATAACCAGGTTGCAAGCCAGGTCTCCATCCAGGTCTGAAGCTGGGGGCAGGTGAAAGGCAACCATATATTGATGTCTCCCTGCCCTTCTCTCTAAAAATAATTAATTAAAAAATCTTTAAAAAAAGAAAAATGTAAATGTAAGATAATGAAAATTTATTGGCCTTTGATGAGACCTATTTATTTTTCTAAATCTGAAGTTTATTCTAGTGTGTCACCTAATTCTTTGTGGAAGGAAAATGAGTTTTGGAGTCAGATAGACTTGTTGGAATTATGGCTCCATTTGTTACTATCTATAGTCTTGGGAAAGTTAAATCTCTGAATTGGTAATAATAAAAGTTTCAGTGTGCCCTGGCTGGGAATCGAACCAGCGACCTTTGTGTTTGGAGGCTGGCCCCTTATCCACTGTGCCACCAGCCAGGGCTGAATGAAATCTTTAAAAAATAAAAAAGTCCTTGTGTGGTGTTTACAAGGGTTAAAAAAAGATCAAATATATAATATGCATGCCTAATACCTACTGGTCTCAACAAAGGTGGTCATGGTATTATAATAATGATATCATTATCAGCTTATTATTAGTGTTATTCACTACCTTGTCTGTTGTAGCATAGTATCACATGTTTAATCATTATTAGGATATATACATTAGGAGGCAAATTAATTGGCAAAAGAGGTCTTTAAAGCCAAGAAGTATGGCTAACCTAAATTTCCTTTTTGAGGGCATCCAGTTTAAGGGTCAGATTATAATATACTCTTAAGTATTACACAGTTGGCCACCTCATCATATCTCCACGATGGCCAGTTGGCTTCATTCCGTCTGATAGCAGCAGTGAATCCCTAACAATTTCTTGTTGATACATGCGAATAGTTACAAAGAGATGTCAGACCTACTGCAGAACTATTGCCACTCCTTTAAATAATAGTCTATAGGCATCTCAGGTCCCCTACTGGTATATTATCATGTCATTTTTATAAAACCAAAAATAGTTTAATCATCATTTTCTTAATAGAATCCACTCAATTTATGTGTGAAGATTGTACAAGGAATCCGGGCCATGGAAGTTGATTCTAGTCAGTATTCTCTAGAACTGATTCAAATGGTCCATGAATGCCTTGACCAGGTAAGTGTGGCTTACAAATTTGGTTTCAATTTAGCAGTTTCCCTTTTAGCTTTAGTGTTTGGGGTGTGAACTAGGTGAGCCTACACAAAACCACATCCACTTCCCCGGGTAGGATGTATTTGTAACTATGTCCAGATTAGGCGTTGGCAGTTAGTGATGGTTATGTGATTCAGCCAACAAGTTCTTTCTTTATTCTTCTTTATTGTTTATTAATTTGTGAAATCATGATCCATTTTTTATGATCAAGGTTTTTGTAACTTGCTTTTACAAAAGTATAATCAGATAATTCAGAGTTCTTAATGTACAGAATATATCTAGTTCTAATATCTCACAGTTTGCCTTGCAGTGTAACTCTAGGTCAGTATTACTCAAAATATGGTCCATAAACCAAAGGCATGGAGTGTTTTACAAGCAAAATCAGAAGATTCCTGGGCCCCACCCCAGACCAACTATATCAGAATCTCTGGATAAAGCTCAGAAATCTGTATCTGTAACAAATACTTCACAAAATTCTTAAGTTCTATATATATTGGGATTTGGGATCCACTGCCTAACTGAGCTAGTGAGGAAGGTGCGTTTTCACTTATATACAAGTGTTGATGTTAATGAGATAAACATGAAGCATGGTGTGTGACATAAGAAATTATGTTTCTTAAAACAAAAGGATACTATACAGTAGTCTTTGAATAATGAACCAATAGCCTCCTAAGAGGAAGTGAAATGCCTCTTTAGATCTCATTTTGTCCATTCATGTTAAATTAAAACTAGCTCCATTTATACTTTTTAGGATCCTGAGCAGAGACCCACTGCAGATGAATTGCTAGATCATCCCCTTCTCAGGAAAGGCAGGAGGTAAAGTACAGAGAAGTCGCTCAGTTGTGTTTCTGTGGTGGTTGACTGTGAAGGTCTGACCAGAGGACCACAAAGAGGGTGGTGTTTCCTGACTTGGCCACTCTGCTGCTATTTTTTTTTTACCAACATCTCTGTTTTCACTATTTGAGAGGAGCTCCCGACTTTCACCTTCTTAGCCTGTGCTATTTTGTTCTAAATTTATATTGATGAGATCCTAAAGCCTATGCTCCCTCCAGTTTGTGAGTTTTAACCTACAGTTGGGGCATGAGAGTTTAGTAATGAAGAGAAGACATCTTTAGGGTTGTATCTGAGTTCTGTCATTGTGTTTGTCAAGTACTTGAACATCTCTGTTTCTTAGTTTTCTCCTCTGTAAAGCAAGGGCAGGTTAGGACTAAAGGAGGGTCAGGCACAAAGCTGCCCAGTAATTGTTGGACAGTAGTGTGGATTTGCTCCAGCCCCTCCAACCCCTACCCCCTTAAGTGCATTTCTTTAGATGGTAGGTGAGAGTTGGAGAGGTCCTCTTCAGATACTTTTTGCCCATTTCCCAAAGTTGAGCTTGATTGATTCCTGACAGGTTGTTTCCTGAGATTTATTCTATTAGGGGCTGTAGAGGTGGGAAGGAGTTCCTTTATCCCTCACTTCCTACAGGAGGCTTCAAACCCTAACTTAAAGGAAGAGGTATTTTTTACCCTTCTTAAATGTTCTAGTCTGTTCATCCTATTATACTATTTTTGCCTTACAGTCCTTCCTCCCATACCAATTCTTTGTTTCTGTATCTTCCCAATATTCAAACATTTATTTGCTCTTTTTCAAACCTTGCCCTTTAGATACATTAAGTATACACCTAATTCCACAATCTTTTCTGTTTGGTCAGTAACCTTAGCCTATTGTGTCAAATTAATCTTTTTCTGGTTCCTTTCCAGAATAGTGTTTTAGTGCCTAGAATTAGTTATGTGCAATACCCCAGATACAGCAGTGTGACCTTACATTTATGTTCTGTGTATATTTAGGCAATATCGCACTTTGGAGCTGATGAAGCATATTAAAATTTTTTCTTTGACTTCTCAGCAGTATAACCACTTTTAATCTCTTAAATATTTCCATTATTAATTTTAATTGCAATTTTTATTGAGGTCATTGCAGATTTATATGCATAGATCATATCGAATTTTGTACCTTGATAGAAAAGTGTAAGACAAAGAGCTTTACAGGTAAATCACAGACACAGGAAGTTGTGGGAAATATTCAGGAAACACTAAGTCCTATTTGGCTAGATTAGTGGTTCTAGCTGCTGGGCTCTCAGGAGCAACACTTGAGCAGCTTTCAGAAAATCCTGATGCTTAAGCGCCACTCCAGGAATTCAGTTATAATCAATTTAGGCAGAATGAAAACCCTGGGCTAAAACATGGGCAGTAAATAGAGGGAAGGAAAGCTGGAAAGATAGGTAGAAAATTTTGAGTGCCAAACGAATTTGTACTTAATTCAAAATATAGTGCCCTGGCTGGTGTGGTTCAGTGGGTTGAGTGCTGGCCTGCAAATCAAAGGGTCACTGGTTGGTTTCACAGTCAGGGCATATGCCTGGACTATGGGCCAGGTCCACGATTGGGGGTGTGCGAGAGGCAACTGGTCGATATACCTCACACATTGATGTTTTTCTCCCTCTCCTTCTCCCTCCCTTCTTATCTCTAAAAATAAATAAAACCTTTTAAATAGATATATAGTACATAAGTATTGGATGTTTATGAGAGGGCAGTTTATGTGCCTAAGAAGAAACTGATATTAGTGTAGGAGTGGGTAATGTGAATTGGAACTGTGGTGAAACCAATTAGGTGAAAAGTAAAGCTGCCCAGAACTAAGTTGGTGAGACTGGAAAGGAGGGGTGAGTATGTAGGGCATCATATAGGTAGAATCTGTAGAACTTGTTGACTGGGAGAATGGGGGAGGTGGTGGCAGTTATAGAAATAGGAGAGTCAGAAAGAAAAGCTGTGTAGGAGAAAAATAATGAGCTGAGATTTAGATATGTTGCATTTGAGGAGTTGGTGGGCAGGCTAGGTGGAAATGTTGACAGGCACTTAAAAATGCCTGTCAGAGCTCTGAAGTCTCTCCGTTCCAGCCAGGAACATTTCTCAGAAAGAAAACAACTCTCTCCAAAGTGTGGGCCCCTTTGTAATTAATGAATTGCCTAAAACCAGACCTATATAACTGAGTTTTATTGAGGTGCTCTCTGAAAAGTACTGTAATGTAGGAAGTACATGGTTTATAGAGGATTCAGTCTGTGAAATGTATTAAAGAGACACTGGTGCAATATAGGGTCCTGTAATTTTGCTCATCTATCTTTGCCTTTCTTTTGGTAGAGAGATGGAGGAAAAAGTCGCACTACTTAATGCACCTACAAAGAGACCAAGGTAAATGTGCAAGAGACTCTTTCCATCAGGAGCATCTTTGTTTGTTGGGTCTGTGCATTGTTTGATTGATTACAGTAATTAGCCTTTGGCCTCCTTTTCAGAAGCCAACATTTGCCTAAATGTCAGATAGTCATTTATGAAAAAAAAAAGAATTTCACCCTCATGCTAAAGCGGGCACCATTACCATGATGAATGTTGTAAGATTGAAAAGTGTAGGTGTGATGGATCAGGCTGGAATCTGATCTGGCCAAGCTGTGATGAAGCCCTGAGGCGGGAATTGCAAAGCCTGCAATGATGAGGGTTGAAATAAGCTATTGAGAAAGAACCTACTTTCTCATACCATAATTGGCAGTTCTTCTCTGGGAATAGACTGGAAGCACTTTCTGTGATGCAGTTTTTATGTTAAATGTGCCTTTGTTCTGGGGGTTGTGGGCAGGTCAAGTACTGTGACAGAAGCACCCATTGCTGTGGTAACATCTCGAACCAGTGAAGTCTATGTTTGGGGTGGTGGAAAATCCACTCCCCAGAAACTGGATGTCATCAAGAGTGGCTGCAGTGCTCGGCAGGTGTGTGCAGGGAATACACACTTTGCTGTCGTCACCGTGGAGAAGGAACTGTATACCTGGATGGTGAGTGAAAACTGAGTACTTCAGAATGGTGATATGAGTGTAACTGTTTACTGGGCCCAGGAGGTCTAAGTTTGATAGTTGAATGTGTGCGACTGGGGTGGGGTGATGGAATGTGAGCTACTTTGGGAGCAATGATTTTTATCTTTTTAGAATTCACTGATGTATGCCCAAAGCGTAGAACATGTTAGGTCTCTTGTAAATGTTATTTGAATGAATGAAGGAATGAGGGAAAGAATTAAAAGAGCCCTAAGTTTGGACTTTGGAGACTAGACTCATTTACAGCTGGATGATTTCAGAAAGTCACTTAATTACTCTGTCCTGTTACCATGAGGTGAGAGCAACTAGAATCTGTGAAATAGCTTCGCAAACAAATGAAGCGATGCACCGTGTCAGGAAAATTCCAAGGCTTCCATCAGTAACTGAAGATGGCCAGCTATAAAAAGTCTCAAGGAGGACTTTTTGTGTTCCACTCGATAGGATTCCATCCTATCCCTCACCTTCTTGAACACATCACCTGTATTGCTATTTCTTTACCTCCCATTCATTTCTACTCACCTGCAGTGCAACTTTCATCTCTGTCATTTGATTAAAACTGCTCTTGACAAAATGACTTCAATAAGTTGTGAAAATAAAACATAACTTTATGTTTACAAGTAAGCCCTTATCTTTCTTGATCTCCCAGAAGCATTTGGTCCAGTTGACCACTCTGCTTGAAGCTTTGTGTTCCCTTGGCTTCCATGAGAGCATATTCCCTGGACTTTTCCTCCATGTTTCTTCACTTGTGCCTTAGGCTCGCTTTAAGCTGCTTTTCCTTTACCCAGTCTTGTCCTAGGCCCTTAGTTCTTACTCTTCCTTCCCGAGAGAGCATACCTTTTCCATTAATTTCCAATAACTTCTCCATGAGGGCAGGCTTTATCCCAGTGTTTGACAGAGTAGAGAAACTCATCTGTTGATTGATTGATAGAAAGGATGAATGTATAACATGGCCTCTATTGTGGAGTGTTAACTTATTTTGTAAAATAGTACCCCTCAAAGAACTAGCCCCAGGCGTGCTGCCAGAAGCAGCATGAAATATAAGGACTTAGAGTTGAATTGCCTCTATAAAAAATTGACTATTCTCAGTGCTATATAGCAGCCTCTTTGATGTAGCCAGGTTCTTTATAACTGCTCCATATTTCAGGGAAACTGAGACCAAAATGTGTAAAACTCCTAGGATTTTTCAGCATCACCCATAAGGGAATATATAGGTTACCTTAGACTTGAAAGAAAAAGATAAAACTGGGGCTGTGTGTCCTTTCAAATCTTGGTGGGTATCAGTCTGGATACTTTGAAAATCCTTGCCTGCTGGCAGGGGTTTTATACTACCTACCATTAAAAAGTTCAATCTCCTTACTGCTTTTTTATCATTTCTAAATTTCCAGCTGATTTTTTCCTACTATTTACCTTAATAAGAAGTTACATTGAAGATAGCTTTTGGCTTGAAAAGTTAAAACTTCACGAGACCCCTTTGTTTCACAGAACATGCAGGGGGGCACTAAACTCCACGGCCAGCTTGGCCACGGGGACAAAGCCTCCTACCGGCAGCCAAAGCACGTGGAGAAGTTGCAGGGCAGAGCTATCCGTCAGGTGTCATGCGGCGATGATTTCACTGTCTGTGTGACAGGTAAGCCACCAGCAGAAAGCACCCAGGTGTTAATGTGGGGTGTTGTACTTAACACTGTGCAGTTTAGTGGGGATTGTAGAACAAAAAACAATGAGCAAATATACATTGATGACATGCCCAACGTGCGTTTATACTACCAGTATGGTGAGCAAGGAGAAGGCAGGTGGAACATAGGAGGTGAGGTGTTGGTATGTCCCAGGTATGGGGAAAAATAACCTAATCACCAAGCCAGGTGTGGATAACGTTAAATCATGAATCCATTAAAATTTAGTTTTGGTCTTGCCAGAACTCACTTTTTGATGCCTTACTACTTCCCTTTAACTCTATAAAATAGGGATGCCCTAATTAAATTATAAGCCTTTTAACCTGATAACACTACCACTTTTTAAAACTAGTATTGTAACAGTGCATTTCACCCCCTAAATACAACCAACTCTAGATGTACACAGTCTGTCCTTTGGATTTCTGTGATACAGCCATCTCATGTGAGATCATTGGCTGTGGTAGTCCTAATTCCAGCGCTGTACAGCTTCCTGATTGGACAAAATAAATCATTCCTTTGATGGGTTCTGCTTTCCTTTCTTTTGCAGATGAGGGTCAGCTCTATGCCTTCGGATCTGATTATTATGGCTGCATGGGGGTGGACAAGGCTGCTGGCCCTGAAGTGCTGGAACCCGTGCAGCTGAACTTTTTCCTGAACAATCCAGTGGAGCAGGTCTCCTGTGGAGATAATCATGTAGTAGTTTTGACACGAAACAAAGAAGTTTATTCTTGGGGCTGTGGTGAATATGGTAGGTGTAGCCTTGTCTCTGTCCACTTATTCCCAGGCACACAACCTGCCTTCAGGCTTGTGTGCATCTAAACACATCATGTACCTTTACTCCGGAAGTGTTAATTCAGTAAAGGGGAATGTTACAGACATTTTCGTTGGGAAGAAGGCCCTCATGTTAATGATTTTCTTTCTTATGTGTGTCTCAGGACGACTGGGCTTGGATTCAGAAGAGGATTATTATACACCACAGAAGGTAAAATAAGAAACAGCATCTTCCCCAAGCCTGTCTAGGTCTCACAGACTCCAGTAATGTGTCCTTTTTCCCTGACTCCTCACATCAAGATGTTTATTTCTGAAATATTTTTTATCCCGGGTACTGACAAGTCAGGATTCCTGATTTATCACTATGTAGTCTTGTCATCTAAGTCATAAAACATTAAGCTAGAGGATGTAGCCACTGTGGACTCTCTGGAGTCACATCTTACTTGGGGATAAGAGCTAAAATTAACTTGTCGTAGTGGAAAAGTCACATCAAGCTCAATGCACCCTGGAAAATTCCTTGGAAAGATACTGGAAAACAACATACCATCTCTTATTCCGACACAGCCGTTTCCCCTTCTGTTTCCACAGTTGAACACCAGGTGAAATAGTTGTTTGTATTTAGGGGTCTCACGTGAAATGTAGTATCTAATTACTCACCACTGTTAAGAGCGGGCACATCTCTCACATCCACCCCAGGGCACAGGCTCACCCACCCAATCAGAGGTCAGCTGTAGTCAACTGTACCACTCACTGTTAACAATGTTGATTTACATTTTAAAAATTAACTTATGTACTTGTGGGGCCATTCTCAGAGGGATTGTTGGCTGTTCCTCTTCCCTTAAAAAGGCTGCAGTAGAAACTAAGGTTTGAGTTTCCAGGTTTCACAAGACACTCAACCTGTTTCCCCATCTGCTGCAGCCCCAGCTAGCTAGCTATCTGGCTAGCTGCAGAGGGACCTGAGCATTTGGAAGTCCTGGCCAGTTCCTCAGTACTGTGCCCTCACTTATGACATGACCAGACTGACATCCCACAGGGCTACTGAGTTTCTCCTTTAATGGTCCTGGGGCCTTCCGTCTCAGAGGACAACATTAGCAGTGGGTGAAGCTTCTCTTTTCCCAATGTTGGATGAGAAGTGTTCCAGAGGAGGACCTGTCGCTAAAACAAATTTTGACTGGGGCTGTTTAGCTAACCTGGACGGCCTTTTTTTATTTTATCAGAAAATGTGAGCTCCTTAATGAAAATAGTAATCTCTATAAGCTGCTGTGCAAACCTGAAGAGTATAGAGCAGTCTGTACTTCCTATAGTCATTCTGTTCAATGTAGGACTTTTCAGAAGGAATCTAAGGATTTTTTCCTAATACAGGTTATGTTTGGGGGATTTTTTTTTTTAGGTGGATGTTCCCAAGGCCTTGATTATTGTTGCAGTTCAGTGTGGCTGTGATGGGACATTTCTGCTGACCCAGTCAGGCAAAGTGCTGGCCTGTGGACTCAATGAATCCAACAAACTGGGCCTGAATCAGTGTATGTCTGGTATCATCAACCATGAAGTGAGTACCACCTTTGGGGCCCTAACCACATTGTCAGAATCTCTTTGGTAATGCTGTTATTGGTCAGTGACCATGCAATTTAACTTAAGGATAAAGTGAGGATTTCACAGACATGTTTGGCAAAAGAAGCCAGCCATTAAAGAGTACATACTATATAATTCCAATTATATGAAGTTTAAGAACAGGCAAAATTAACTTAATGATGGCAGAAGTTAAAATAACTGGTGACTTTTGGGAGGAGGGTTGTGGATATTAACAGAAGGGGTGGAAGGGGGAATTCTAGGGTGATGGGAATGGTCTATAACTTGGTCAGTGTGATGTTTTTACATTTGCATGCAGTAAAATGTATCAAGCTATATAATTTATAGTTTGTTATACCTCAGATAAATTAATTACAAAGAATGAAGTGATGGAATTCAGGTTCTACTTTATCACTGAAATAGTTTTAAGAAAATTAACGTTATGAAAAACCATATTTCTGTGTATCACCTTTCTGAATAGTTTTGAGGATTTATTGGTCCTAAATCACTGACCCTCTACAGGCTTATTAAATATAATCACCATTCATCCCCTTCAAGGGTATCATGGAATTCACCACTGGTAATTAGGTTTTAGTCTCTTTGTGTTGGTATGATGAGTTTTTATCACTTTCTAAAGAATCAAGCCCTGGCTGGTGTGGGTCCGTGGATTGAGCACCAGCCTGAGAACTGAAAGGTCACCTGTTCAGTTCCTACTCCAGGCGCGTTGGGGTCACGTGAGAGGCAACTGATCAATGTTTCTCGAACGTGGATGTTTCTCTCCCCCTTTTTCTCCCTCTCTTTCCCTCTCTCTCAAAATAAAATCTTAAGTTAAAAAAGAATCAAAATATGAGACAAAAGTTTCCTAACTCAATGGAAAATGTAAAAATTAATTTTTAGGACAGTCTCTTAAGTAGTGATTCTCAAATTTAGGGCAAGTCTGGGAGAGTGAGTGTGTGGTTTGAAAAGGCATATTCAAGATTATAGTTACAGTAGCTTCCTTTATTTGAGGTTTCGGTTAACCCAGTCAGCCACAGTCCAAAAATATTAGGTGAAAAACTCCAGAAATAAACAATTCATAAATTTCAAGTTGCTCACTTTCCTGAGTAGCATGAAGAAATCTCACATTTTCCCACAACTTGCTTGAAAGGCCTTGTGGTCATCATGACTACATTCTTAGCCTATTACCCTGCCATTTTTCACCTCATGAGTCTCCACTTTTGTTTTACCTTTTTTCCAGGCATACCACGAAGTTCCCTACACAACCTCCTTTACATTGGCCAAACAGTTGTCCTTTTATAAGATTCGGACAATTGCCCCGGGCAAGACTCACACAGCTGCTATTGATGGTGAGTTGATTTATAGCTGTATACGCAGGCCTTAGTAGCATAGGCTCTGTTTTTCTATCAAGTATAAGCTTTCCTAAACAATATATACATTCTTCTGACTTCCCCCAAGCATCCAGTATTACCTCATTAACAAATTAAGGCATTCAAATAGGTATTTGGTGATAATCAAATAACTTCATAATTAATACATGCCTTAGTGAGAATGCCACACCTATAATTCCAGACAACTACTATTTTTAATTAGCACCTTCTGTAAGTTTTCAAGTTAGGTAGTACCAATTTTCTGTATATAAAGTACAATATTAGAGAAAAAATACAATATTGAGTCACTTCCCAGCTCTGATTGGTCATAGTACTTTTATGCTCTAACTGCCCTGTGTCCAGGGTCATGTGGCTAGCTTCATATCTGTATCCATACTCTAACAACCAGAAGCTAGTCTATGGGACTCTGCATTGCCTGCTTTTTCTCTCTGTTCTGTGACCTATTTGTGTCTGGTTATTTATTTTGCTTCTTTCTCAGAGCGAGGTCGGCTGCTGACCTTTGGCTGCAACAAATGTGGACAGCTGGGTGTTGGAAATTATAAAAAACGACTAGGAATCAACCTCTTGGGGGGACCTTTAGGTGGGAAGCAAGTGATCAGGGTCTCCTGTGGTGATGAGTTCACCATCGCTGCCACTGATGGTGAGTGAGTCTGTACGAATTCTTCCGAGCTTCTTGGATGGGTGGCTATGTTTTCATTTTTGATTGGGAAACAGGTGGACTGGTTATTTGTGTAGCTGGATCATCTGTTTACTTTTTGTGTTAAATTGGTGACCACTAGTTATGCATGAGGAGCTTCATTAACTTTTCATGTATTCAGCACAGTGATTGTTTTAAAAAGGTCAAATTTCTTGATAATGGCAGGTTAATATTTCAAGTTCCTAATTTCCTACTTTAATATTTTTGGTAAAATGTTTTAAGAATTATTAAATACTAGCCTTGACTGGGTAGAGCAATAGGTTAGTGTTGTCCCCATATGTCAAGGTTGTGGGTTCAATCCCCCATCAGGGCACACACAAGAAGCAACCAATGAATGCATAAATATGTGGAACAACAAATCGACCTTCTTGTTTCTCTTTCTCTGTCTCTCTCTCTCTCTCTCTCTCTCTCTCTCAAATCAATATGTAGCCCTGGCTGGTGGCTCAGTGGATTGGCGCTGGCCTGCGAATCCAAAAGTCACTGGTTGGATTCTTAGTCAGGGTACATAACCAACCAGGTCTCCAGCCAGGTGCCCAGCTGAAGGCAGGTGAAAGGCAATCATACATTGATGTTTCTCTCCCTTTCTTCCTCCCTTCCTGCCCATCTCTCTCAAAAAATGATGAATAAAGTCTTTTAAAATAAACAAACAAATCAGTAAGTAAAAATTTTAAAAAGGAATTAATTATACATACACACACCCCATTCAGGACCATGTAGACTTCAATAAATTTTGGCTAGGTGGCTGGCAAAAAGAACAACATAATTTAACCTTGCTCCTTGATTCGGCTCAGCTGCACTGCAGTGATGGCCGTAGGAATTGCTGGGGCTTGAAGGACTGTATACTGTCTCGCAGCTTTCTGAATTGGTCTAACTCAATTTCCTTCTCTTTCCTCTCATACCTACTTCTTCTCTGAAGCATCATCTCGCTCCTCTTACCACTTTTCTTTTGTACTGTCACATCTGCTAGTTTTCATTTCCTTCCTCTTCTGCTTTGTTTTTCTTCTTTTTTTCTTCCTTCCTGTGTATCACCTTCTGAACATTTTTGATTTGTATAGCTACTTCTTTCTTGTGACTGATAAACAAAAAATCACATTGTCTCTTATTTTTTGACTCCGTTGCTCATGCTGTGAGATGTCTTTGTTTTCTCTAGTCTACCTGTCGCATACACATTTAGGATCCAGGGATAGTGTTAGGTAAGTTATCTGTTACTGTAGTTAGTTAGGTGAATAGCTTTCAGTGTAGTACATACCTCCTCTGCTTGTCTCAAAACAAGGGGTTTTAGGAAGCAAACTGTTTATGTTGGACTAGATAAATGGAAATGTTACCTAGAAAGTCAGGGTCAGAATGTCACTAAGGATTAGATTTAGTTTTAGTAGCATTTCCTGACACAACTTCAAAGAGGTAATGTGCCTTTAATGGAGCTGTGTATTTCACGAGTTAACCCACAATGAGGGGTGTAGAATTGGATTCTGTGGCTGGACGTAGTATTTCTTGATCAGCGTTCCTGCACCCTTCTAAACTGTACATGATCATCTCCTTCACACAGCAAACCAACTCAGTGCCTGCTGTGCTTGAGGGCTTTTTGGCCCTGGAAATACAGAAGCGAGTCTCAGAAGGGCCCCACCAAGGAACTCTCAGTCCAGTAGTGTAGAAGAGGTATACCCATAAACAAAGTAGCACAGGCAGGGAGCTCAGGTGCAGTGATGGCAGTACCGAACTCCTCTAAGCCCTGGAGTGCCCAGGGCTCCATTCTTTTATCTCTTCATTGGCCCCCTTTGCTCCCTGAGTGAGCTCATGATCTTAAATCCCCCCTCCATATGCTGATGGCTTTACATAGGGCCCCTTACCTCCATACTCACTCAGCAGCCCTCAGCGTAGATGTCTACGGATAGGGAGACTCTGTAACAGTCTGGTTTTCCTGGGTCAGTCTTGATTCTTGCCTGCGGTGCTGGCTTAATCATTAATACCACCCCCCTTTTCATGCTGAAATGTCCTTATTTGGATAATAAGTTAACAGCATCTTGAACATATTTACTATGTTCAAAGTCAAACTTATGATTTTCTGTGCAGACCTGTTCTACCTGCGACCTTCCCGCCTCAGTAAATGGCAGCTCTGTCCCATAGCTGTAATACGTACATATCTCATCCATCAGCAAACCTGTTGTATCTCCAGAATGTGCTCAGCCACTTCTCAGCATCTACTACGACAGCTGGTCTTGCTGCTTCCACCCTTGGTCCCCTGCAATCAGCTGTCCTCATGGTATCCTGCTGGATTTTCTCAAGTGCCTACTGTTCAGAACCTCTCTTAGTTTCCTACTACCTCGATCAATAAAAATGAAAGTCATTACAGTGGCCTTCATATGCCCTACGTAACCAGGGCCCCAACTACCTCCTGAACCTTTCTCTGATACCACTGTCCCCTCTCTTTGCTTCAGCTTCAAGGGTCTCCTTATTCCTTGTCTGTGATACTCACTTTACCTGCAGAACCTTTTCACTTGCTGTTCCCTCTGCCTGGAAAGCTCTACCCCTAGATGTGCACTCAGCTCTCTCTTCCTTCAGTTAGGTCTCTGTCAAGTGTCAACAGGTATTTCTCTGACTACCCTATCTAAATTAATAATGCCCCCGTGATTTTTTATTTCCACTACTTTACCATTTACCTTCCTTCAGAACACTTATTACTTCCTGAAGTATTAGATATTTTTTTATTTATCAGTCTCCCCCTACTAGAACATCAGTTTTACAGGGCAGTGACTGTTTTTTCACTGCTCTGTCCCCAGCGTCTCAAGTAGTACCTTTCATGAAATAGATACCCAATAAACATTTGAATGAGTGACCAAAGTTGTTAAGTGAGTAAATGACTGTAGGAGCAATGGTCATTTTTACCTGGCCAGTATCAGGAATTGTTTAGGCTTATATAGGAAAATAAACAGTTTTCCCTTGTTTTGTACATAGTGAGAAATCTTTCTAGCTCTAGGGCATAAAGATGGGGAACCCAGAGTTAAGAGGCCAGTGTTCTGTTAAACTATCTGCTGTTTAATGTTTTTCCCCCTAGATAACCATATTTTTGCCTGGGGCAATGGTGGCAATGGTCGCTTGGCAATGACTCCCACAGAGAGAACTCACGGCTCTGATATCTGTACCTCATGGCCTCGGCCTATTTTTGGATCTCTGCATCACGTCCCGGATCTGTCTTGCCGTGGCTGGCACACCATTCTCATTGTTGGTAAGGGTTTCATCTGTGTAGGTGAGGTGGCTTTGACATAGGATAGGTCTATACCTAAGGTTCTGTTGTCTGCATTCTTGGAAACACAAGTGTCCTGAAGAAAAGAGGCTACTTCTGTCTTACAGCGTCAGTGATGTCATGCCTAGTAGTAGGAACAGAACATTTTCATTTCCTGAGCTTTGTCATTTGTCATCTTTTTTTTTTTTTTTTTTAACATGACTTTGTTCTCTGCCTCCCTTGCTATTGAATTTGTCATTTCTAGTCCTCTAGTAATTAATTAGTTGTCTGTATTCGTGCTGTTGAGAGAAACATTTAGTACGTACACCTTTAAAAAGAAACTGAATCATAAATGCTTTCTGTATAAAGATTTAGTTATGAACTAAATTACATAAAGGCCTGCTGTGAGGATTTACAAGTTCATTCTTTTGGGCCAGTGGTTCACAACCTTGGCTGCACATCAGGGGTCCCTGAGCAGCCTTTAGAAATCTCTGCCCACATAAATCCAAATCTCTGGGTGTGGACCCAAGCATTGTTACTTTGTAGGGCTTTCCAAATGATTCTAAAGAACAGTGAAGGAGAATTGCTACTTTACATAGTGAATATAGTTAGAGTAGCCAGTGGTACTTGGCTTATGATACTGATACCTAAATCTAATTCATTGTCATTTATGTAGAGTGAGAGATAGTTAATCTCCTGGGTTAACTCCCTATCCTAGTCCTCCCTTTTCCTGCCTATAGTTGTATATAATACTTAACTACTGAATATTTTTCCTTAGAGAAAGTATTGAATTCTAAGACCATCCGTTCCAATAGCAGCGGCTTATCCATTGGAACTGGTAAGTAGCAGTGTCTTAGGTCCCAGTGGGTTTTGTGAGGTGTGAAACTTGGGATTGGATTCCATGCAGTCTCCCCTGCCATGAAAAGGAAATAGGAAATATCTTTGGGAAATGAGAAATACAGTGATCAGGAGCACCATATTTTGATGGATTTCACAATAAGTTATGACTTTCACATTGTGGTCAGAGTGAGAATACATATTTGCCACCATGCATATGGAAGTAATTAAGTGTCTCGCCCAACATTGTAATGTGACTTATGTATTGTTCCTTTCCTTACTATGCTTAGAGGCTGTGGATTCTGTCCACTCTATACTTCTATGGTGTTCCTAGGGGTATTCTAGTACATAGAAAAAGTTCTTCAAAACAGGCTGTCAAAATAAAAATTGGCTAAACTTACAGATAGCTAGGAAAATTAGCCCAAAAATTTCTGGTAGTTTTCCTTTGGCATTTTTCTTCTTGGTGCTGTGTTATTTGGGATCATGCCTGGAAATTGCATCTGTAGTCTTTGATGTCTCAGAACCTGGAGTCTGATACTTTGTGCCATCAAACAGATAACTCAGAATAAAAGCATATTAATTCTCAAAAAAAAGAAATAGTTCAAAGTCTGATCTACAGTTGTTGAACTTTAGCTTACACAGACACATTATACCTCTTATTAGTTTCCTTTATTAATTCACTCCCCAGCATCTATTTGTGCATATCAATACCTGTCATAAATGATAAAATATCTTTTCGCTAAAGCACAGCTGTTCTACTAGAGCTTTGTTTTGCTGGAACAATATTTAAAGGAAAAACATAAAATTAAAAGCATATGTCCATTGGCTAGAAAATGTAAACTCCGTAAGGGCAGGGGTTTTTGTCTTTTTTTAATTCATTAATTGTATCCACATTGCCTAGAAGAATGCCTGGCAAATGGTAGATGCTCAGTCAGTATTTGTTTGTTGAATGTGTTATAACCATCCAATGGAATGTTAATAACACGAATGAAAATGAACAACTACAAATATTTCCATAATATAAAATCTAGTAAACAAGTTATAGCATACTACATGCCTTTAAAACTTCAAAACACAGCAACATAAATTATATATTGCTTAAGGATACATAAGTATGCACTTTTTTAAGGAAGAAATGATAAATACAAAATGAAACAGTGGTCACGTCTGGGAGGGAGGCTGGAGAAGGAAAGATTTCACAAAGCAGGTTGAGCTAAGCAGGTATTGTTCTAGTTCAGCTGCCTCTTTGTCCCTGTGCTCCCTGCTGCCCTGGGAGTGTCCTGTGTCTGTGCCGGCAGAAGAGCCACATGAGCCACATGCGGCTGCTGGGCACTGGAGAAGTGGCCCAGTGTCCACGCATGGCTACCATATTGGGACATGCCATGCTAGTTCTTCAAGTGGTCAGTTCATGTGCGTTTATTTTGTTAGGCATCAGAACTTACACATATGTTAAAAATAGTCTTGTGTATATCTCAAACATAACATAATTTTTAAAAGCCATTTACAACAAACAGCAAGCTTCAGACTTGTTTTGGCATCTATAGTTCTGCTCCAGTGGGATTGCACTCTGGCACCATCTGTTGGCAGGGTAGCTGGGGATCATAAATGATCCTTTACGTTGAACTTTAGAGTATACCATACAATTATGTTCCTTTTAGCTTTGGCAAATTTACTTTTTAAATTATATTTTCCTGTGGCCCATAGTAAAATGCAGTTTCATTTCTTAACTATATACATCAGCTAGTATTAAGGTTACTTGGAATATGTTCATGATAGGCAAGATATCATAGTTTTTAAATTCTTACAAATAGTTGTCAAAGAATTGAATGAACTTAATGGTTGGAGACTTCTCCATTCAGATGTTTCCCCAGGAAGGGAGTTGGTGGTGTTTATCTGGCAACTTGAAGTGGTTTTTGGTTCAAATGCGAAAGAGATTTATATATAAGATGAACCTCTGTGGAAGATGCTAGAGGCTGGATATATCTTTAAAGTGTGGGTGCTAGATTTGGTGATCTATCGGGGTGATTATTCAGCTGTGCTTTAGAACATTGATTATCTGCTATGAACTTAGGGATAAGCAAGTTTGAAAAGTAGAAGTGAATTATCATTATGAAGATACTGATAGACAATACCTTGTGTAAAACTGAAATACTTAGTCCCAAATATTTAGGCTTACACTGTTACTATTTCACTTCATGAAACTCAAGTAACCTCACTCAGGGTCCGTGGGCTATAAGATGGTAAATCTTTCTTGCTGCATAGCAAAGTTGTGTATTTCTGTGCTGTGTATCCGTCAGTGGTTCAGACCTCTAGCCCGGGAGGAGGAGGAGGCGGCGGCGGTGGTGGGGGAGAAGAGGAGGACAGTCGGCAGGAATCTGAAACTCCCGATCCCAGTGGAGGCTTCCGAGGAACAATGGAAGCAGACCGAGGAATGGAAGGTTTAGTCAGTCCCACGGAGGCCATGGGCATCAGTAGTGGGGCCAGCAGCTCCTGTCCTGGCTGGCTTCGAAAGGTAATGCCTTTGGTAGAGGTACCTTAGATAAAATATCATGCCCTTTGCAGGGACTAGAAAGGAGTTGTCAGAATCTTCCAGCTTCCTGTCTCCTATTCAAGTGTTTTGCAGCAGGCACCTGGGTTTCTGAATCTACCTGGAACAAAATCACCAAATCTCATATTCTTTTTCCTTCCTCACAAGAAGAGGCACAAAATGTTTTCATAGTTATGACCTAAATGAATATAAATTAATACAGCCTTCCTTGAAGGCAGTTTTTGTAATGTGTGTGTTCAAAAATTAAACTTACGATTTTATTCTGAGGATTCTAGTAGAAGTGTAATAGTGGGACAATTGGAATTTCTTACGATAGAGAAATGGATTATGAGAATTGAAATGCAGACAGCAAAAATGTTGGAGTACATTTTTTGTATAGAAAGTTGATTATAGCATAATGTCTGTGCATAGAAGGATGAAATAATACCTGTGAAGTATGATCCCATTATCTTAGTAAACATGTAATGAATAGAAGAAGAACATTTGTTATGAAGACTGTATGTTATTTAACATGTTGTCTACGAGTGATGGAATTTGCTGGTGATTTTTACCACCTCCCTTTGCCCATCTGTATTTTCTTTTTTTTTTTTTTTTTTTGAAGATTTTATTTATTATTTTTAGAGAGGGGAAGGGAGAGAGGCAGAGAGACATCAATGTATGGTTGCCTTTCACTGTACTTTCTCGTTTCTACAGTGAATATTTATACCCTGTGAAATTTAACATTTTTTACCAAGAAATGAGCATCTGTATAATATACAGCTTCCCATAAAATAACTTGATAACCAACCTTGCTAGCTATATAGGAGTGTGAATGGAAGAAACAGCACGCTGTACTCTCAGCCTCAGCCATTAGAAGCCTGGCTTCTAAATCAGCCTCGCTAACATCACCCTAGAACTTCCTAACTTACTAAATAGTTGACGTAGAGTAAGTATGTTGGGGGCAACGTGCCAGATTCCAAACTCTGTTCTGGAATTTGAACTCTTACCACTCTTTTCTGAGTAAAGGCTGGCAGGTTGTGGACAGGTAGGGTGAGCTATGCGGTAGTCAGAACTGCCCTGCCCCACTAGAGGGTGCTGCTGTCATGGCAGTGAAAACTGTTACTGGGAGGAAACTTGGGAGGAAGTCAATGACTCAAAGACAGAACTGATGAAATTCTTTCTGTTGTACACAGGAGCTGGAAAACGCAGAATTCATTCCCATGCCTGACAGCCCCTCTCCCATAAGTGCAGTATTTTCAGAATCTGAGAAGGATACCCTGCCCTACGAAGAGCTGCAAGGACTCAAAGTGGCGTCTGAAGCTCCTTCAGAATACAAGCCCCCCGAGGGAGCCTGGGTAACTGAGCTTTTGCCTTTGAATCTCAGCCAGGTCAACAGTGGTTGCCAGGTCAACAGTGGTTGCCAGCTCTGCCCAGCTCTCTTGGCCTCACTGTCTCCTCCTCTAGCTTCATTGGTCTCCTAACTGCCCTGTGTTGATTCATTATTCTTTGTGGTAGTGCTTAAAGTCTTTCCTGAAGGCTAAACTGAGTTGTCTTGGAAAAATACCCCTTCACATTGCTGACAGGCTAACAGTTTTCCATAGCTAAGACCTGTCTTTTTTTTTCTCTCTGCCTCCAAAATGGGAATTTCAAAATTCAAATCCAGTTTTTCATGGTACTGATAGAGTGGGTTAGAGACTTTAAATACAAGGTGGGGCAAAAGTAGGTTTATAATTATGAGTACATGAAACAGAGTTTATCCTTATGTTATTATTTAGTAATCCTTGTATTATTCTTCATAGGAACCAACTATAAATCTACTTTTGCTTAACCCTGTATAAGTAAGAAATAATGCTTATAGTCCAATGAGGTAGCAGTACATGTATACCTAACCTTGATAGAAATCAGGGGTCATCAAACTTTTGGGGCCACATAGTAGTTATTTTAGGCTTTGTGGACCATATAGATTCTTTAGCAACTACATCACTCTGACATTGTAGCACAAAGCAACCATAGATAATACATAATGAATGTATTCCACTAAAATTTGGTTTACAAGAAAAGGCAGTAGTCCTGATTTGGCCCATACAGTGTATATTGTCTTATGCTGACCCTTGCTATAAACAGTATACAATAGAAGGAAGGAGAAAAGTTCAGACCAGGAAACTTGAAAAGCTTCCCAAAAGAAGTGATACAGCCTTTGAAATGTCAAGGTGAACTTTTCAATTCGTCTTTCAGCCTTCTTGAATTGTTTTGGCAGCCCTGTTCACTGAACATCTTTCAAATCCCTTCTGAAGTGTAACCTACATTTCATGAAAATTGATCCATTGGATCACAGTTTTCTCACTGTAATAAGAAAGACTTGATCCAGTCTAAATTACACTTTCCCACTTCAGCATTTTAAATGGGAGGTGTCAGTACACTAAAATTTTTCACAAAGTCCTCCAAAACAGATGGTTGCTCTTTTACCTTAGCATAATGGAGACTGAGGCAGGTTCTCTTGCCTGTCAATAGAGCCAGGTGCTCATGTAATCCTGGCTGTTTTCTGTTTCTCTTGCACTTACTTCGCATGTATATATGTTTTGTCTCGTTATTTCAAAACTAAAATCTGGTCGCATGTAGAGGAAACGTGGATTGGGCATCCAGGCGTTGAACCTCTTATGACCTCTCTCTCTTTGCTCTTTAGCCACCTCGGCTGAGTCCCGCAGGGACATGTGCTGGGAGGGGAACACCAGTGATTCCTCCCGGCTGTGCGTGCGGCGCTCTGCAGGAGGAGGTGGAAAGGCTGCAGGGTGTGGTGCTCAAGTGTCTGGCTGAACAACAGAAGCTACAACAAGAAAACCTCCAGATTCTTACCCAACTACAGAAGTTGAATAAGAAATTAGAAGGAGGGCAGCAGGTAAGAGCATTAAAAGAATAATTCAGTCTCAAATTTGAGAAATCACAGAACTAAAACACCAATACTTACTCCTTTGCAAGTACTTACCTTTTAATGATGTAACTTTTTCAGTTCACCCCAGAAACTATGGGCCTTGTTCAGGCACCTGGGTTGAATTATTTTTATCATCTAATTTCCATTTTTTTAATTACTTTTTTCTTTTTCTTCTTCTTATGAAAAACTTTAAACATTACAATTCAATGAACACCCTTATATCCATTATCTAGATTCAACAATGGTTAACAAGTTGCCAGATTTGTTTTGTATGCACATGTGTGTGTTTAGAATTATGTGTAGATATATATTTGTATTTATTTTTATTTTGCCAGACCATTTTCAAGTTAATTATAAAAGCCATGACGTAGCCTAAATATTTTATTATATATAACCAGAAATAAAGACATTCATTTTCCTGGAAAACACCGATACTGTCATCATCACACTTAACAAAATTAACACTAATAACATCAATTCTTATCCAGTCAGTAACCTATAATTTTTCCAGTTTCCCACAGAAATGTCCTTAACTGTTTTTATCAGACCAGAATCTAGTCAAGAACCCCACATTACATTTTATGCCTCTTGTTTCTCTTAATCTAGAACAATTTGCTCCACCCCCATCACTTTTTTTTTCTCATGGCATTCACGTAAAGAAATAGGGTCACTTGTTTAACCAGATGTCCCTCATTTCTGGATTTGTCTTGTTTTCTTGGGACATTGTTTAACTTGTTCTTTTGTCACCCTGTCACTTCTATAAACTGTAAGTTAGACATAAGTCTCAATTAGATTTAAGTTAATCATTTTTTTAAAGTAACGAACAGGTGCTGCTTCTTGCAGTGTTTTTAAAGAGCCTGTAGGGAGAGTGAACCAGGGTAGAGAAATATGCTCCCACCCTCGCCTTTGCCATTTACCAGCTTCATGTGTTTGGACAAATTACTTTTTTTCAATGAGCCCTGGTTTCTCACCTAAAAAAACAAAAAGAAAAAGATAATACCACCCTCTTGGTATGGTTGTTTTGAGGATTAAATGAAATAACATCTATGAAAATACTTTGGAAGTAAGTAATGCACACACTTGAAGTAGGCATGGGAGCATTGGCAGCAATAGCTGGCAGGAGGATGGTTTTGCTCAGGGCTGTCTCAATTTTAAATCAGAGTTCTGAAGCCCAGAAAATCCAGCAGTCCTGGAAAACCTGGACAGTTGGTCATCCTACCTGCAGCTAATGTAAAGGTATGTAGGCTTTACCTAAGGTAGTGTTATGAACTCACAAAACTGTAGCCATAGCCCTGGCTGGTAGCACAGTGGATAAGGCACTGGCCTGCAAACCCAAAGGTCGCTGGTTCAATTCCCAGCCAGGGCATATAGTCAGATTGCCAGCCAGGTCTCCAGCCAGGTCTGTGGCTGGAGGCAGGTGAAAGGCAAACCATACATCGATGGTGTTTCTTTCCCTCTCTGCCTCCTCCCTTCCTCTCTGGAAATAATAAATAAAATATATATTTTTTAATGCAGCCATAAATTCTTAAGAGTTTGATATTGAAAATCTAGTCCTGAACTGCTGTGATGGGTGACAGTAGTGTTAATGTGAAACTGTGTTTTACCTGGACAGATGGGGATGCATTCCAAAGGAACTCAGACAGCAAAGGAAGAGACGGAAATGGATCCAAAGCCTGACGTAGATTCAGATTCCTGGTGCCTCCTGGGAACAGATTCCTGTCGACCCAGCCTCTAGTCTCCTGAGCCTGCATTGCCTCCAGGAAACTGGGATCCAAAGACCTTCACAGCACACTTACTAAATGCAGAGCGCTTTCCTGGCTTTGCTCACGTGCGGACAAGGAGCGCAAGGCAGAGGCTCTGAAGCACTTTCCACATACACTGGGAGGGTGGCATTGCCTATTAGATAGGATCTAGGAGCGGTTTTGCTTTGGAGAATGGAAGGGCCCCAGGGCCCTGGCTTTGTCCCCAGTGACTGCCACAGCCACAGCAGCTCTGTACCTCATCTGGTGACCCCACCTTTGAAGAGGAAACACAATGCTCACCTAAATTTTGCTGGTAGCATCTTATATCCCATTTATCATTTTCACCATTAATTGGAAGCTGCCTTGGGAAGCAACACCAGGCATTGCACCTCTGAGTGGAGGAGGGAAACGTCTGAAGCTGGAGTGGGCTGCAACCAGGCATGGCCCGTTCAGGGTCATCTGCAGAATGGCGAAGGGCTCTGAGCCCGCTCAGGAGCCCAGAGTCCAGGAAAATGTGTCTGGTGGAGTCAGTCTCTAGGGCTTGTTTTCAGAAAGTTCAGTTACATTGTGCAGCTCAGTGCTTTGAGGGGGAAAGTGGGCCTAGATGGCTTTTGCTCCGAGGTTGATTGAAATCTCCTCAGTGAGGAGTAGAGAAAGAAGGGCAGGTCTCCTCATCACACAGCTGGAGTGTCAGGCCATGGCTGGTACGCAGGATAGGCTTTCCCAGCTTCGGCAGACACTTCTCAGAGATGAGGTTTCTTGTAGAGAATTGGGCCAGTGGGACAGTAGGAATGGCCTTAAGAGAAAACGGTGAGGGAGGGGAAACCCTGCTTTAGCTGCCTCTTGGTGTATCTGAGAGGACCTAAGTGACTTGGAGTCTTCTGCCCATGAGAAGGCTTCCTATGCCTCTTGTTTCACGACTCAGAGTTCTGATCTTGACGTCATCAGCCCCAACCATTCCCCTTCTGTATGTCTAGTCAGTATTTTCCCCCTTTGGTGTTTTATGAAGCCATATCAGTGAATCTGTGTCACCTTTTCTACTTGAGGGGCCCAAAGCCAACCCCAAAACCTGGTAGTCACTGAAGCCTAACAGGACAGGTAGAACCTGCCAACTGAAAGTGAAATCTGCTGTTTTAACCCCGTAGTGATGTCCATGTAGACAAGAGCAAGCTAGTTTTCCCAAAGAAAAGTGTCCTATAAGCATTGGATGGTTTTACTTAAAGACGTGGGCTTGGTACTTGGGCTCATGCAAGGTTCCTGTGGTATTTTGGGTCACAGGACCTGCCTTGATGAGTTTTACGTCCTACCTTCCTAGAAACAGCTTCATTATTTTTGTTTCATTTTGCCTAAACCAAAAAGTGAATGCTTGATGTCTGTTTAATATTTTGTATTTGTATTTGGATCTGTGCAGCGGGAATGTCATTTCCCTAAAACTGGGGATGCAAAGGCTAACGCTCCGGGAAAACCCCATGGCTAGGGATGGGCAACTCTGTTCAATGGGATCTTCTTTGGTTTGATGTTCCCATTGTTTTCTCAATTCTGGGAAGCCTGGTACAATAGTACTAATACAATCACTGAAGAAGCCTTTTCTTAAAATAAGGGAAGGGGCCAACCCTGGATTTAGCTACAAATTCTGGGGACTTGGGGGTTTGCTATAAACCCTAACAGTGGTTTTTGGTTCATCATGTAAATGCATTGTTGTTTGTTTGTTTGTTTGTTCAAAGGACTGACTGACCGTTCATGTTCCTGTATCCCTCATGCTTACCATCTCAGCAGCCCTGAGAGGCAGGGCCTGTTTGGGTGTTGATCATGAGTGTTGCTTCTGCTGGGGATCTGAGGGACATGGGATGTTGCTGAGACTGTGGGGTGGAGTGAGCATGAAAGGGAGGGTGAGAGCCCTGCCCCTATGCCGGAGGGTAATTCTCTAGCCATGGAATGCTGGGGTCATTTTCTCTAACATGTTCCCTTGGGAAACCTAGGTTTGCTTTGAATCTTGCTGAGAATCTAAGCTCTGTGCCTTAGAAACAATTTGCACTTTCCCAAATTGTGCCTGGGACAGCCATATTATTTTTCCCACCGAACAGCTATGCAAACAGAAACCAGTTCAAAGGTGGAAGCCATGCATTAGATAAAAAGTGAAAGGTGAGGCAGCAGAAATGCCTCTGAATGGTTGTCTGTAGCTAATTCTCTACTTTTCTTCTCCATGCAACGCTAGGTGTTTGAAGCTTTCCCATAGTATTGCTTTCGAGTCACTCCTCTGCTTTGACATTGTTGCTAAACAGCTTTTGTTAGCCAGATGTTTGAAAGGTTGAGGGTGGAGTGGTTTGGCATTTCCGTTTTAAATAAACATTTAAACTTGGAATCAGTGCTGTGCCTAAGTCTGTGCATGGACCCTGGTCACGGGATAAAACACTCCGACTCTAGACCTTCATGGGTCTTGGATTCAAAGGTTTGCGGCAGAAACAGTGGGAGGGAGACGTGCACAGAAATCATCTCAGCCTCTTTCCAGTCTCTGTTTCTTGCTACCAGTCATTTTTGCTGCTGCACCTTTTCCCCACTAAACTTCTGCAATATAGTGCTTAAAATGCAAAGGGAGGGGAAAAAGCAAGACATTAAATGCGGAAGGAGCACTTCTGGTATTTTCCTCCCCAACCACAGTGGGCTTTTTCAAATGGTAGTGCCTGTTTATGTTTATAAAACTTTTCCCTCAAAGAGGTGGAACTGTATTTTGGTCACCCTGGCATACCCAGTTACAATTTCTCTTGGCTGAGCACTTCACTCAAGGTTAAAGCAAAAGCAGCCTTGTATTCACATTTTATTCAGTTCGCCATATATTTCCAAACATTCATCATAGAACAACTCCGGAGCAAAGATGTATTGCAAAAAATTCCTTCCAATTTAAATGATGGGCTTAAAATGAGGTGTTGTTCACAGCAGTGTTGGGGTGGAGTAGGCTGCAGTCAGGGCTACAAAACACGTTCCTCCCTGCTGCAAAGCCAAAAATCATTTGTTACTCCAGTAATTAACTATGGGTGTAAACATACTATCACAGAATCATAAAAGTAGGGAGTAAAATACTGTATCACATCTCTGCTATCTCCTAAGACAAATTGATGACAAAAAGAAAAATGTTGGCCAAGAGGTACTATGTGTGCTGCCTTAAATACACTTCTGTTAAGAAGCATTTTCTTAATACATCTGTACACACCTTTAGGGAAGTGAGTTACCAGGAGATTTTTCCCACAGCTTAACCTTTTTGAACTCTAAAATTTATAACATATACTTTCACTAAAGGTTCTTGGAGAAAGTAGTGTAATACATGGACTAACAAGCAGAATTTATTTCTCCATCATCATCCTCTGCTATTCAGGAAGAGACTTAGAAAAATGTTTCTAACCTCTTCCCAAAGATCAGATCAAGCTAAATTTAAAAGACTAAGAGATGTTGCTAATAAATTCAAGGCCTAAGCATGTTGAGGGGAACATTGACATTGTCTTATTTCTCTAGCAATACAGGAATGAATGACTGTTTCCTGTGTCTATAGAAAGCACCCTCCTGCACACCCCTCAACCCCCCACCCTCACACAAACACACATATTCACTCTCCCTGTAGGGTCCTGATCTGTGTCCTTAAAATCATCCAGGCGTCCCAAACCCGGTGTGTGTGGGGCTCGGCAGGTAAGGCATGTGAGGCAGACCAGGTGGAGCTTTTGTGATCTGCATGCTCTCCTCTCCAGGAGCAATTGATGCTGAACCTTATACAACTAGTGCAATGCAGGTTTGCTGGCCTGGTGTTTCCAGAACTTCCAATTATCTATATCCCAGTTTTTAAGTGCCAGATCATATTTTCAGTGCTGTGCTAGCCAAATAAAACATCTGTGGAGCAAAGCAGTCCACGATACTGTTAGTAATGCTGACCACAGCTCCTTCTTGCAATCTGTTGTTTTTACCATCAGGTGTGAAACAGTGTAACTTATTAAACTTGCCTGGGGAATGTATATATTGGATTAAAATGTCCATTGTGTCTATGTGAGGTTTTAAGTGGCCAACCAAAAGCCCTGTTATGTGATACTCTTTCTTTGCAATAGTTAAGAGCATAAAGCAATTCAATATATGCTGTCTTTAAGTAAATAAATTTTAGTCCAGGCCAAGTAGCTCAGTTGGTTAGAGCATCATCTGGACGTGCCAGGATTTCGGGTTCAATCTCCGGTCAGGACCATATAAGAATCAACCAATGAATGTATAAATAAGTGGAACAACAAATCAGCCTCTCCCCCGACCTCTCTTCCTCTCCCCTCATTCCTCTATCTCTAAAATCAAAAAATTAAAATACATAAAATGTTGTTCAGCCTGGAGGGAATTCTGTAGTGTCACAGATAAAACCTTAAACTCACATTTCAGATTGGTTTATCGGCTAGCCCAGTGGCTCAGCAGAAGTTGCGGAGGGAATGAAACAGGAGTGAGCGGCCCTCCGTTGTTAAGTGAAATATGGTTTTGTTGTTTGCCCAGCCCCCTTTGTCTGGGTCAGGCTGGGTGACTTTTTTTTTCTAGTATTTTAAACTAACAATTTGAGTCATGGTCTCAGGACAATAATCCTGCGGGTATTTCAAATCTGTTACACTAGCTTCATCCTATCCGAACAGATGTTAAGCTGTCAGACGTGACCATGCTGCTTCCACTCGACTCACTCATTGTATTACTTGGTTAATTTTAAGTCCCCAAAACACATTTACTGAGGCCGAATTATAAAGGTTACTTTCACTAGGCACGATTCTGCGCAGAGAAAAGTGGAAAGATCTGGTACCTCTTCCTTCAAAGTTTACTTTCTAAGATACTAGTTACTGGTATCATCAGTAGGGACATGTGACAGCCATGTTCCAGCTTGCTTTTTGTTTTTTGGTTTTTGTGTTTTTTTTTTTCAGTTGCATATTTTATGTTATTTTATTTTTTAAAAGATTTTATTCATTATTTTCAGAGAGAAGGGCAGGGAGGGAGGAAGAAAGGAAGAGAAGCATCAATGTATGGTTGCCTTTCACCTGCCTCCAGCTACAGACCTGGCTAAAGACCTGGCTTGCCACCTGGTTATGTGCCCTGACTGGGAATCAAACCAGTGACCTTTGAGTTCGCAGGCCTGCGCCTATCCACTGAGCCACCAGCCAGGGCTCAGCTTGCTTTGATGGTACCTTTTGCTGCCTCATTTCAAACACCATCCAACCAACTCAACCAACCTAATTTGAAAGCAGAATGCTAGTAACAGCTGGAACTGACGTTTCTTCTCCTTTTTTGACTTTAGAAAAGAACAACTACAGAGACGTATTGTGTGTTTTCCCCCATCCCTACCCTTCAAAGTAGGTGGAGATAAGGAAGGTTCCCTTTACTGCACAGTACACCGCAGGGAGGGTTCAGGATACACTGGCGCTGCACCCGGAAGGTCAAGGATAAATGTCCACTTGCCTTACAACAAAATCCTATTATCTTTTAAAAGAAATGTCATCTGGGTGATCATGCTCCTGATTCCAGCTCATCCTAATGAGCCAACCTCTTGCAAGAGCAGGAAGAGTTAACAGGAACCACAGACACAGAGGTGGTGACAAGAAAGAAGGCAGAACAAACGCAGACACTCAGCACAAAGGACAGGGGAGCCTGTGAGAGAGCTTTAATTGAGGTGCTCGCCCCTCCAAGTATCTTCACCCATCAGTTCTTAGGGCAGGAACGGAAGGCACACCAGCCTGAGGTGGTCACTTCGTGAGGAGCTGGGGCTTCCTTCTGCCTCCTGCGGCTCAGCCAGGCTTTCCCCTCACTGACCCCAGCTCTGCAGGCAGATCTGACCCCAGCTCTGCAGGCAGATCTGAGAGAGACAAGCTCCAGTTCTTCCCGCTTCGCATCAAATGGTTCTCCCACTTCCTGCTGAAGAGCAGAGCTTTCTTGAGCTATTGAGGAGGTTTCCACTGTTGTCTGCTCAACTGTAATGCTTTCTTGGAGGTGGAGGCCGGTTCTTAATGGTCTTACACTTGGGAATGTGCCGCTCAGCCACCTTGGGAGCAAAGTGACGGCTGCAGTGCGGACACTGAATGTAGTCCGGATTTTCTGCAGGCGCGATGGGAGGCAAGTCCGAGGGGTTGCCGCCTCTGGCAATCACCTGCTGGACCTCTCGGGCCTGGCGGAGGGTACGGATGAAAGATTCGTGCTTCTGCCTCCAGCTGCTCTTCCGAGGAGGTTCAGCCTATAGGGAGAAGGAAGACCCGTCATCCAACCTGGCAGTTACCTCATCTCCTGCGTCTCCGTGAAAATGACAGTAAGGAAGTAAAAAGGGTGTTAATCCACAAGGTCAAAGAGGGCAGGAAAGGAGTCACAGGGGAAGCTGACTTGCCTAAATAAAGGTACTTAAACTAAGAGTCTGCAAAGGGGATGAGTCCTGAGAGGCAACCCCTTTTCCTCAGCAGAGACCTTAAGAGCCTCAATGCTTGGAGGGGTCAGGCCCCCGGGCTGCTACCCAACTTTCACACCCAGCATCCTCACAGGAGGACAGGGGTTTAGCCTCCGGGGAAATTCAACAGGACAGGTGTCACACTTAGGAAATCCATGCACGGGGGAGAAAGGGGTTAATCATGGGCCTGAAAGTAGAGAATAAGTGCAAGTATGTATGATGAACTGTGGAACTGTCAGCTTCCTCCCCCCACTCGGCCCCCAGAACACCAGGCACATGGGCACCTTAGGAGACCGAAGGGTTTTCAGGATGCATCGAGCAGGTGACAGAAAAGCATCAGCTACTGGCTCTGGAGAACTTCAATTGAAAGGGTCACTATTTGATCATCCTAATGTGAAGGTCTTTACTTAAGAAGCCCCACTGACGCTTACATACAAATGGACAGCCCCATATTAACAGATATTTAAGTAAGTTCTAGTAAGAGAACGACCAAAACAAGTGCAGGAGCAAACACACACACACACTTTAGAAGCAGCAACAAGGCCAGGTAGCAGAAGAAAGTTTTTTAAAACTTATTTTTAGAGAGCAGGGAAAGGAAAGAGAAAGAGAGGGAGAGAAACATCAATCAGTTGCCTCTCACACACCTCCAAGCTCCCAACCAGGGATCTGGCCCACAACACAGGCACATGCCCTGACCAAGAATCAGACCAGCAACTTTTTGGTTTGTGGAATGGTGCCCAACCCACTGACCCATACTAATCAGGGAACAACCTAGTTTTTCTGAAGCCAGAAATGTTAACCAAAAATAAAGTCCTTTACCTTTAAGGTTTTTATACTCTAAATGGAGAAAAGAATCCCAAACTTAACTGTTTCATGTATTAGAAAGTATATCAAAATTGAGCTAACCTTGAAAAAGTAGATGTGGTTACAGATTCTAATCTTGGAAGGTGGCAAAGTATATTGCAAAGTGAAAGTAATTCTCTCGAGATAGTGAAATGCAGGTTTTTAAAATCTTTTTGTCTATAGTAAATGTTTACTATTTTTGTAACCAAAAGGTCATTATTTTTAAGTCTAGATTCTAGGGTCATTCCAACATTCAGATGTTGACTTTGCCAGTTAAAGCTGTTTGTGATCTCAAGCTAATTACTCTCTGTGAAACTTGATTTTTTTAATTGATAAGAGATCATGAAATCCTCACATGGTTGTGCTAAGGGTCGTATGAAAAGTTCCCATCGCAGTAATAATCAATAAATGTTTTCACTTTCTCCCTTTATCGCACTTGAAATTTTTCTTAAAAAAAGAAGGAAAGAAAGGAAGAAAGAAAAAAAAGAAATGAGACCTAAAGAGGAATTAACAGGCCCTTACAATGCTCCCCTCTCAAAGTCAAATCCATAAGGCCCTTGTTACCTTGGCTGACGCTGGTCCCTTCCAGTTCAGGTACTGTTCCAGTTCTGTGCCCTTAGCCCGGGCCCTGGAGGAGTCAAACACTTTCCTCTTGGAACCCTGCATCTTGCTGCAGACATTGGAGTGTCTCTCTAGCCTGAGCAAGAGAAACTTGCGTCCACAGTGACTGCACTCCCCGAGTTCTGGCTCCTCCGTGGAACCGCTGGAGGCTGAGGAGCCCGGCGCCCTAGACAAGTTAGAATTGCTGGTGGAGCCCAGCAACGCGCTGCCTGGTGCTTCTGAAGGCTGACAAAACGTCTCTCTCACCTGCTCTGAGACACGGTCTTGGATTTTGCTATTTCTTGCCACTAGTCTTTCCCTTTCGAGCTTCTGTATCTCAGGATCAGAGAACTGGAATGGACTAGAGTTTTCCTGAGACCACCCCCAAGTGTCATCCTCTCCACTGTCGCCACTGAAGACCTCCCCAGACTCGTACTCCTGGGAAAAGACAGGTTTGCATGGGGTGTCGCTATTGACTGTCACTCTCCTCCTGGGGAGTGTGAGTCTCTGTAGCTCTCCTTTTTCGTTTTCCTCAGCCTGATCCTTTTCTTGCTGGATCCTTCTGAGTTCCTCCTCCATCTTCTTCAGCTTGTCCCTCAGGAGGGTCTCTTTTCTTCGGATTTCCTCCGCTAAACTCACCCCCGCAGCTTCTAGTCTTTGGATCTGCATCCAGTCAACCCTTTGGGGACTCGCCATGGTCCTCTTCTCCTGCGTGGCAGTAACAGTGCCAGCCACCAATGAGTTCGCCCAGTTCCTCAAACCAAAGCTGCTGTGTGAAAACTCCCCTGACTCAGGGGGGCCTGGAGAGACCCCAGTCTGGCCCCAGTCCATGCCAGTCTCACCTGTACTATGAGACTTCCGATGGAACACGGGTTTTAGCGGGTATGCCCGGTCCACTCCAACTCGTTTCTTTGGAAAGGGGATGCCTCCCTGGTTATTTGCTCTGGGATACCGGGATTGAGGGTCTGCTGAGCAAAACAAACCCTTTGCTTGACCCTCCAGACTGTGTCTTGGATCTTGCTGGGCGATTCCAGCACAGCAGGGGTAGAAGTAGCTGGGGGTCTTTGTGCAGGTATTCCATCTGCTCTGAGGGTGAAGCCTATTCAGCATTGGCTCTTGGTTGCTCAAACGCTTCTCCTGGGAATTGTTCTTCAGGTGCTCCATGGAGGACAGCTGGTAAGAGTCAGCATTTTCATAAGAGTTTCGCTTGGCTGAGTGGAACCCTGGAGCTTCCTTTTTTTTATATGGGAGCATAACGCCCACAGGCAGAGGTGGCACCACATGGAGGCCAGCCATTCAGGCCTGGACTGAAGCCTAGGGGAGATTTAAATCAGATACATGTGAGAAGTTTGTCTGAGATTCACCCTGGTCGCTAAAGCAAGCCGTTTCTACATTTTTCCTACCCACATTTTCCTTTAGACTTTTTAGGGACATTGGTGCTGGGTCTGCTAGAGCTTTCCTGCAACACGCTCATTCGGTCCTAAGGTCAGAAAAACGGATGTGATACAGGCGTTCCTGCCTAAACCAGGACCAGCCTCCGCTGTTCGCAGCGATGCTCCTGCCATACAGTGTATTCCGAAACAGGTGGAAACAGCTACGGAAAAGAGCTACGGGGTTGAAAGCCAGGTTTTAGTCTTGCGACACAGAACAAGCAACTTGCTGCTCCTTTCTTCTCCCATAAACCGAGGGGGTTCGCTCAGTTACACGACTGTAATTTAGGGATCTTAGGACTCCAGGTCCTAAGACCTGGATCATTTTACAGGTGAGGAAACTGCGGCCCAGAGGTAGACTGCCAGGCAACGAGCACTCTCAGGGCTTCCCTCCTGCCGGATCCGTGCTGGACTCCAAGGGGCAAAGAGGCTGCCCGAGACCTGCAGCCGGTGCCTGGCTGTCAAACCCCGGCCCGAACCCTGGCAGTCCCCGCAGCAAGCCGGCGGGAGGTTTGTAACCTGACAAGAGGGGGCCACCTGACCTCAATGCCGCGCGATTTTGGTCCGGAACACCGAAGTCACATTCTGTCCGGGAGGGTCAACCGGGCGCCCCCACTGGGGGCTCCTTTTCGGAGACAAGCCTTCCCTGTCTTGTCCATCGGGCCCTCGGGAGGTCGAGGTGCTGACCACCTGTCCCCCGCCCTTCCGCCACCCGAGGCGCTCAGGACAAAGGCGCGGGGATCACCGCAGGACTGAAGTTCTAAGGACCAAACTCCCCACCAGCAACCGACGGCCGCGCGGGGCCCGCCTGCGCAACCGACTGCTCGCGGCGGGCCGGGCTGGTTCCCTGGAGACGTTGCCTGGAGACGGGAGCGCGAGCGCGCGGGGCCCGCCTCCCGCCGCGGATGCCCCCGGGGACTCGCGCCCCCGCGCGGTCGGAAAGCGGGAGCGGCGCGGGAGGGGCTGCGGCCGCCCTAAGGGTCGTGTAACTCCGTCCGGCCAACTGGGCAGCTCGGCCCAACTCTGGCCCTTGGGGAGAGGCGGGCAGCGGGGACGGGGAGGCGTGTCTGGGGCTCCATCAAAGAACTTGGGTTTTTATGAGAACGATGGCCCGAGACCGGGTCAGCGGAAAAGGAGCCCCTCAGCCGTGCCCGGGAGTCTGTGTGCGGCGGGGCTCCCGGGGCCGCCCGCGAGGCGGCCTGGGCGTGAGCACAGCCCTTCTGTGCGCGGTGCAGGCCCGGTAGGGCTGCGTAATTGCCCTCGGTGTTTTCCCTCGCCGGTAGTTTGGACGCTGCGGTCAGATTTTTAACAGCTCGGCTAGGTTTCGCTACTCTGTCTTTCTGGGGTTGTTTTGTAGCCAATCTAATTATTTTGATTTAGTGTTTTACTCTCCCGTAGGAACTCCGGCCATCTCTTCTTAGGGCCCAAGAATGACTCAACCAGAAGTAATGATAATAAAGTTAACTATCAGATCGAAAATAATCAGTGTAACCTGGTTTCAACACCAAATGCTACTCTATGACTTGTGAACATCAAAAGAGTTTATTTGCCTCACGCTTCAGTTCACTTGTGTAAGCTGTCTGAAACAAGCAATTGATTATTTTCCCTTTAACTACTTAAAAGATCCGTGCACATGGGAAATAATATAGACAGCGGTAGTCGGTAGTCGGTGTTGATACTTCAACATCTCAAATTACATCTTTTACATATTACAAAGAAATTCCTTGGTGAGTCCTCCAGGGCTTTTTTTTTTTTTTTTCCCCAATTCCTTCTTTTCTTTCCTAGTTGAGACTCTGCTGCCTTCTCTACATTATAGAGTTTCAGATATTTCCCCCTCTTACGGTTCCAATTATCTCAGCAATCGCCTGCCTGTCAACAACTCTCTAGCTCTCTTCCAGCCTGGCAGAATTTCCTAGGTGCCTCCCTTCATCTTGATTTACTTTCCTCTTGTTTTTAATTAATCAATTAATTAAATTCTCATCAAGGACATTTTTTTTTTCCATTGCTTTGTTTGTGTGTTTTGGAGGGGGGAAACACTAATCTGAGACTGGGATAGAAAGGTGATGGGTGGCCCCTTCCCACTTGGAGGCCCCCCTGGGGATTGAAGGGGCCACCTGGGTATGTGCCATGATGCTCAACCAACTGAGCCACATGGGCCAGGGCCCTTCTGTCTTGTTTTCAAGGAAAAAGAGTATTTCCCTTTCCATGAGTTCTCTTAAGTTAGTATCCCTTTCAGGAATGGACTCCATCGTGTTAACTTCAAGTTGTATCTGTCACCATATTCCTTCTCTTTGGTTTTAAATACTGGGGTGGGCAATGTAGGTTTACATTGGTAATACAAATAAACACTACAACAATTAATCAATAACACAGGAATAAACTCTTTCATGTATCACAACCGAAAACTTACTTTTGCCCACTCCTGTATGCTTTATTTCCCCTACAAAACAAACCTTATTTCCCTTGACCTGACGCCACTTATCTTAGGGTCCCATTTAGTACTCCTCTTCATCACAAGAATTCTTGGCAGAAAACTTGACATTTGCTGCCCCCCACTTCCTCCTGTCCTATCCATTGTGTTGTGGCTTCCATTCTTTTCACTTTATTTAACTGCCAGGCTACTGGGTGACTTCCAGTGACCAAAGACAAAAGCTGCTACTTCTTCAGCCTACTTGATATTATTGATATTTCACTCCCTTGGAGCTCTCTTCTCACTTGTTTCTCTGCCTTCTTGGTTTCTTCTTTCATGTCTTTGCCCTGTCTTCTTCTGGGCCTCTGGCATTTGTCTTTCCCTCATCTGCCCACCAAGTTCAGGTGTTCTCTAAAGCTTTCTTATTTCTCATATATATGCAGGTCCAGACACTCTCTTCCTCAATGGTTTCAACAAAATGCTGAAATTTCAGGTATCACCTCTGTTTAAATGGTATCCTGATATCCGGCTTAGCTCTCTCCCAGTTACAAACACAAATTTCCAACTTTCCCATTTAGTTCCTCAGGAACCTCAAACTCAATAGGCAGAAAACAAAGTCATGATCATCTGCTCACCCTCTCATGCTGAAAGTATCAGTCACCTTCTACTCCTTCTTTGTCATCCCTTCCCTCTACCTGGTCAGTAGGCTCTGTTGAATTTACTCTGCAAAGTTTCTTACATATGACTCTCCCTTTACATTTCTACTTGGCAAGTTCTTCCTCATTTCTCATTAGGACGGCACATACCACTGACCTAACTGCTGTTCTTGCCTACAACATCTGCTCTCTGAGCCCATCCTTCATGCTGCTGCCAGAATAATTATCTTAAATATGCCTGACCCTCATCCTCCTACCCAGTGGCTTCTACTTTACCTGTAGAATAAAATTGAAATGTGTAATTTCAACCTCTAGTCCTCCTTCCCTAGAATCTAGTCCAGTGGATTTCAACCCTGGCTGTACTTTAATACTACCTGAAAAGCAATTTTGGGAGATGAGATCTGAGTATCAGCATTTTAATTTTTTTTTTTTTTTTTTAGTGAGAGGGAAGGGAGAGAGGCAGATAGGGAGAGGGACATCAATGTGTGGTTGTCTTTCACCTGCCTCCAGCTACAGACCTGGCTGGAGCCCTGGCTTGCAACCTGATTATTTACCCTGGCTGGGAATCGAACCAGTGACCTTTGGGTTCGCAGGCCGGCACCTTATCCGCCATGCCACCAGCCAGGGCTTGAGTATCAGCATTTTTAAAAGTACCCTTGATGTGCAGGCAGGATTGAGAACCCCTGGTCTAGCCTCACCTGACTACTTGCACTTTCTTACCTCAGTGGTACTACCTTATCCCAAGCTCTACAGATTGGGGGGTGATAGAATATTTATGGGAATGGGTTCTGTACTTAGACTGCTTGGAACTAAATACCAGCTCCATCACTTACTGATTGTGTTTGGGTAATAGGCTATTTCCTGCAAGAATATCTTCTCAATCTTCCTACTCAAAATGAATCTCTTTGCTCCTTTGTGCTCTTGTGATATTTTTTATTCTTGTTATAGCACAAGGCTGGCTTATGATGAACTCTCAATAGATGTTCATGGAACTGAATTAGCATGTTGTGCATTGGATTGTCATTATTTGCATGTGTATTTGTTTCTTGCACTAAATTAAAAACTCCATGAGGACAAAGATTACGTATCATTCATCTTTTTATATCCAATGTCCCTTACATAGTAGACACTGCATCAGTTTTAATTCTATAGAGAGACTAGTTTTTAAATGAATTTTAGAGGAAGAGATTACATCAGCCACATACTCTGTTGAGCATTATTTTCAAGTAGTGCCAAGCATAGCATGCAACCCAGCTTCCCACACCCATGCTAGCACTAAGGGTTATATGATTCTTTAGGATCCAGTGCTTCACTCTGTAGTGGGGAACTCATGAAATAATCACTACGGCAAAGCCATCTCCTCTTACCAAGTCTTCCAAAGTCACACATTCACATATTGAGTCTTATGTTTGAAGGGATGAGATGTATTCCAAACAGTCCAAAGGTAGACTCTGGTGGGCAGCTTCCAAGTAGCACAGAAGGATAAATAACCACCGCTAATGCCTCTTATACATTTGTCTCCCCTGTTCCCAATTCCAGACTTAGGCATGGCTTAATATTCTCCTGGAGGAGAACTGGAAGAAAAGGTCAAGGAAGAAAACTTGCATATGTCCTATTCAATTTAGTTATTTATGATGTTCAATGTTTATTGTCTGCCTCCCATCTACAGAATGTAAGCTCCTCCAAGAATCCTTTGTTCACTAATGTATTGATATGTCAACTACCTAGCACTGAGCCTGACACACGAAGGCTCTCGGTATTTATTGAATGAATTTATCTCAAGTGTTTCTTCGCCATGTCCTTCTCCCCACGAGAAAATGAGAAAAGGTATGCACTTAGTGATTGAGGAGGGACATGGGTGAGGGCTGACCGTCCGAGCTGACACCCTGGACAGATCCCTAGCCCCAGACGCTCGAGCTATTCCGGACAACGAGGTCCCGAAACCCCACCCTCTGGGCGGGCTCTGGGCCGAGAGCCCATCTCTGGTTGGTTAGGGGGTGTGATGGGCACGCAAAACAGCGAAGGCGGAGCTGCGCTCTGAGCTTCCGGGCGCCGCGGTTACGCGACTGCGGGAACCGTTGGTTTAGTGGTCGCAGGTGTTGGCTCGTTCTAACAGGAGGACCCCGAGGGTGATCCTGGGCCAGGCCCGCTGCGTGCCCATCAGTTCCATTAACCTTAAATGTTAGTAAAAGGGGGTTCTGGTGGCCATGTGGAAGCGGAATCCGTGGGAAGAGGCAGGGATGGGGAGGGAGCGGGACTGGTGTGGGAAGGTCACCGTCCCCACAGGGGCCTCTGGGGGCAGTTGCGACCCGAAGTTCCTTTGCCCAGGTGTCTTCCCGTTACTGCGCGCCCCTGAGCTTACATGTATTGGCTTACGGACTCTGAAGTTGGGGGCCTGAGGTCAGGGAGAGGTCCGAAGTGTGGGTGTGGCCCTTTCTGCCTCAGGATCGGGGGTCCTGAAACAAAATACGTCCTGTTTACCTTCCTGTTTTCCTGGTTTCTGACAGGTTTGAGCAGGAACATGGCAGAAGGGGACACCCTGATATCAGTGGATTATGAAATTTTTGGAAAGGTACAAGGGGTGTTTTTCCGCAAGTACACTCAGGTATGTGGCCTACAGGCTTCTGGGACGCGCCGAGGTTACGTGTAGGGAACGAGGGTCATGTTCCTGACGAAGTGCATTAGGAGAAGCTGGCGATTTAGCTGCTGCATGGCAAAGGTGGTTTGTAGAGCCGTGGGTGTGAAAATCTTTGCAATGGGTAAAATACAATGTTAACAGAAGGTTCATCTGCTCCCTCCCTCCCCCAGCAGTGGTTCTTGAGCACCTGGACACGTATTAATGAGCTTCTGTCTTCTGAAGGGGATTTGAGGTCGTCCCCACTTCTCCCTGTTGTGGCACCATCAAACCAATCGCAGTTCTTGTAGGATAGCTGATGTTGATCAAGGAGATGACATTTCGATGACCTCATGACATTTATGCAATTTATGTAATAGCTTCTTCTGTAGCTGCTGCATTTTCTTCAGACCTTTTTCACCGCTTCATCTTGTCTTCATTCCCCCACTTACTTCATTTCTCCCCATTTGGCATTGAAAGAAGAATTACCTTTTCCAGCTAAAGTTTTCTAATGAAAATATTTAATCCATTCTAGGATAAGTAATAGTGACACTGACCATGGAGTCTGATATTCCTACTAGAGTATTACAGAGTTATTGAAAGGATCAACAAACCACTGACAACTGCTACCTTTGCCTTGATGCCGTTAATCTCCCCTTATCATGCACACAGAAATGCAATCTCAATTTCCCTTCTGTCTTCTGGGGGTGGGGGTCGGTATCCGGCTATTGCCTGCCTGGTGTGTCTCCAACCCTGAAGATAATGAGTTAAGACTATAGAACTTTCCAAGTGTCACATTCCTGGGACTGTAGTACTTAAGATTCAACCTGAATCTTTGAAATATGAAGGTTAAATGTCACTGACTCTGTTTCCAATTACTTGCAAACCATTTCCTCTGTTCGCACTCCTATAAAAAGTACTAGTTGAAGGAAAAAAATCGTTGAAAGTCGTAGCAAAAGAGCTATGTTCCAGTTAGCTTTGCTACCAGTTATGCAGGGTAAGTTCCTGTGATATACTAAATGGAGGTGTCAGCTACAAAGATTAATTAAAGTCATTAAGGGGAAAGGGCAGCCATCCACCCCACTCCTTGCCCATCCCCCTTTTTTAGAGACAGTCACAGAATGCAAAAAAACAAATATTGATTGATTAGGAAAATTTTAAGGAAAATGCCACCTTTTTCCCCTTTAATTAGACTTATAGCTTATTCTTTATTACTTATAATCACTTAAATATTTATGTTCTAACAGTTGTTTTGCTAGAGTAGTTTGTATGTTGCTATCATTTAAGCCTCTTTTTTTTTTTTTTTTAAGATTTTATTTCATTATTTTTAGAAAGAGGAGAAGGGAGGGAGGCAGACAGGGAGAGAGATATCAGTGTATGGTTGCGTTTCATCTGCCTCCAGCCACAGACCTGACTGGGGACCTGGTTTGCAACCTGATTATGTGCCCTGGCTGGGGAATCGAACCTGCAACCTTTGGGTTTGCAGGCTGGTGCCTTTATCCACTGTGCTACCAGCCAGGGCTATCATTTAAGCCTCTTAATAAATTCTATCACTTCAAGAATGAGTGATGAGAATACTTGAAGGGACTTTAAGTTGGAATCTAATTCGCATCCCCTAAAACTTACCTTTTTGAAGTGAATAATTCAGTGGGTTTTAGTATATTCACAAAGTTGTACACTAATTCCTAAACATTCACCCCTTATTCCTCCAGCCCCTGGCAATCACTAACCTCATTTCTGTCTCTATGGATTTGTCTATTCTGAATGTTTAATGTCAGTGGAATCATAACAATACATGGCCTTTTGTGTTTGGTTTCTTTTACTTAGCATACAATTTCAAGGTTCATTCATGTAATAGCATATCAGTACTTCATTCCTTTTTATGGCTGAATAATATTCCATGTATGAATATACTACATTTTATATATCCACTTATCATTTGATGGGTGTTTAGGTTGTTTTCATTTGGGGAGCTGTTATGAATAATGATGCTGTGAACATTTTATGTACTTGTTTTTTATGCAAATATTGTTTTCAATTCCCTTGGGTACTCCTTGGTACTACCAAGGAGTAGCTTGCTGGGTCATATAGTGGTTCTATGTATAACTTTTTTTTTCCAAAGTTTTTATTTATTGACTTAGAGAGAGATAGGAAGGGAGAGAGAAATAATGATTTGCAGTTCTACTTATCTGTGCATCCATTGGTCACTTCTAGTATGTGCCCTGATGGGGATTGAACCCAAAACATTGGCGTATGAGGACCAGGAGCACGCTCTCACTAACTGAGCTACTCGGGCAGGAGCTCTATGTATTATCTTTTTAAGGAACGGTAAAACTATTTTACAAAGCAGCTGCATCATTTTATTTTATTCATTTTAAAAAGACTTTATTTATTTTTAGAGAGAATGGAAGAGAGGGAGAAAGAGAGGGAGAGAAACATCGATGTATAAGAGACGCATCAATCATTTGCCTCTTGCGCGCCCCCAACTGGGGACCTGGCTGGGAACCCAGGCATATCCCTGACTGGGAATCAGACCGGCGGCCTTTTGGTTCACAGGCCCGCACTCAATCCCCTGAGCCACACCAGCCAAGGCTGTTGACATTTTTAAAGAACCAGCTTTTGGTTTCTCATTGACTTTCTCATTTTTCTAGCCTCTATTTTATTAACTCCTACTCGAAGTGTATTATTTTCTTCTTTCTGCATTTTTGGGCATGATTTGCTCTTATTTTTCTAGTTTTTCTAGTTTCCCAATGTTGAAGTCTAGATTATTGATTTGAGGGAACTATTTTTAGATTAACAATAGAGTTGGTGAATATAGTTCTCTCTCTCTTTTTTTTTAAGATTTTATTTATTATTTCCAAAGAGAGAGGAAGAGAGAGAGGCAGAGAGGGAGAGAAACATCAGCGTATGGTTGCCTTTCACCTGCCTCCAGCTACAGACCTGGCTGGAGACCTGGCTTGCAACCTTGGTATGTGCCCGGACTGGGAATCGAACCAGTGACCTTTGGGTTTGCAGAACGGCACATTATCCACTGTGCCACCAGCCAGGGCAATTTCTTAAAATATTTCCAAAATATGGTTTTGAGGGAGAATTAGCTTTTTGGAATATTCATAGGAAATAAATGCTATTTACTTATTTAGATAGATGTCCAAACTGAAAATGAGTCAGCAATATTATGCCATCATTTAAAACTTAAGAACGAAAAAAAAACAAAACAAACTTAAGAACAAAATCGAGTGAACAAATAAAATCTGTAGGAAATTCCCATTCTCAACACCAGTCAAAGCTGGAAATGTTTATTCACTTTTAGGAGTTCAGGTAAATCACATTGCACTTTAAAGATTTATTTAATTGTTACAACCTCATGCTCAAAACTCAATATAGTCATTATTATTGCAAGTTGCTATATAAGGTAACTCTTAAGAATTAGGGCTATAGCCAGCTTCCCTAGGTTAATTTGAAGCAAGAATGCAGTTGTTATACAAAGACAGTTAGACGTGCAGTCTTCCTCAAAATTCGTTCTCTGCATTTTTATGTTGATATCTTCTGTACTTAATGTGTGCTGTAAGTATCTCCTATTTTTCTTCATTCCCTAATTTCTTCTGTATCCCGTTATGTGCTTGACTGCAGTCTCTTTTGTTCATTATGCAGTAAGTCTTTGCTTTGAACATGTGATTTGATGGATACTTCAATTCCTCATCAAACATGGTTTTGCCATGCATAACATTTTCGTTGGCCAACTCTAGCAATTTTCCATAATTACTAGGTCACTACTCTGGCATTTGGGCATGCAGTCATGTTAACTCCATTTTCTTTTGGAATCCAACCCCTTCTATTTAGGTAGATTGCTTTAACAATAACTTCTATAATATCCTTACTTGGAAATTTTACACAAATAAAACTACCTCTAAAACATTAGTACCTTTTTAAATGTTCAGTGATTCCATGGTTTAATGACTTAAAGGAGGGATTAAAAAAAACAAAACAAAACCCTGGAACGGCTAAGAAAAAAGCAACTACAATGATTAGATGGTCTTTGTAAACTTATAAATTTACTCAACTTTAAAAACATGATTATTTAGGCAGAAAAAAAGAAAAGTACAAACCTAATAGTTAGGTTTGTACTAATAATCTCCTGAAACTTTGTACTAATAATCTCCTGAAACTTTGATTTTCAGAGGCTGATCACCAGTTGCTTTTTCCTCCTCTGGAAGGATGACAGAAAATGGGCTTTGGATGCAACATAGACAGTGGGTTAGACAGTTTCCCTACAGGGAGAACAATGGAATGAATTGCCCAGAAAATTGTGAAATACTTTCTAGTGATCTTTAAAGGTATAATGAACCCTTATTCATCTGGATTTGTTTAGGTATGGCTCTGGTTAAAGACAAAGAGAAGGATCGGATAACTTCATGTTTTTTCTATTTAATATACTAAATAGATTTTTGCTTAAGAAAAGGGAAAATGTACAAGATACAGGCCAGTATCCTAACAACATTTAACCATTGGGCATAATTTTTTTTTTCTTTTTAAATTTTATTGTTGTTGTATTACATCCATCCCCTTTTTTCTCCCCTCTGTCCCCCTCCCTACCCACCCATTCCCCCCAAAGTCAATCCCACCTGTTGTCCATGTGCATGGGAGAATCGTTTTGAAAGCATCTGATTCGGTTTTTAGTCATTAGTACTACATAGTGAAAAAATTCTAGTGCCTGGGTTTTACAGGGTAGAAAAAGGAAATGAAGTAAAGTGGCCAACACTTCATATTAAAATCAGCAATGAGATTCTGCTTGCTGTTCTGTTTTGACTGCTCTGGACAATATCAAATTAGTTTCAGTGGCTTAATTCTAGGCCAAGATTCTGGCAAGGGATTGTAGTCTCACTTTGTTTTGTTTAATCTCACTGGATCTCTCTTGTTTTTTATCCCCTCCCCCTTTTTTATTTCTTTTAGGCTGAGGGTAAAAAGCTGGGATTGGTAGGATGGGTCCAGAACACTGACCAAGGCACAGTGCAAGGACAATTGCAAGGTCCAATCTCCAAAGTGCGTCATATGCAGGAATGGCTTGAGACAAGAGGAAGTCCCAAATCGCACATTGACAGAGCAAACTTCAACAATGAGAAGGTCATCATAAAGTTGGATTACTCAGATTTCCAAATTATAAAGTAATGGCCTGAATTGAAATTTTCCAGGAGAAATTCAGTCATTTTGTTTTTATTGTTAATAGAGATAGAATTATTCTGAGTCCAACATTAGAATCTATCAGTAAGTTATTTTAGTATCAGACACTTGAATATTACTGTGTATGATATGTATAATGGAAGGAAGGATTACAACTATACACAATTCTAATAAAAACACATCAGAACCATCTGTGTAAGGTGAACTTCATTTGGGGCAAAATGAGAGGCATTTACTCACTAAACATCTGTGGGAAGATAATTTTGAGGTAATTTAAAGAGGGCTGGCCCTAATCAGTGTGGTTCAGTTGGTTGGGGATCGTCCTTCAAATCAAAAGGTCACTGGTTTAATTCCCTTTCAGGGCACATGCTTAGGTTGCAGATTAAATCCATGTATGAGAGGCAATCAGTGCTTCTCTTTCACATCAATGTTTCTCTTCCTCTCTTTCTCCCTTCCTCTCTCTCTAAAAATAATAAAATTTTAAAATAAGGAGTTCTGAAAGAAAAAGTTAACAGTTACTTTGAATCATTTCTTTAAATGGTATCCACGACGTTTCCTCCAGAAAATTGCACACTTAATAAGAACAAATACCACAAGTTCAATTTGTTAGCTGCTCAATGATGTTCTGGACTATATATAGTTTTCTTGAGTTTCTGCTATCATTCCTTTTCTCTGGGTAAGAAATTCACAGAAAGCACTGTTATGGACTAAAAGAGTCACTCCCTTCCCCAATTTCCTGTATTTAAGTTAACCCCCAGTACCTCAGAATGTGGCTGTATTTGGAGACAGCACCTTTAAAGAGGTAATTAAGGTTAAATGAAGTCATTCACATGGGCCCTAATCCAGTTTGTCCTAGTGTCCTTATAAAGAGAGGAAATTTGGACCCTGACATGCATACACAGTGGAAAAAACAAGTCAAGGCAGAGGGAGAAGATAGCCACCTACAAGACAAGGAGACAGCCCACAGAAGGAATCAACCATGTCTTTATACCTTGATCTCAGACTTCTAGCCTTCAGAACTATGACAAAATAAATATCTGTAGTTTAAGCCACCCAGTCTGTGGTGCTTTATTGTGGCAAACTAATAAAGCGATAATCAGGATTTTACTTCATTAGCCCTAGAAATCCCTTGATTGGTTCAGTCAGCCATGAAGCAGATATACAGGTATATCAAATGCTTACTGGGCTTGACAAATCTGTTACAAATTCCAATTTTTTAAAATATAAGGTTTCAATGAAAATGAGACAGCAAAAAAAGTGGTTAACGATTCCAAAGCAGCTATTTCCACATTGCTCTTAGGGTTCCACTCTCATTCTGTTAGTAAAGAAGCTGTGGTAGTATCGGGAAGAACACCCAAAAAGGCAGATGTCCTCATCTGTAAATCAAGACTATTGCGGTAGTTTCTCAGTGTTTCCAGCTCTTAAACGATATATAATTTGGTAAAATGGGAGGCTCTGGATTTACTCATTTACCGAGTGCCTACCATAAACCAGGCACTGCTCTTGGCCACGGGGATACAGCTGTGAACAAAAGAGACAAAATCCCTGCCTTCCTAGAGAGAGAAGACAATAAGCAAATAAATACATTGGATTAAATAGCACATGCAAAGGAGAACCAGGGAAGAGGAAACAAAACAAAAGTAAAAACTAGCAAGTTTTTCACTCCATACTAAAAAGGGATGATGGGGAATTAAAGGCCCCAATGTAAAAAGACCGAGGGCCTCAATAGTGCGCGTGCGCCTGGCGAAGTCGCGGGCGAAGGGCCAGCCCGCTGAATCGCGGAAGCGCGTGCACCAGGCCGCGCGTGCCCTGGGTCTGCGCGTGCACCAGGCCGCGCGTGCTCGGGACCTGCGCGTGCACCAGCCTCGAGAGCCGGGAGCGCGCGGCCGGCCTCCGAGGCCGTTGGTGTTTGGAGTTGGTAAAGAGCGATTTGAGGTGACTTGGGGGAAAGCACGCGACGAAAGGATGGTTCCCGGGCCCTGCTAACCCCAGTCGTGCCGGGGCGCACGCTGCGGTCCGCTCTCTGGGCCCCAATGCGCCGGGGCTGCTGGCGGCCCCGCGGCCTGACTCCCCGGGCAGCCTCGGTGGGGCGGGCGGGGCTGAGGCTGCGAGTCGCGGGAGCGGCCGAGGTGGAGGCCGAGTCCGGCGTTGGGTTGGGGGCGGCCTACCCCATCCCCATCCCCTCCGTCCCCCCAAAGCGTTACGTTGTCTTACAAATCGTCAGATCTGCAATTACAGCTCTGCGTTTCCTGGGCTGGAAAAAACTAGCCCTACCGGCTGCGGGAGGCCTAGCCATGCAGCTCTCACTTCTGAAGAAGGGGGGGAGCTTGAATTACACTAGAATCTTAATTTTTCTCTTTTTACCTGAGAGAAAACCTAAAAATCAAGGTTAGATAGCCCCTTACCATCATTGCTATCACCAAGGTCGTTTGTAGCTATTGAAAAGACCAAAAGTAAAAGGAAATTAGTAATAACTTTCTGAAAACTTTTAATCAAAGTCAATACACGAACAAGATTTAAAAATCAAACGACAGAGAAAGGCTTATAATGAAAATTTCCAGTCTTAGTCTTTCCCATTCCCAATCTTCTTCCCCTGAGATCATTACACTTCACCATAATAATAGTTATTATTCATAATAACCTCTTAATGCCCATCTTTTTGATATAATAATTTGACTTTATTCTCTCCTATTCGTTCCCCTTTTTATTGCGGTGTTTTAATACCTTATTATGAGTTGTAAAAAGTCATGGTTATTGTGTAATGTATAAATGTTATGAAACTAGCTTGGATTTTTGTGTGGTGAATAATTTCTACTTAATTTTTTTAGCAGAATTTAGGCATCTGTTTTTGGTGAAGTGGTTAGAATTTCAAACACTGTCTTCATGGATTAACTTCAAATGTGATTATGATTTCACTTTAGGGTATGTGGAATTGAGAAGTTGGTGAAAATTCTGAAATTATCAGTGCAGCTCTGGATCCATTGCATCAAACCCGAGCTGTGTGATCTGCCTAGAGATCAGCTATAATTTGTTTTGTTTTGTTTTGCATGGTTTAATAAGAGATTTCATTTACGTCAGCTGATATTTTTTTCATAACGCTTCAGAGAAATGGATAAATCTGTGTAACTCTTAGGCTTTGATGGTGTGCATGTGTGTTTTATTTTTCTCCCACAGACAATTATTTATGGTCATAGAAGGAAAGCACAGCCTGGCGTCCTCATCAGCTTTCTACCTGCCATGATCGAGCGCTTGTCAGACGAAGCACAGGCCAAGTTGCGTTCCGGTTTGGCTATATGCTCCTTAGGCCAATGTGTGGAGGAACTTGCCCTCAACAGTATTGATGCCGAAGCAAAATGTGTGGCTGTGAGGGTGAATGTGGAAACCTTCCAAGTTCAAGTGATAGACAATGGGTTTGGGATAGGGAGCGAAGATGTAGACAAGGTGGGAAATCGTTATTTCACCAGCAAGTGCAACTCTATACAGGACTTGGAGAACCCGAGGTTTTTTGGTTTTCGAGGGGAGGCCCTGGCCAGTATAGCTGACATGGCCAGTGCGGTGGAAATTTCATCCAAGAAAAACAGGACGATGAAAACATTTGTGAAACTGTTTCAGAATGGAAAAGCCCTGAAAGCTTGTGAAGCGGACTTGACGAGGCCGAGTGCTGGGACAACAGTAACAGTATATAACCTCTTTTATCAGTTACCTGTAAGGAGGAAATGCCTGGATCCTAGATTGGAGTTTGAGAAGGTTAGGCAGAGGATTGAAGCCCTCTCACTCATGCACCCTTCCATTTCTTTCTCTTTGAGAAATGATGTTTCCGGTTCCATGGTTCTTCAGCTCCCTAAAACCAAAGACATATGTTCCCGATTTTGTCAAATTTATGGACTAGGTAAGTCCCAAAAGTTAAGAGAAATAAATTTTAAATATAAGGAGTTTGAGCTTAGTGGCTATATCAGCTCTGATGCCCACTACAATAAGAATATGCAGTTTTTGTTTGTAAACAGAAGGTTGATTTTGAAGACGAAGTTGCATAAACTCATTGACTTTTTATTAAGGAAGGAAAGTAGTATATGCAAGCCAAAAAATGGCTCTGCCAGTAGGCAAATGAATTCAAGTCCTCGGCATCGGTCTAACCCAGAACTCCACGGGATATATGTAATCAATATGCAGTGCCAGCTCTGTGAGTATGATGTATGCTTAGAGCCAGCAAAAACTCTGATTGAGTTTCAGAACTGGGATAGTGTTTTGGTTTGCATTCAGGAAGGAATAAAGACCTTTTTAAAGAAAGAAAAATTATTTGTGGAATTGTCAGGTGAAGACATTAAGGAATTCAGTGAAGAAAATGATTTTAGTTTATTTAGTGCCACTCCTCAGAAGCATGTGTCCTTTGATGAGAAATGTGACCAGGTCACTTTCCAAGAAGCATGTAATAATATTTTGGATTCCTATGAAATGTTTAATTTGCAATCCAAAGCTGTAAGAAGAAAAGCTATAGAAAACGTGAACACACAGAATTCTGGGGATTCAGAAACAATCAGAAAAGAGTATACATATGAATCAGATGGCCCAGGTCACAGTAAAATGTCAGAGTCAACTTTACAAAATAAAGATAGTTCTTGCTCAGAATCAAGCATCTTAGAACAAGAGAGAACTGAAGCCTCAGAGTCAAGAGAAAATGAAAAACATAAAAGGTCTTCCTTGGAAGTTAACTCTTCAGAAAATCCATGTGGAACCAGTTCAGAAATGTTCGCAAGTCCTTTTCAGACAGTAGATCACTTTGAGGAAAGTGGAGAAGATGTAGAAATACAGGAAGTAAGTACTACTGTTAACGGCATGGCTGCTGACATCCTGAAAAATAATAGAATTCGGAGTCAACCAGAGGCATTTAAAGGTGCTACTGAAATTGAATGCCAAGCTCTGCCCTTTGAGACAACATTACAGAGAGTACATGGTGCTCAGTGGGAGACAGAGAAAAAAAGAAAAACACCTAGTAATTGTGAAAGAAAAAACGTTTTTAGTTATGGGCAAATTAAGTTATGTTCCACTGGCTTTATAACTCATGTGGTACACAGTGAGCAAACTAAACCAGTTGAAACAGAACATTTATTTAAAAATTGTGTTCAACCTGGCCCTGTGAGTGCCAAAGAAACATTTGGAAATAGAATACACCATTCAAGGGAGACTCCAGGCATTAAAGACTTAACCAGCACTTTAAGTAAAGAATTTGCTCAACTGCCCAACAAAAAGTTGTGCATAACAAATGTAAGTTATAAGCTAGAGAACAACCCTGTACCAAAAACTGCATATTCTTGGTGTAATGGTAGTGAGAGAAAAAAGTTGATTGGCTCCTCCAGACCCATAGCCCCTAAGAAGCTCAGCTTAAAATCACAACTAGGATCTTTAGAAAAGTTTAAGAGGCAGTATGGGAAGGTTAAAAATCCTCTGAATACAGAAGTGGAGGAAAATAATAATTTTGAAGTCACTACCAATCTCAGTCCTCAAGTTGAACCTGACATTCCACAGAGAGACAAAAACCACTTAGACAACTTTGAAATGTGTAAAATCCCTACTATGAAACAAAATGATTCAAATAGTAGTTGTCAACCAGTAAGTCCCATCCTTTATTCAGAAAACTTTCTATTCACCAAGGAAGAGGATTGTTTAGAACAACAGATGCCCTGCTTCAGAGAAAGTTCTGTAACTCTAAAGGACCTGCCTCATTTTAACAGAAAACCTTTGGATGTTGAGAAGTCACCTGAATCACTAGCCTCTAAATTATCCAGAATGAAAGGTTCTGGAAGAGAGACTCAGACAATGGAGATGATGAGTCATTTTATTGAACTTCCACAATCAGATACCAATAGGAAAGACAGTGACTTGTACAATGGGTTATCCCCAGATTCTTGTATGTTGGTTAAAAATGAACATAAAAAAACGGAGAGTGTCATTATCCCAATGTCAGACTTTATCACACAGGATAACTCCTTCAATAAAGATAGTGAAACATATTCTAATGACAGTGCAACAGGGAACTCGGTGATACCAGAAACAAATTTGCCATTACCCTATAATAATCCTGCAGTTAATAGTAAAGATCCCATCGTTCTTTTAGCTTCAGAGCAACAGGTGGAAAGTCCTAATTCTCCCAGTGGAGTGTTAATGGATCGCATACACAATTCCACAGCCAACCCAAATGGAACTTGTTATCAGAGTGAGGAACCTATAGCAAAAAGTTGTTCTGAAAAGGAAGAGTCGAGCACATGTTCTTTGGATTGGCAGCAGCATTTTGATGTAGCCCTTGGAAGAATGGTTTACATCAACAAAATAACTGGACTTAGCACATTCCTTGCTCCTACTGAGGACGTTCAGGCTGCTTGTACTAAGGACCTGACAACTGTAGCTGTGGATGTCGTACTTGAGAATGGTAAGTACATGGTGTTCACTGGCACAAAATGCTTTTGAAGATTATCTCAGCACATAGAACATTTTGAAGTTTAATTATAAAATGTGTTGTATGATATATGAAGATTCTCTAGGTCCAGTACTATTTAAACCTAGAAATTCAATGAAATACCATTATAGAATGGAAGTGTACATATATATATGTATATATATATATACATGAGACAGTTTTTATGTTTTTAAGTCCTCACCCATAGATATTTTTTAATTGATTTAAGAGAGAGAGAGAGAGACATTGTTGTAAGAGAAAAACATCAATTGGTGCCTTCCATACCCACCCCAATGCAGAATTAAACCTGCAACCTCAGTATGTGCCCTGCCCGGGGATCGAACCCACAACCTTTTTGGTGTATGGGACAACACTCCAACCAACAGAGCCACCTGGCCAGTTTTTAATGAAATGGTACTATTAATAGTGAAAAAGATCCACTGTGCTTCCCTAGCCCACATTCGCCCCTCTCCCAGACAGACAACTTTCCTAGGAATTTAAAGGTACCTGCAGTGCCAGTGTAGTATTTTTCTGGAAGTTATCCTCTGTAGCTCCCAGGTAAACAGTCAAAATGATCCTGTAGTAATCCTAGGTTTCCCAGTAAATTCTAAGGCTCAGCACAGTACTATACATATGTTTTTGTTATTTTTTTTAAAAATATAGGTTAAATATATATTTCACAACTATACTTTTCAAATGTCTTTTGTTGTAATGCATATACTAATCCACTTGATCTGTCTATTGTATAAGTAGCTATAATTCAGAAGGACAATAATGTGGCTTTTAAATCATATCACAAGGCTACATCAGAGCCTAGGCTAGGACTCTGAGTTCTCAGGTCTAAGGCAACATTAAAAGTGACATTGTTTTGGCAGTGTGTTTAGAGCAGATGTTGGGAGATGGTAAAGCTGATTCCCATCTGGCTGTAATCTTGGTTTTGTACCAGGAAGATAAACATTAAGTGTGCATCCATATTAAAAGTCTTGAATGTTGCCAAGAATGTAAATTACATGAATGCTATTGCAAATTAAGGTTCTGATTTAAGATTAAATAAGGTCTTTATTTTTCAACAGGTTCCCTTTTTTTCCTTGTGAAAAAAAATTATCAGAGGATTTTAAAGTATTAAATAGGAGAAACCCCTTTTCTTTCAATGTGCTCCTGAGACTATCAAGTTGCTCTTAAAAACACATATGTGTTTCAGTCTATGTAGTTTTATGTCCTGATTTTTACCAAATGCTCATCAGAGGTAAATCTAAGGCACTGGCACCTCGTCTTCCTGAAAGGCAACTTGATTATATTCAACCGAGATGGCTGTTGAAAAACAAAGGGGAATATCTCGGTTGACTGCCATGCTCAACATAAACATCTGCTCCTGTTAAATAAATCCCACATTTAAAAAACACTTCATGGATAAGGTGCTGGCTTGCGAACCCAAAGGTTGCTGGTTTGATTCCCAACCAGGGCACATAACCAGGTTGCAAGCCAGGTCTCCAGCCAGATCTGTAGCTAGAGGCGGGTGAAAGGCAACCATACATTGATGTCTCTCCCCTGCTCTGTCTGCCTCTCTCCCTTCCCCTCTCTCTAAAAATAATTTTTAAATCTTTTTAAAAATAAAAATAAAAAACACTTCAACCTACTTAACTCTTTGGATTAGCAAGTCTTGTAATGAACTTTTGAGGGTCATGTTCACTATTTCATAATGAAAAATAAAGTATTTTAGATATAGAAACAAGTTCTGTGAAAAGATGGTTCCTAAGTACCCTCCATTCACATGGCTGATGTAACAGGAGATTAGACATTGTTGAACCATACATAAAAACCTAAGATGCCCGTGGCCAGGTGGCTCAGTTGTTTGGAGCATCATCCCATGCACCAAAATGGTTGTGGGTTCGATCCCCCATCAGGGCACCTATCTGGGTTTCGGATTCCATCCCCAATCAGGGCATGTATGGGAGGGAACCTATCGATGTTTCTCACATCAACGTTTCTTTATTTCTACCCTTCCTACTTTGATTTTATCATTCTGAATTAATCTCCAGCTTTTGTCCAGCAGATTTATCTTTTTGAAACAATACTTTCATTGTGTCTTTCCCCGTTCAAAAAACTGTCAAATTCAGCTTTGTTTCTAAAACACAAATCTGATCATCCTTCAAAGAAGAGGGTACATTTTGGGCCAGATCTTACTGGACTTCGGAGTTTAATTTGAGAACTTTTTATTTAGGTATTCATTTATTGATTGTTCGCATAGGGCCAGGTCCTGCCACATTGCAGGTTACATGAATTTGCTTTTAGGAGTTTACAGTCTATTAATAAATAGAGAAGATAACTACTCTTGATTTTAGCCAGAAGGCTGAGAAGCAATAGAAGATAGCCATCTAAACACAATTATAATATGATGCAATAAAAGTTGCAGTAGATACATATATTGGGATGAGACACATAAATCTGGGACTTGTGAAGGTTGTACTCCTTAGTAAAGGATGACAATTAAGTACCACTATATGTTTAATGCAGTGTTTCTCAGCTGTGGCACTCTTCACATTTTGGACTAGATAATTCTTTGTCCTAGGGTTTGTCCGATACATTGTAGGATATTAGCAGCATTCATAGCCTTTATCTGTGAAATACCAGTAGCACCGCTCACCCAAGTTTTGACAACTAAAAGTGTCTCAAGATACTGCCATCTGTTCCCCATTGAGAATCAGGTACAGATGTCAAGCCCTCATTCTGTCAGGTACAGGTGGAAAATGGGACTTAGTATTACTGTAGAGTCCTAAATTAGCAAAGTAAGTTCATTAACAAAATTTTGACTCCCAAACTGGTGGTTAGTAGTCTGCCTTAGGTCTTGATTCAGTTTGTACAGAAAGAGATTTTAATTTTAATTGTTTATACTTTGAATTCAAATGTTTAGGTTTTTCTTTTTTACATTTAGGATCTCAGTACAGGTGTCATCCTTTCAGAAGCGACCTTGTCCTTCCTTTCCTTCCTAGAGCTCTGGAGGAGAGGACTCTGATGAGGCAGAATAACAGAGGTAGGGCCAATAACAAAAATGGCTGGAACACCAAGGACACAGTGTACCACCTAACTGAAAAAAAAGGGAGAAAGAAAAAGCAAAGCAGGGTTATATTATTAAGCTTGATCAGTGGCAGCTGTGCCTTACTGGAACCAGGAATGCCCCACAGACCTAAGTAATTCTGTGCATGCATTTAGATCAGAAATTACTTTCCCAGACTTCAAGTCAATCCTGGGTGATTATGCAGTCTGTGGTGTCTTGTGATTGAGAAATTGTTTCTTATTTTTAAAGATCAGAGTTGTGCTCCATAGTGCAGTAGTTTTTTTTTTTAAAGATTTTATTTTATTATTTTTAGAAAGAGGGGAAGAGAGAGAGGGAGAGAGATATCAATGTATGGTTGCATTTCACCTGCCTCCAGCCACAGACCTGACTGGAGACCTGGCTTGCAACCTAGTTATGTTGCCCTGGCTGGGAATCGAACCTGCGACCTTTGGGTTCACAGGCCGGCACCTTATCCCCTGTGCTACCAGCCAGGGCTCATGCAGTAGTTTTATGTAAGCAAAATTCTGATATTTCTAAAAAATCACAGACACTATTTTTCTTTGTTTCTAAAAATAGATAAGGTATATATATTTTTTCTTTTTTAAGATTTCATTTATTATTTTCAGGGAGAGGGGAAGGGAGAGAGGCAGAGAGGGAGAGAGACATCAATGTATGGTTGCCTTTCACCTGCCTCCAGCTAAGAACCTGGCTGGAGACCTGGCTGGAGACCTGGTTATGTGCCCTGGTTGGGGAATTGAACCAGTGACCTTTGGGTTTGCAGGCCAGGGCCTTATCCCACTGTGCCACCAGCCAGGGCTAGATAAGGTATATTTTTTTTACTAAAGGAAGTTAGGCTACTTATTTGAACCAGTTTCTTCTGGACTTGTATTCTGAAATACCTCTTGAAAATAGTTTGGTGAAAAAGCTGTAATGCCAGAAGATATAGTCATCAACTCCAGTGAAAAGTAACAGATCAAAACCATTTCAAGAGACTGCAAACAGCAAACTCCAAACCTGTATAGAATATCGGAACAGTGTGTCTGATCTTTGGTCTTTAGGCTATACCCCTCCACATACGAGATAGAGATACCATTCACCTTTTCCCCCAGGGCTCTTGATGCCAGCTTAACCTGTCCCCTTTTACACTAGATACTGTGGATGATGCTGTCGGTAGAGAATCACTTCAGTCTTTGTTCTCAGAATGGGACAATCCAGTATTTGCCCGTTATCCAGAGGTGGGTCTGTAGCACTTTTTCCTTGCCTATTATCTTAAAAGTTTGAATTTCGTTTAAGTTGGGTATGGGCATGACTGACTATACTAACTTCTAATTATGAATGGAAAGTGGGTATGTTTCCAAATCATGGATTTGGAAATTAATGTTTAATGTAGATAGAAGGACACAGAAATTCGTAGCATTTTGGGAGCTCAGCTTTAATTTTGAATTAAACCATGTACTCAGTGTAGGAATAGTGAAAGTGTTTACCCCTCTTAAAAACCTCTGGCAGAGTAGTTAGGGTGGTGATAATAAAAACTGTTATTAAATAAAGTAGTGAATCTTCTACTGGAGGAACAGTTCATCATTGGAACTGAGTGTATGTTCCCTCTTGAGTGGGTTATCACAGAATGTACTGAGTTGTAATGAGGGTGAGGACTAGAAGAGCATTTAATTATTGATTCTTCAGTTAAGATGTCTTTAAGGACTTGATCATGGAGCCTAGACAAATTCTTATTCTGAAATAATGTTGGTGGTTGTCAGTAATTTTGTTCAGAGAGCTGTTTGAATTTCTCTAAGTTCTCTGAATCCAGCCCACCTCTAGTAGGTTCTGGAAATGAATGTTTTTAATGCACTCTCTGAGACCTTTGGTAAAGCAGTTCTGCAAACATAATTTTTTTTATTTAAATGGTACTTGTACTGGGTCTTCCAGGTGGCTGTTAATGTGAGCAGTGGTCAGGCCGAAAGCCTAGCAGTGAAAATTCACAACATCTTGTATCCTTATCGTTTCACCAAAGACATGATTCATTCGATGCAGGTAAAAGATTGACTTTGAAATCTCATAAGAAATATATATATATATGCCCTAAGCTAAAGTCTTGTGAAATTGGATTTATCTAGACCACCCTGGTCAAGGCATATGTGTTTTTAAAAATTTTACTGAAACTTCATCAGAAGAAGAAAAAGAAAAGGACTAAAATAAATTACAAAATAAAAAATGTCCATAGTCGTGTGAGCAGGTTCGGAAGGATGAATTAGGATTCAGGCTCACAGTTTCAAGGTTTCTGTATTGATTTTATATGTTTGACAATAACTTATAAATCAGCTAAAGTACTACAGGGATATTGTCCTTAAATGTGCAACAGTGTCGCTTTTTAAACAGCCCTATAGTCTGTGAGGCTACAAATGACATGGCTTAGGAGATATCCTAGATTGAGGAGTTCCATTAAAAAAAGTGACCTCTTGTCTCATCTGCTTTTCTAGATTGTGTCTCTCTTTACCACTCACAGGACGTCTCTGTCTCCTTGTTGTCAGTATAGAAACAGATTATTAGGAGGTTAGCAAATTAGGAATGAGATAAACTTCTAGTAGCTTGATCCAAAAATAGGCCCTGGGGTAGCAGTGTGGATTAGGGGTATGAGGGGAACCTTGTCAGTACCTGGACAGAGAGGAGCCTCCAAGGACTAATAAAGCAGTTTTATTTTATTTTAAAGATTTTATTATTTTTAGAAAGAGGAAGGGAAGGGAGAGAGGCAGAGAGGGAGAGAGACATCAGTGTATGGTTGCCTTTCACCTGCCTCCAGCTACGGACCTGGCTGGAGACCTGGCTTGCAGCCTGGGTATGTGCCCTGGCTGGGAATCGGACCAGCAACCATTGGGTTCGCAGGCCGGCGCTTAATTCACTGTGCCACCAGCCAGGGCACAGTGGCTTTTTAATATACAGCTTTAACCAACTAGCTCTTCCCAAATGCTTTTCCTTGATTTTGTATAAATGTTTAAAATTCATTTCAGCTGTATTTGTTAGCAGTCTCTGGCCATATTAATAATTCTCCCATTATATTACACATGAAGAAGAGTCATTCTGTTGGGAACATTTCAGGTCTGTTCTAAAGTGTTGTTAGCATGTCCCTCTCAGATGCTGCAGTCTGTTCCTTGCCCACTCTCTTCCCCTTCCTGATGACTCCCTCAGGCTCATGCACACTTACGAAAGTTATAATGCAAACAGCTCTAAATTCAATACAGTTTGTCTCTTTCTCTACAGGTAACCTTGGTTAATAATTATTAATTTAATGTTGTACCACTTATTTCCATGTATGGCAGGTTCTCCAGCAAGTGGATAAAAAGTTTATTGCCTGTTTAATGAGCACTAAGACTGAGGAGAAGGGAGAGGCAGGTAAGAATAGAGTTTAGCCTGGGCTAATGACCAGCTACTCTTCTGACAGCTTCCTTTTAAGGTTTTGTGGGGTTTTTTTGTTTTGTTTTGTTTTGTTTTTTTAAGATTTTGTTCATTATTTTTCATAGAGAAGGGAGGGGAGAGGGGCAGAGAGGGAGAAAAACGTCAATGTAGGGTTGCCTTTCACCTGCCTCCAGCTAAGGACCTGGCTGGAGACCTGGCTTGCAACCCGGTTATGTTGTACTGGCTGGGAATCGAACCAGAGACCCCAGAGTTCGCAGGCCAGTTCCTTATCCATTGTGCCACCAGCCAGTGCTAGGTTATTTTTTATATATAATACCATTGCAATGATTTGGAAAGATTAGGGGAAACCAATCTAAATTAATATTACGAAATGATTTTAAAACACATTTAGTTTTATAAGCATACACATATGTATATGAGACATACATATCTAAGATACATGTTAAGCTATTCAGCAGTCGTTACTTTGGGAGTGAGAATGGAAGTAGGCAATGGGGGAATTTTATGTTTTACTCTTTAAAATATTTTGTATTGTTTGACTTCTAAACAATGTTTTTATGCATTCCCTTTAAAATAATAGAAAGTTTATATAATGAACTATACTCATATACTATGTTTATCAAAAGTTCAGTACAATTTCTTGGTGACCTGCTTTAATAAAACAACAATAATTTGTAAATGATATCAACCCATTCAACAAATAGTCAGTGCTTATGGTATGCCTAGGAATGTATTAGGCACTAGGGATGCATGGTGGGAAATAAATACATGGAAGAGAAACAGATAATTAGATAAACGTTAAAGGTCTATCTAGTGTTGCGGAGGAGAGAAGCAAGATGTTCCAAAACCTGTGTTGGGAGATCTGATTTAGTCAGGGGCATCAGGGAGGTTCTCTTGGCAAAGTGAGACTGGCAACGTGAGTATGAGTTAACTGAGGAAAGAAGAAGGAAGAGTGTTCTTGGCAGAAGAAGTAACGTGTCCAATGTGTGATTTCCTCTCCTTCAGGAGGGGCAGTAGGCAAGTGCTGGGCCCAGGGCAGACTAGAGAGAAGTGACTGCATTGGGAAGGTATTTAGGAGTTCAAGTCAACAAGCTTTGGTCATGGATTGGATATAGGGAAAGTATATCAAAGATGACTCCTGGTTTTCTGACCTCTGTAACTGAGTAGATGATGTTACAGGACGTCATGAGGTTGGATGAGAAGCAGGCTGAAAGTGAAAATGATGAGTTCAGTCTGAAATCTGTTCAAAATGTTCAAGAAGAGATGGCAAGAATGTGGTTGGATATTACAGGTTTGGGACTAGAAAAGCATTATGATATGGGGATATCCATCTGAGTTGTCTGCCTAAAGTTGGTCATTGAAGTCACAGGTGTAACTTTAATTACCTAGAAAAGAAGTGAAGGGTAAGGAAAAGAGATTCCAAAACTAGAATAATTCTGACATTTCATAGCTAGTCAGCAAAGACATGGTGAAGGAACAGCTAGAGAAATAGGAAGAAAATAGACCAAGATTGTGTTGCAAAGCCAAAACGCCATATAAACGCTGCCAAGAGGTTAAGTAAGATGAGGACCAAACTGATCTGTTCAATTTTGTGACGGCGGTGGTCAGGGACTTCCAGGGAGAACTGTTTAGGGAGGAGACAGAGGAGGGTGCAGACAGAGACTACAAGGAGCGACCCCAACACCTGTGACATGGCAGAGGGAGACAGCAAGAGGGTGAGGGGAGAGAGGGTGTTTTTCTTTTTTCTTGTCCCTTTAAGCTGGGAGACTCTTGCGCGTATTTCCAATGCTTGATACTGTAAGGTTCCAGCAGGCTGGGGGGGCTGAGAGCACGGAACACAGTGGAGGGTTGGCTCCCGTTGTTAGACCTGCAGGCAAGTGCTTCCAAAGTCTGAAAGCAGTTCACTCTCTTTGTATTTCAGACTATTCTCTTTTCACCCTGTTTTCAGTGTAGGCTTTTCTAATAAATGTCATGACAGATCAGAGGCCAATTAACCCAAATGTTGTCATATTTATCATAAATATGGAATTACTAAGGTCAAATTATAGTATTACATTTCTAGAAAATGAATAGATTTTATTCTAAAGTTTTGACTATCTGGAATTCTTTGTTAAAATACCCAAATCTCAACTAATGGCATCTGAGATGGGTGTAGCCACAAAATCTATAGCTGTTCAAAGAAATAAAAGGGACCTATTTAAATTTCTCCTAAGATTCCATATTATCATTATATTGGTTAGCTGCCACCAAAGAGTTCTCTTAGATAAATAAATTTTTCTAAGTCAAAATATGAATATCAAAAGCAACCTATTCCTATAATGGACTGGCTTATATTTTAATATCTGCACATATTTTTGTAATGGACAAATATATTATTGTTTTAATTATAGTAAAATTATTGTTACATATTGGCATTTTTATTGACTGTTTTCACCTTCAGTAAAATAAGTTGTTCAGTTATGATGCCCTAAAGAATAAGGATTCATTCATTCTGTAAATAATTATTACACTTGATCTTAGCCAAAAGGCCAAGAAACGATCATTCTGTAAATAATTATTGAGTGCCTGTTACCTACCTGATTACTGTTACACATGCTGAAAATATCACAGATATCCTTGTCCATATGAAACTTATATTCTATTGTGTTGAAATATTAAAAATATAGCTTCCAGCATCAGTAAATTACCTTAATCTATTCTGCTTCATTCAAGGAATAATAAAGGTTGTGACACAATGTAAACTAAAAACCATTCCTCCAGAATCAGGTGCAGGACCATTCTTCTAGGGTCACTGACTCTTGGAAATCCACACAGGCTCTGGTTTCAAATCTGAGGTGACTCGCTCACCATTTGCTATTCATCCCGTTGTCTTACCCAACACAGGATGTTCCGTATTCATCACAGCCAGCTGCAGCTCCTCCTATCCTTAGAGGATTTTAAAATTCAGCCTTTTGGGGCCTGTTTCTGTGGTTGAAAATGCTGTCAGAAAAACGATTTCTGTTTTATCTCTAAGTCTTGAGCGCTCATGGCCTGAATTTGACAGTGTCATAGAAATATTCTTTTAGTAGAAACAGGGGAAAACAGACATTATCTATTTTGATCAAATTCAAAAGGAGAACTTTTATTTCAATGGAATCAGTAGCAATAAACCTCAACTCTTTGGCCAAAAGTATTAAGATTATAAGCAAAAAGATGTAGTGGTGGAAGTTGGAATCAGATCTGGCTGGAGGCCCAGTTTGCAACCTGGTTATGTGCCCTGGCTGGGAAATTGAACCTTGGGGTTCGACCTTTGGGTTTGCAGGCCGGCACCTTACCCACTGTGCCACCAGCCAGGGCGGTTTGATATTTTTAAATGGTTGGGAAAAAAAGCAAAAGAAGGATATTCCTGGATAATTAGAATTATACATAAATAAAGTTTTATGAGAACACAGCTACAGTGTTCACTTGTTGTCTGTGGCTGCTTTGGTTCAGAATGAATAGTTTTGTAGTTGTGACTGAAACCCTGTGTCCCAAAACTCTAAAATGTTTACTCCTTGGCCCTCCACAGAAGAACATTTTCTGACCTCTGATCTAAAGCGTAGTAGGGTAGCTTTCTTCATGGGTTCCAGAGTGACTTGCAAATCAAGGTCAGCTGATTATAATAATGTGTTATTTAATGATCCTTCATTATATCAGATTTGAATGAGTAAATGAAATTTATATCAGTATTTAAATATTAAAATGTAGGGCTTTACCTTGTTTTATGAATGAAATACTAATAAACTAAAGAGTTTTTCACCAGAAACAAATTTGTTGTATTTTCCCCCATAATTTAGGGTGTTTTGTTAAGGAACTAAAAGATACAGCTGTTACTACTCAGTATGTTTCTCTTACGCTCACCTTATTAAGTAGTTTGAATTAACCTTTTTCTCCCTCAACACAACACAAGTACTTTAATCTTGATCTGCCTATTTGATGCTCCAGTAATCCTTGATAATCTAGGAGGAAATTTGCTCGTCTTGGTGGATCAGCATGCTGCCCACGAGCGTGTCCGTTTGGAGCAGCTGATTATTGGTAAGAGTCTGTTTGGGACTGGGAGGGATCTGAGACTCCTCCGCGGAATTAGTGCACCTGGAAGTTTTTCCAGCTGTGACTGTTGCGAGGCAAATGAATTGCATGTTTACAAAATTAGGCTCAAGTCCTCTGGTGTGGTTTTTTTAATAACTAAAAGAATGTGGTAGCTCATTTTACGAATTCGAGCATGTGGATCTTACATGGTCAAAGATGCATTTGCTGTATGTTGATCATTAACCCCTAAGGGTTGGGTGTCCAGGGACTAGGCTACTTCACTATGACATGCAGAACAAATAAATGCCATGTGCCCACATGATCTTGGTACACCATCCTCACGGTTCATCAGGCAGAGACCACCCCAGCAGCTCACAAGGCCCAATAATTTGTTTTTATTTTAAATTTTGTGGTTGAATTGGTAGTATAATCTAATAGGTTAAAGTCCGAATGGTAGGAAGTCTGTCCCGAAAGTATTGAGTCAATGTCAGTATAATTAAAGCAGTTTCCTTGGACAATACTTTCAGGACAGACCTCGTAAAAGAAAAGCCTGTCTCTACCTTTGTCCCTCGCTGCACCTAGTTTCTCTTCCCAGAGGCAAGAAGTGTCACTAACTTGTTACACACCCTTCCAAAGTCGGTCTGTGCTCGGTCTGTGCTCGGTCTGTGCTCATTAGTCTTGGCAACCCTTTTTTCTCATCACGAGGCAGTGTGCTCCCCAAGAGGTAAAGTACAGGAACATCTTTAGCTCCTGTGGTCGAGCAATGAACAACCTAATGTCAAAGAGTTAGGTGAGGACCCCGGGAGATATTTTATGGACTAAAATGGCAGTGCTGCTACTTCCATGTTCACTTTTTCTTGTAAAGTGAAGACCTAGTTGTTGGAAAAGCTACAGTAAAAACTTAGTCCCCAGACCATTTGAGAATAGTATACTGAGTAAGTCTCTTCAGGGGCTGGGAAACCCCTCTGCGGGAATGGGGAGGCCTTCTTGAACCGCAGGACTGTATAGTAAACCCATTTTGTTTCCTCAGCAATCCACGTTATTAAAACCGCATTTATTGACTGTCTACAGGAACATTGATTGTTCATTTTGAATACAAAATTTGTCTTATATATAGATTTCAAATACTGCTAATGAATGAACAGACTGGATATTCACTAGTTTGACTTTATAATGGAAATTCAAAATCTAAAACTGTACATTGAACACACTGCTAAGCATTGTAGTAACTGCATGCCCTGCCTTACTATGCTTCATTTTTTCTCAATCTAGAAGACTTCACTGCCTACTTTTAACCCACTCATCTTTCTCCCAATAGACTCCTATGAGAAGCAGCAGCCAGAAGGCTCTGGTCGGAAAAAGTTACTGGCTTCCACTGTAAGTCCTCCACTAGAAATAACAGTAACAGAGGAGCAAAGGAGACTGTTATGGTTAGTACCACCACGAGGATGTGCTGTTGATCATGTAAATATTCACAACAATCTTGTGAGGTATAAGCATAACTATTACTCCTTTTTTCATCTGAGTCACCTGAGACTAAGAGGTCACATGACTTGTTCAAAGTCATAACAATGATTAAGTGTTGGAGCAGGCACTCAGATGCAGGTTTTCTGACTCCAAATGCTGTTCTTTCCACTATATCACAGCTGCTGAGTATAGGATAGAGTTTCCCTGATAATTTTTTCCAGCAGTTGGCTTAGAATACTCTTATCATTTCTTGGAACAGTCAGTGTTTATGCTGTGCTGTTTCTGAAAGCAAAGTTACAGCAGTAATTGCTTCCATTATGCTTTGCCTTGGTGCATTCTGGATTCTTAGTTTTCATTATCATAATCATACTGGGAAGAAAGTGAAACACTGGGCCACAAGGAAGGGGCAAATCATATAATGAATTATGAGACAGGACATTTTCCCACTTTTGGGTAGCACAGATCATTGGAAATGAAAAAGAGAGAATTGTCTCTGAACTTATTTCAGGTTTGGGAATATGCCACTGCCAATAAATATTTTCCCCTGCAGCATAATTTATATTAGAGGCAGATCTATGTATTTACATCCTCTTAATCAGTGCTTCTCAGTTCCTGGGGCTGTTCATTACCTCCCTGCTCTAATGGTGATTCAAAACACTCTCAGCCCTCTCATTTGTGCCAAACCCCTTCAAGCGCCAGCACGAGAAGTTAGCAATTGTGCACTGAAGTATAAAACTTAGGAATAAGACTTAGGACTAAACTGATTCTCTCAATGGAAAAGAGGGAGGAAAAAGAGAAAGTTACTGTAATTCAAAAAGGAAATTTAATAATAAAATCCTAAACAAATACTAATACATGTGAGAAAAAGCACTGTAACTTACAAAGTTTGTGGCAGCTCTTGAGAAACTATCAGGTGTTTGGAACCAGTACTGAAATATGAATGAAGTATTACTTTCACATTTGAGGTTGTAATACTTTTACATTTGAGGTTATCCCTTTAGGTGTTACCACAAAAATCTGGAAGATCTGGGCCTTGGAATTATATTTCCAGACACTAGTGATTCTCTGGTCCTTGTAGGAAAAGTACCACTCTGTTTTGTAGAAAGAGAAGCCAATGAACTTCGAAGAGGACGATCTACCGTGGCCAAGAGTATTGTGGAGGTAAGACACAGCTGCAGATGTTGAAATGACTGAGGGATGGTAACCTCCCAACTTGTTTAGAAACTATAGTTATCTTTTATTCCATAAGCATTTATGAAATACCTGCTGTGTGCCAGGTACTAGAGTCAAAGATGAATTAGCTCAAGGTGAGGAAGAAGGACAGTAAGTAATTATAACACAATGAAACTTGTTATAGAAGTATGCTCAAAAGGGCTATTGAAATACAAAATGGTTACTGTGCCTAGGAGAGTGGAAGTCAAGGAAACTGTCACAGAAAAGCTGTTTTTTGTTTTTATTTTGAGCAAATATAAAACAGCAGGAGCCTGCCAAATACAGAAGAGGGGAGAAGGGCATCTAGATGGAGCAACAGATATTAGAGATTTGATGCAGATCCTATGTTAGAGAACTACCAGATGGTTCAAATTAAGATATATAAGGGATAGTGGTGGGACTAGAAGGAGCTAGATAGGTTGTCAAGACCAAATCATGAAGGGATTTAGCATATTCTGCTAAGTAGTTTGCATCCATCCTGTAGGCATTTTCATTACAACTACGTGTGTATGTTTTGGTAAAAGTCTAGAAAGCTGCTGCTGGGATTTGGCATTGAGGATGTTGAAGAGAACCTTTACTTCTGACCTTATGTTTCATTTCTTTTTACAAGCGTGATGTATTTTGTCTTTGTTGCCTTTTCTCCTTTTCTGTTTTCTAATAGTATTTTCTTTTTTTTTTCTTTTTTTAAACCTCACCCTAGGATATGTTTATTAACTTGAGAGTAAAAGAAAGAGAAACATCAATTTGTTGCTCCCTGTACGTGCCCCAGCTGAGGATGGAACCCGCAGCCTGTGTATGCGCCCTGACCAGGATTAGAACCTGTGGCCTTTCGGTGCACGGGATGGTGCTCCAACCAGCTGAGCCACCTGGCCAGGGCAGCATTTTCTTCATTCCTCTCATTTTTTTCTCTACTGGTTTAGAAGTTGAATTTGCAAATCTAACAAAGTTTAAAAGTAATTTGTTTCTGTTTTCTTCCTAAATTACACAAAAATCAACCATCAGCTCTCTCCCATCTTCCATATTGTTGCTTATTTTAATTCTCCAGATAGTCATTAATTTTATTTTATATATACATATATATAAATCATGTTAAATAACATATATAATACATATTTTAACTCCTCACCTAAGGACATACATATTTTGTTTGTTTGTTTATTTAAGAGAGAATGGGTAAGGAGGGAGAGAAACAATGATTGGTTGCTTCTCGTATGCACCCTGATCAGGGACCAAACCTGCAACCCAGGCATGTGCTCTGACTGCAAACCAAACCCATGACCTTTTTGGTTTACAGAAAGATGCTCCAACCAACTGAGCTACACCAGCCAGGGCTACAGTCATATTTACTTACAGTAACCAAAATGTTCAACAAAGTCTTTATTTACTGTTGCTTCTTACATTCTCCTTGTGTTCAGTTTCTTTCTATTGAAGTAAATCTCCTAAAAGTTATTAAGAGTTCGTTAATGGTAAACTGCCTTTAAAAATATTTTTATTTTGCCTTCATACTTGTACAATTACTCAGCTAAAAATAGAATTCCTATTGCCAGTTATCCCTCAGCATTTTGAAGATATTTCATTACTTTTTTTTTTTTTTTTGAAGGCCAAGGAATTAGTGTTTAGTTTATTGAGGTAATGACTTATTCCTTTGGGAGTACAATTCACATCAGAGGCCACTAACCTCAACTTTAAATATTCATAAAATACTTAATTAAAAATCAATCTTACTCCCAACTCAAATACAGTGTTCCATTACTTTTGACATTGTTGTTTTTTGGTTTTTTTTTTGTTTTTTTTAAGATTTTACTCATTATTTTTAGAGAGAGGGGAAGAGAAGAGGGAAGAAAGGGAGAGAAATATCAATGTATAGTTGCCTTTCACCTGCCTCCAGCTGGGGACCTGGCTGGAGACCTGGCTTGCAACCTGGGTACATGCCCTGACTGAGAATCGAACCAGCAACACTTGGGTTCACAGGCCGGTGCTCAGTCCACTAAGCCACACCAGCCAGGGCTTTGACATTGTATTTTTGCCATTAAAGTCCATTATCAAGCTAATCATCATTACTTTGTAGATAATCTGATTTTCCGTCTGGTTGACTTTAAGATTTTCTCTTTGGTGTTCTGCAATTTCCATATGGTGTACCTTTGTATGGATTTATTTTCATTTCCTTCTTGAGATTCATCATAATTCTTCAATTTAGAAAATGTACAGTTATTATCACTTAAACATTACTTCTCCCCCTCATTTCTGCGCTCCTAGAAATCCTGTGAGATGTGTACTTGACCTTGTCTTTTTCTTTTCTACATCTTTCAACTTTTGTTTCATGTTTCCCATTGTTTTATCTCTCTGTGATATATTCTTGGAAATTTCCTCATTTATCTTCCAGTGAACTAAATTCGTTTTTCACCTATTATTTAATTACATGTTTAAATTGTCCAATGAGGTGGGTTGTTTTTGTTTTTGTTTCAATCACTGTATTTTCTGTTTCCAAAATTTTTCTTTCAGATCTATCAGTTCTTTTTTCACAGTGTCCCATTTTATTCATTATGGTTTCTTACTCCTTCATCTCTCTCTTTTTGTGTACAGCACAGGCAACTCCGTCTCAATTTAGGGCACCATTTTTCTAGAAATCTGAATTACTTAGTAATATACAGAAATTAGAAGACATATTTACTGGGCAAGTTGTGGGATAGGTTACAATGGGAAAGATTTGACGTAAGGAGAGCAGCGGAGAGGTTATTACTGCACTGGTTCAATGGGAGAGGATGGGACTGAACCAAGTTAACAGCAGTGGTGATGTGGAGGAGCAGCATAGTTGAAACATGATTTGGAAGGCAGAATCAAGAGGACCTGGTAAGCAAGAGAATATAAAAGGGATAAAGGATAACCAATGAGTGGTGATTCTGAGGGTTCTAACTTGGATGACTGAAGGAGGGTGGTTCCCTTGAGAGAAAAAGGAAATCAAGAAGGAGGAGGAGGAGGTCACCTGTCTAGGGGTTAGTCTAAGTCTAGGTTCAGATCCATTGAATGTGCCGTCAAGTGGGGCTGTCCAGTAGAAAGGCAGAGGGATAGATCTAGCACTCGGGAGAGAAGTCCGGGCTACCCATTTCTCTTTGGGAGTTAATGGTATAAATATTTCGATAACATCCAAAGCGGGTGAAGGGTCTAAACAAAGTGACATTATCCAGGGAATGTATGGAGATTAAAAAGCACAAACGGTGGAGCTCGTGGAACACCGGCGTTCGGGGGTGTGTATGTTTTTAGCAGAAGTCTGGAAAGCTCCTGCCAAAAAGAAGAAACTGGAAAGGATCCGTGAATCTATCTGGCCAGTGAGGGAGGAGGAAAACTGGGGGAAAGTAATATTGCCAAGGCCCAGGGAAGCTTTAAGCAAGGTCAGCAACAGCACGTAGGCGTGGCTACCCTGAGGACATCCGTTATGCTGTGGAGTTACTCCTGGGAGCAGGTGGGGCAGTGGACAGGATGCCGTGGGGTCAGGGAGTGAAGGGAGGGCACGTGGAGCTAAGTAGAAGCAGTCTTTCAAGAACGTGGGCTGCGGACGGAAGAAGAGCTAGCTTTTGGATTACCTTGGTTTTACCCTTTCCAAAACTGCCCTTTGATCAGACAGCCTTACCGCCCTTTTCTCCCAGCATAGCTCCTTTTCCAAGGGTCTGCCTCCACCTTGTCTGAAATCCAAAAGATAGGATCTGTTAGAATCTTTTCTTGTAATTCAATCTCTAAGTATTTCACCAGAAAATTACAATAAAATCTTCTCCCAAAGTGACTTTCAAAGACTGCTGGTAAGGAGTTTACTTGAAGTTGAGACAAGGCTTATGGTTTCAGAAAATCTTGATTATGTTAAGTCAGGCTGATCAAGAGATTCTGTTGATCCTGGAAGAAGCTGGAAGAGTTTTGGTGTCTTGAAGAAAATGATGGCTACGTGGATCGTGGATCGCAGCAGTTGAAGGATAACTAATGCATCTTCCTATCACATTCTGTCCTCTAGCCTGATGAATGAGCCATTTTACTATTATTTAGATTAGCTAATTTAATGAACAGAGAGTAAAATCTATCTTCCCCTCACAAGGCTTACAAACTATTGTTTTCCAAGTCGCAGATACACAAGCACAAGAGAGAATAGCAAAGAAGTTAAAGACTTTTGTATCCACACTAAGCTTTGTTAATGGGTCAGGTCTTATGAGACATCTGTCTGTTCAGGTTTGTTTGGGAAAATAGGTGGCTTTTTAAAAATGCATAACATCTACCACCCAGCTCTTTGTACTATCTCATTTATAAGCATGGGGGACTACAGTGTACATGAAGGAGGGGAGAAAATTTTCTGAGTGGTTTAAAAAGAAAATCTACCATGTTGTAATCTGAGGAAGCTGGTTTATACATAGGCATTTCTAAGAGTCAAGAAATCCTGTGTTTTGTTATAAAGAAATTATTAAATGTACCTCTAGAGGTTAAGCTAATTGGTAGCATGAAATAGTACCTGCTTTAAATTTCTTTAAAGACCTTTTATATAAATATTAACATTTGAAGGGCTATAACTGTTAAAAAGGCCACCGTTGGCCTCAGCTGGTGTGACTCAGTAAGTTACATACCCACTTGCAAACCAAAATGCTGGTTTGATTCCTAGTCAAGGCATGTGCTTGGGTTGCAGGCCAGGTCCCCAGCTGGGGGGACATGTGAGGGGCAACCCATTGGTTCCTCTTGCACATCAGTGTTTCCCTCCCTTTTTTTCTCCCTTCCCCTCTCTAAAAATACATTAAAATCTTAAAAAAAAGGCCACCCATGGTTCAAGATATATACTAGTGAGGAGAAACTTCTCAATAAAGCATCTCAAAAAGTTAAGCTTTTGACCTGAAGGGAACTGTCAAAAAAAAAAAAAAAAGCCTGTGGGAACTGAAGTGACTACTTATGTTTGTGATACTTAAGCAAGTGTTATACTGAGTGCACAGTTGTGTTGATGATTCTTGTATATTTATTCTGTTTCTGTGTAATATTACACTGGTTCTGGTTGAGATTACGAATACAAACAGATGGCCTCTTAATGAGATGCCTCCCTGATACTTCAAATCAGTTGAATCTTCAAGGCCACTCTCACTTACATAATCTCATGAGTTGATGTGCTACCTCTGGGGGAAGTTTCAGTAGCTAAATCTGTTCCCTATTCAATCAGAATTCTAGTCGCTTGTCTTGGTATTTCATACTAAGCGCCTTATAACAAATGAGTTATTTGCACCTAAGTGCTGTATTGCTGGAACTCTCCTTCAGGAGGCATATTTTAAAGGAGAAGATTGGGATATTTCGTAAACTCTCAAAGGGCAAGTATAACATAATAGTAGATTAACTTCCCTTTCCCTTTTTACTTTGTAGGAATTTCTTCGAGAACAAGTGGAGGTAAACTTTTCTCTTATTCGGGGTTCCAAACACAAAAGGCACCGTTGCCCCATTTCCTTTGGCCATTAATAAAGGACATGTTTATGCATTAGCTACTCCAGGCCACAGGAGGCGTCCAGGGGACACTGCCACTGACAGTCCAGAAGGTGTTGGCATCGCAAGCCTGCCATGGTAAGACTGCGCCCAGCCACAAGCTCCTCTGCATGCTGAGCGCTGGTGGGGCACAGCAAATATGAAAAGAAGTGGGAGGCACATTCACTGCTCACCCCTGGGAGCGGATAACTTAGATCAAGAAACTGAATGTATTCAAAGTGAACACTAAAATATTACAACAGGCAGCAGCAGCAGCAACAACACCCTTAAAAAAAAATCACCACTACAAAGCAAAATACCAACACATGTATAGGATCGGGCAAAAGTAAGTTTACAGTTGTGAGTACATGAAACAGACTTTATTCTCTTATTATTATTTATTATTATATGAGTGGAGGAGTAACTCCTAGAAGATACATTCTGAGTCAAGCTTTGAATGAAGAGGGGGACATGGATTCATAGGATGGGAGGGAAAGTTTACTACATGGGGAGGAAATAGCCTGTGCAGAGACCCAGAGGCACAAAGTAGTTACAGGAGGAGCAGGAAGCTATTACTAAATTAGGCTGGTGGGAGAGAGTAGAAGCCTAGAAGGCCACAACAAAGCCTGGAGATTTCATACAGAAGACATAGTCCCTGAGGGTTCTTAAGTAGGGTAATAGGATAAAATACAAAGGAGTGTCCAGTCTCCTGACACCCTCCCTCTGTTTGATCTCTCCACCCACCTTCTCTCTTCACTTCCTGTCTTTTCCAGCTTAGAAACCAGTCACTGATTGATTCCATTCACTATCCTAAACTCCTTTTCCCTTGATCCCATCTTTACTTCTCACGGGTACTCCATGACCACATTCCATCACATCTCCCTTCAGAGTGTATCTAAATCTGTCGGATGTGATCTGTGTCCGCTCGCTGCCCCTCTCTGGCGCTTGCCCCGCGAGTCCTCTTAGTGACCTCCCACCGTCTGGCTCTGCTTCGGGACCCTCTTCTACCAGCACCCGGAGGGATCTTTTTGAAAGGAGAAGGAGGTGTGTCCTCCTTCTCACTAAAATGTCAGGACTGCTCATTGCTTACACTGGTGGGGTGGCTCAGCGCCGTCATGCATCCGAAAGGCTGCAGACCCCAGGCCGGGCGCATACCTGGGTGGCGGGTTTGATCCTCTGTCAGGGCGTGTGCAGGAGGCCAATGGATGTTTTTCTCACCTCGCTGGTTCTCTCTCAAACCAGTAAGTATTTCCTCAGGTAAGGGTTAAAAAAAAAAAAAAGGACGACTAATTGTATTTAGGATAAAAAGTTTACTCTTTAGCCCTGGCTGGTGTGGCTCAAGGAGTGGAGAGCTGGCCTGCAAACCAACAGGTCACCAGTTGATTCTTGGCAGGACACATGCCTGGGTTGCAGGCCGGGTGCAAGAGGCCACTGATCCATGTTTCACATGTTTCTGTTAATGTTTCTCTTCCTCTCTTCCCCTCTTCCCCTTTAAGAAGTAAATAAAATTATTATTTTTTTTTTACTGTTCACCATATCTGCAAGGGGTGTCTGATCCCTACCGTTTTAGTTTCTTCACCCTCCACCTTGCCTGTACATTCTAGCCTGCTTCCTGGCCTTGTTCTTATGTTTCTGCACGTTTGCACTTGCCTTGTCCCTCTGTCTGAAATGCCTTTGCAATTGCTTGTCTTTTTAAAAAAATTTCTTGAAGTATATTTTATTGATTATGCTGTTATAATTGTCCCAGTTCTTTTCCCTTTGCTCCCCTCTACACTGTTCCCCACTTCCCTCCAACATCCCACCCCCCTTAGTACATGTCCATGGTCATGCATATAAGTTCTTTGGCTTCACCCTTTCCTAAATTATTCTTAATTTCCCCTGTCTATTTTGTACCTACTAATTCTTCTTCTTAATCCTTGAGTCATTTTCCCATTTCACCCCCTTCCCCCTCCCTGCTGATAGCCCTCCAAATGGTTCCCATACCTATGATTCTATTTTCTATTCTGGTTATTTGCTTAGTTTGTTTTTATTTTTTTAGGTTCTGTTGTTGATAGTTGTTGAGTTTGTTGTCATTTTAATGTTCATAGTTTTGATCTTCTTTTTCTTAAATAAGTCCTGTTAATTTCATATAATAAGGGCTTGGTGTTGATGAACTCCTTTAGCTTTACCTTGTCTGGGAAGCACTTTATCTGCTCTTCCATTCTAAATGATAGCTTTGCTGGATAGAGTTTTCTTGGTTGTAGATCCTTGCTTTTCATCACTTTGAATACTTTTTGCCAGTCCCTTCTTGCCAGCAATGTTTCTTTTGAGAAATCAGCTGATAGTCTTATAGGAAGCCCTTTGTAAGTAACTCTTCTCTTGCAGTTTTTAAAATTCTGTTTACCTTTAACCTCTGGCATTTTAATTACGATTTGTGTTTCTGTGGTCCTCTTTGGGTTCAACTTGCTTCTGACTCTATCTTCCTAAACTTGTATGTCTGTTTCTTTTGCCAAATTTGGGAAGTTTCCCTTCATTATTTTTTCACATAAGTTTTCAATTTCTTGCCCTTCTTCTTTTTTTCCTGGCACCACTATGATTTGAATGTTGGCACATTTAAAATTGTCCCAGGGGTTCCTAAGCCTTTCCTTGTTTTTCAGTTCTTGTTTCCTCATTCTGTACTGGTTGACTGTTTATTTCTTCCTTATATTCCAAATCATTGATCGGAATCCCAGTTTCCTTCCCTTCACCATTGGTTTCCTATAGAGTTTCCTTCTTTTCACTTAGCATAGCCTTTACTTCTTCCCTTCTGCGTTTGCCATACATGTCTGTCAAGTCTGTAAGCATCTTTATCACCAGTGTTTTGAACTCTTACGTCTTTTTTATTGGCTATCTGCTCATGGCTTAGTTCTCCCACTGGAACCCTGATCTGTTCTCTTTTGGGCCATACTTCTCTGTCTCCTCAGCTTGACAGCCGCCTGTATCTGTCTGTGTCTTAGGTAGAGCTGTTGCACCTGTTACATTGTAAGGGGCAGAGCCTTAGATTGCTGGAACTGTGCGCTGCAGTCTGACCTGATGCTGGGGGCTCCCCAAGCGTCCCTTCCTGCCTTCTTTTATTATGTGACTGTGCTTTCTGCTGGCCGGCCACAGCCACTGTTGCTGCTGCCACCACACTATGTCCTCTCAGTCTCAGCTCTGCCCTTCCTACCTGCCTGGATGATTATTTCTTCTTTGTATCTTTGTTTGTTGGACTTCCATGCAGCTCAGTTTTGTGGATCTTCTGGTTGTCTCCAGTTTTGAGGTAGTTGTATTCCTTCTTAGTTGTGGAGAGAAACACAGCATGTCTACCTACGCCTCCACCTTGGCCAAAAGTCCCCTTCTTATCTTTCTTATTCTCAGATTAAATATCCTTTTGCCAGGGAAGCCTTCCCTCACCTCTTACACTGGGTTTGGTTTTTCTATTACATATTCTTTCATTCCCTACATTCTATAGTACTTATAATTAAAATATACTAAAAAATCTATTTTATCACATATATAATGTATATATCATTTAACTTATCATTTAAATTATTATGTAATTACCTGCTTAATGTTTGTCTCCCCTGTTAGACCTGTTAAATCATAAACTTCATGAGGGTAGAGACCCTTGTCTTATTCACCCCTGGCGTAAATACTGATTCAGTTGTAAATATTTATTGACCAAGATAATGTATGCATAAAGGCAGGGCTGATAATACGAGTTTAGATTAGGAAGATGATTATGTAAATAGAAAAAAGAAGCTCATGAAATGGACCTTGCAGGAAATAGAGATCTTCGTGATAGGTCAGCTACGGACAACAGATGACCTTGATTTCATACCCCTGTGAGAAGTAGGCAAAAATATTGCTCTGGTCTCTTCAAGAAAAACTCTGGAAACAAAATCCTAGTAAGTTAAGAAATGCCTCCCATAGGGATAAGAAAGATAAGGGCTTCACAAGGAAAAGCTGGGAGAGATTAGTCCTGAAGCCTCAGCTTCTTCATCCACGGCTTTAAGTGCTAATTTCAAGCAGTACTCAAGTCACATGAATGAAGCCTCAGTAACATTTTACTTTTCCCAGATACTTGGCTCTGACCCAGGGTCAGCTTTGGTTTCCCACCATACACACCATAACCTTCTTGTTTCTGTCTTTCGTTTAGGGGCCATTAAGTTTAATGACGGCCTGAGCTTAGAGGAGAGCTACCGCCTAATCGAAGCCCTTTCCTGGTGCCAGCTGCCATTCCAGTGTGCTCACGGGAGGCCTTCCATGCTGCCGTTGGCTGACATAGACCATTTGGAGCAGGAAAAACAGGTACAATAATGACTAGCAGGCAAAAAAGCAAAGTTCAGCTGCTGCTTTTTCAGATCCTATTATCCAAAAGTAATCTGTCTTTGCAAAAGAGGAGATTTTTAAAAATTACACATTGGAAGTTTTATGTAAAGTCTTACCATTTCAGCTTCCAGCTCAATTTCAAAATAGACCTTAGGCTGAACTGTCAGATTACACACATGAAGCCATTGTATTTTTTAGGCTTAACACATGTACAAACTGATGTATTCTGAATGTCTGTTGCCTTCTGGCTCTAGGTTTGATAAGATGCAGAAGTTCTCTGGGGTTCCTAAAAGTTGGTACAAACAGCAAATTCACTGCTGGCAAATATAACCTAAACTGCCAGGTGCTTGGTGGTACTTGTTGGAAATGGTGATGGAAATGGAGCCATCTCCAGGTCCCCCCAGAGTCATGATTTGGGGATCATCAGGTGCGGGGGAACCACGTTTAGGAGATTGCCACATTAGGCTTTGGTGCTGATTACTCAGCAGCCCGTGAACAATGATGTTTCTATAATAAAGGCACAGAGTGAATTAAATTAAAGAACATTTCCTGTCCTTGTTACAATCTTAGATGAAACAACATGAGAGCATAATAGGATGGCCACATTGCTGCTTTCCAAAAATCTTTTGCTTACCTTTCCTGTGAGGGCTAGAAAGTCCTTTCTTGCATGGAGCCTTGAGGTGCTGATATATTCTGACTCATCCAGTAGATCTGACACCATTATAACCTTTTGCTTCACATGACAATGAAAAGTTTTGTCCCTATCCCTGAAGAAATAGGAATCTAGACCTTTCAGTCCCCCCTTATCCTAGGAAATCTATCCTTTTTTCTGAATCCAGAAATTAGAAATCTATAAACAGGTTTGAATAGCCATAATTAAGAAGTAACATATATGCTACTTGGCTTTTCATACTGGTAATTCAAGTTATTCTCTTTCTTCCTTCAGATTAAACCCAATCTTGCAAAACTTCGCAAAATGGCCCAGGCCTGGCGTCTCTTTGGAAAAGCAGAAGGATGTGATGGAAGGCAAAGCCTGCATGCACCCATGCCTCCTTGTGAGCCACCGTGAGAACAGAATTGTGGGTCTCTAAGGAACCAAAGGGATGCTGACTATATGCCTCTGAGCAAACACAGCAGGTACCGGCAGGGTCCTGACCAAACCATCCCGAGCAGCACGTCCTCCTCCCTCGAGCAGATGATCCATCTAGTTGGTAGGCGGATGGAACTCAAGTGTCAAGGCACTTCATTCATTTGCATCCGTGGACACAGGAGGTTGCCCGTGAACATCTACTTTTTGTAACTTATTTAGGGATAAAATCTAATGATTAACTGTCTGCTTGGTTAGTTTGTGTTCTTCCTGGGGTGGGATTGGGGGGGGTGCTGCGTTTTTTTCCAGCCTTATAATTTGCGTTCATGTTTACTGACCTGAGGCTGAACTCCCAAGAATCAAGTCCGCCTTCCTAGGCGCCCAGGATGCTCTGTGAGCCTGTCCGTTCCCTTCAGTCTCCGGCATTTCCCTCTGCTGCTTCCTTTGCCCTAAATCTCAGGCTTAAAGAGTGTCTCTACACCCAATAAAAATGCTCTCTGTAATCTTTCATCAGGCCTGAGGTTAAATTATTGTAGGGATAAAGGCTAGTGACAAAGAGAAACAAGGACAGGGAAAGAATAGAGAAAATTGACGTCCTTTTCTTCTTCTTTTTGTTGTTGTTGTTGTTCACATTCCAAACCAGTAAAATGACGAAAGTACTACAAGCTTGTTTATTAAAAATACAAACTTTTGTACTTTATATAAAGTATCTCTTTATGTGAAAGCAATTTTCATATCAAAATACAGCATTGAGTCGCAGGTTCAATTCCCTAGCCAGGGCACATAACCAGGTTGCAAACCAGGCCTCCAGTCAGGTCTGTGGCTGGAGGCAGGTGAAAGTCAACCATACATTGATGTCTCTCTCCTTCTCTGCCTCTCTCCCTTCCCCTCTTTCTAGAAATAATGAAATAAAAAAAAAATCTTAAAAAAAAAAAAAAATAACAGCATTGATCCTTTCAACCTAACCAGATGTGTTCTCTACATTTGTTCAGGAGACAAGTGTTCTTTTGGTCCCTGTCAAATTATACCTTGGTTTTATTATAGTATGCGTAGCTAATGGCCTCGTAATTTCATTTGGGATCTTTCTGCAAATGCTTGTTATGCCACTTTTAATTTGTAGCCCCACCCCACATTTAGATGGCCTGATTTCTAATAAGATTAAATAGACTAAAGTCCTATAGAAGGGGGAACAAAGGCAAAAAAACAAACAAAAAAACGGCTGTTGATGTTTATTGCAACTGGAATGTTATACAATGAAAAAAATGTTGCAATGAGAATTTCCACTTTCGTATTTCCTGATCTGCTCAAACTGGCCTTTGCATCAATGGAATTATTTTCCTCATTTTTAAATACAGGAAACAAATTTGCGCTCATGGAAGAAAACGTTGTTTGCCAGCAGCCCGGCAGTGAATCTTAATGGGAGAAATGAAGTATTGAATTCATTAGTGTGTGCCTCCAAGGAGGTTCAGGGAAAGCCTGAACCTGGTGTGCAAGGGCATGTAGAATTACATAATTGGAACCCTGAAGAGCAGGCACCACTGTCTAGAAAAGGTCTTTATTCTCCTAAATACATTGTCCTTAGAAAGGAGAGTGTTATGAGGGGATTTGCAAGGCCATCAGGCTCTGCCTGCATGCCCAGTGGGGTATCATGGCCTTGGCCTCTGCCTCCACCCTTTGGAGTTACATGGAGGCCAGCTGTCCCAGGAGTTCTCTGTGTGTGTGTATGTATGTGTTGTATTTTATTTTATTTATTTATTTTTAGAGAGAGGGGAAGGAAGGGAGAAAGGGAGAAAAACGTCAGGTGTGAGAGATACACATCAATAGGTTACCTCTCCCATGCCCCAAACCAGGGACCTGGCCTGCAACCCAGGCATGTGCCTGCCCCTGTCTGGGAATTGAACCAGAGACCTTCCAATTCATAGGCTGGCACTCAACCCACTGGGCCACATCAGCCAGAGCTGTCTTGGGAGTTTTAAAGATCTTTTAGGTTAGGCCGATTTGTGGGACTAAAAAAGTGTTACAATACTTTTTTTATATTAGGATGATGGGGTGTAATTTCAAAAGGGTTTTTTTTTTTTAAAGATTTATTATTTTTAGAGAAAGGGGAAGGGAGAGAGGCAGAGAGGGAAAGAGACATCAATGTATGGTTGCCTTTCACCTGCCCTTAGCCAGGGACCGGGATGGAGACCTGGCTTGCAACCTGGTCATGTGCCCTGGCTGGGAATCAAACCAGCGACCCCTGGGCTGGTGCCTTATCCACTGTGCCACCAGCCAGGGTTCAAAAGATTTTACTATAATCCCAAATCACTGTTGTCTGGAGAGTAAGAGATTAGAAAAAGTTCTCCATAAATTATGTAACCAATTTTCCTAGCTAATCTGAATCAATCGATGTGAGATAATTATCCTATTTTAATAATTTATAAACTCTGTAGTATGCATCAGTATAAAACCAACCTATTAGCAAAAAAAAAAAAAAAAAACATTATTACTTTTATTATTGCATGTTAGGGTTTTGTTCTTTTGTTTTTAACTCAGGTACTATAAGAGCAAAGGTACATTTCAATTTTTCAATTTATCAATGAAAAATAATTCCATTGACACAAAGGCCAATTTGAGGAGGCTGGCTAGTCAGGAAATACAAAAATGGAAATTTTCATTGCAATATCTTTCATAATTTTTAAGGTTTACAAAATAATTTTTACATACCTATCATACTTGAACTTCTTCGTAACCCATGAGATAAGGTGGTATCCTCCCCATTTAATTACAGGGAAAGATACTAAGGCTGAAAAATATTAAGTGATATGTCTTAAGATTACTCAGCTAATAAGTAAAGCTGAGAATGGTATCCAAGTTTTCTAGCTCCAATAACAAGAATAATAGTTACCATGTATGTATTATTTCAATCCTTACAACAACCCTCCTAGGAAGGTAGCGTCTCTGCAACAGTGAGAATGCTAAGGTTCAGAGATGTTAACTAGTTTGCTAAGGGCCTACCTGAGAAAGCCAAAATTCAGACCCAGGTCTGTGGGACTTCACATTGCACTCTCATGCCCATTGTTACGCCCATACTGCCCTATATATATTTAATTTATTAGCAGTTTGTTTGAAGGCTAGTGGTTATTTTTGCTCCATTCCGGTTGGTGACTTTCTTAACTTCAGAGTGAAACTTGAGAGATGAGATGTGCAGTGAAGATGTTCTTAACAGTTTCTTTTCTTGGTAACATCCTTCCAATGATCCAGAACCTTAGCAATAGTAAGGGAGAGGTGAGGAAACGGGTAACAGAGTATGGTAACTTCCACTAGGTTCAGGGATCGCTGAGTTCAGCTACATCTTTCTTACTAAGAGGAAGTAACTCCATCGGAATTAAGGCTGTAGATGGCAATGGGAGCTAGGATCAGGAAGCTCTGAGTGCAGGCTAGAAGGAAGGAGGACTGGGGAGAGACCTAGAGCAAGTCCAGAACCTCGCTGGGGCTCTGGAACTCTGAGTAGTTGCTGATGGAGAGGTTCTAGCACTCAAACCTCAGCAAGGCAAAGAACAGCTGGGATCTGGGTTTAACAGTCTAGAAAAATAACAAGGCAGTGAGAACAGGGGCAGAAGAGGAGGGAGCCAAGTTCTAGAGATGTGTTGGGCTAAGGAAGCCATGCCCAGCGAGAACAGATGCAGCCCGTCCGTGCCTAGAGAGCACCAGCAACCAAGCCCCGCTGAAGCATCACTAGTCACAGCGCAGTGAGTGGGGGGAACAGCCAGGTTACTGTTTCCCACCTGCAGTGCCACCCCATTCCACCAAAACTTTACGAAAGCAGAGTAACAAAGAATTGATGGGTAGGTTCACCGCTATACATCTCACCTATTTTCACCCTTTATGAGCTGAAGTTGCTCAACGCTGAGATGGCAAAAAGGTGCGCTCAGAAGAGAGAAAAAAGCCCTGGCTGGTAGCACAGTGGATAAGGTGCCGGCTTGCAAACCCAAAGGTCGCAGGTTCGATTCCCCAGCCAGGGCACATAACAAGGTTGCAAACCAGGTCTCCAGTCAGGTCTCTGGCTGGAGGCAGGTGAAATGCAACCATACATTGATGTCTCTCTCCCTCTCTGCCTCTCTCCCTTCCCCTCTTTCTAAAAAATGATTAAAATTTTTAAAAATAAAAACTACAGTCTGGATAACAGGAAAAAAAAAAAAAAGAGAGAGAGAGAGAGAGAGAGAGAGAGAGAAGTCTAGGAAACCAAAAATCTGCATAACCTGCATCAATTAAACCCTTTCTTCTCCATTCATCATTCACTCCCTCCATCATTAAGTCCTGAGCCCCTTCCAAACATAATGCATCAGAAATTGTGGGGAAGAGGGGTAAAGAAAAAAGGGGTTATCCTATGGCTTAGAATTTTTCAAACACTTGGGTCATTTCCAGCACACGCCCATTTGTCACTGAGCACTCAGTCTTATCCAGAAACATCTGATCCTGTTCAGGCAGTCTGAGCAAAGCTAGCGGGAATCCGAGCGTCTCACAGACTGGGATGTAGAGCCAGTGAACTAGTGCGACCCCAGTAGCAGTCCGAAGCAGCTAACGCGCTGGCTACACTTAGCACCTGCCCAAGTACACAGCACTCCTGTTGACTTCAGCAGCAAGCAGTGTCCAATGCCGTTCCCACTAAGAAAGTGATTTACTTAGCTACTGTGATTAGGTGATTATTCAAGGTATTTCATCACCTCTCTCTCTTGTAGGAAATTGCAGAATATAACACATAAATTATGCATTTTCGAAATCTTGGTAAAGGTTTTTCTGGGCAGGTCTTAAATCTATATGTAACATGCCTGGGGTGGGTGGGGGGAACACTACTGAAAGGCTCCTTTTTGTCAGCACAGTATTTAATATAAACATCAAGCAATCACCATTTCAAGTGTGGTCTGGCTCCAAGGCTGCCCTCCACTGTGGGAGCGTTGTGAAGACTGAAAGTGTAGACTATATAGCGCTTTATTAATAATTGCTCAGCCACTTGCACGATGTCCTGGAGCAGCTGTTTGGTGAATGAAAAGAATTAATTCAAAGCAAAGCAGGCCAGACAGAAAACACTCCCTAGCTCTTTTGTGTCCAAAAGGTGCATGTCTGCAGATGGAAACTTTCGAGGACAGGTGGATAGTATGGGCCTTCACAATAATCACATCACCATCTGGTACCGTGTTTATGGCAAAGCAGTTCTGATGTGCTGAATTCCACACCCAGGTATTAAGAGAGTCACGTAGCTCAGCGCTGGACCTGCGTGACTGGCAGCCTTCGTTAACTCACGCAGACGCAGCAGACTGCTTGCAGAAATGGTTTTGAAGCTCATCTGTGAAACTTAGGATCTTGTGGGTACTGGCCTATTTTCTTTGAGGTATTGCTTTACACTTAAGTTTTTCTTGGTAGAGTATTTTTCAGAGACTTCTCTTAGGCTAAATTAGGAATTTTTGTTCCTTATTTGAGTTCCAAGAACTGTGCCTTTCCTGCCCTCCGCCCAAATTGGAAGATATAAACCGTGGGAAAAAAAGTATCTTTATAAACTGTATTAAGGTCTCTAACTGGGTTTATTTGGCATAGGAAGCCTTTCACATCCATGGAATCTTCTATTAATCATCCCTAAGCTAAAAGTTTTTAATTTAATTGTTTTATGAGTCTGTGGTTCTTCCTGCAAAGTGGGAAGTGAGGTAGGCACAAAGGCTGATAGGTAGTAAGTCAACATGGAACACCTCAGTTTCTTTCTTCCAATATTCACTCTTCCTCAAATAGGAAAAGGGAGAGAAACTGAAGAAAAAAAAACAACCGAAAACCAAGGCATATAAATAGCTTTGTGATTTATTTATTTGAGGTCCTGAAGATTCTAAGGAATATGCATTTATGCAATTCTGTTCTGGGCCCTAGAAGAACTGAACAAGACACAGCCTCTGCCCTCCATCCCCCTCAGTTTGCCTGGGAAGGATGTTGATGCTAATTTTAAACCGAGACTAAGATGCACAAAGAACAAGTATCATAAAGCATTTTTGGAGCCAGAAACAGATTTCAGTTCCTTGACTCACTGCTGCTCCTACTCCACACCACACAATTATACCCAAGTGAATTGCTGTCAGAATTGGTGCCTTCAGAGGAGACAATTGCTCGTAATTGGCAGTTATAAGCCACTTCACTAAGAAAGCCTGGGGTCTTAGATGCTGTGAGAAATAATTGACAGACAGAGGCCTGAGTCAGGCTTTTCTGAGTCATAAGTCTCTTAGACTGACTCAGATCTTGGTTTGTTTTTTTTTTGTTTTGTTTATTTGGTTTTTTTCTTTCTTCATCTGGAAAGACAAGAGCCCTATGGCAAAGATCTATCTGAAGTTGATATCAAAGATACCAAAAGTAGACTAGAGTATTTCTGGCTGGTATTAACCCAAGTGTGTTTACCAAATCGCCTGTTAAAATCCCTTGGGACAATCGATCCACCCTACCCGCCAGCAAGTGGAGGGACAGGAGACCAGTCCTTGCGACAGGCATTCCAAAGGTTTTCCCTGGATACTCAAGTCTGCCATGGACTTCTGCTTTAGAACAGGATGTCCGAAACACAGGTCACTTAGTTAACCTGGGGAGACTTTTTAAAAACGTCATTACTCAAGGAGTACACATAAAATACAGAAACACCAATAAACGTACTAAATAAAATTAGACATCTTCCTGCTTGCCGCTGTTTGGCGGTGTTCTTCCAGACTTTGATGCTATGCAAGTACGTGTTTTGTTTTAATGAAGGGTATTATGCATGTTGCTCTGCAGCTTTTTAACAAATAGGAAATGGACCTCCTTACAAATCCATCACATTCATTAACACAAGGCTCACTTATCAGATGCCCACAGGGGTTAGGCAGATAACATAAATAAGCTAGATGGACCCAGAAGGAACTGCAGAAAACTGGAGGTTTTCCATCTAATGGAATCAAAAGCTACCCAACTCAAGCCTACTGCTGCCACACTTCAAAATAGGGATCCAGAATTGCCAAATCTTCTGAGTTCTCAAAAGAATTGAAAAATCTAAATTTGTTTAATATGCAACCTCCAGATATTTAGTGATAACTAATTTAAACACTTGGGTGAACCAGCAGCCAAAATGTCTTCAATCCAGATCCTGCCCTCAAGCCCCCCTTTTGAAACCTCTATTGCAGATAACGCTCCAGAGTATGTCCTATTTTAAAGCCTTTCTTGCTTTTAAGAGAATACAAAAGGTTACTGCTGAACAGTTGGGCTGTGACATTACAGCTGCTACAGTGGACAGTCTTGTCTATGCCTGAGTGCTTGTACAAATAATTCTAGAACTACAGGTTCAACACTGCCCTAGAAAGCACTACCAGTTTCCAGTCCTATGAACAGTACATGAGAGGGTCCTCTTCTGGGGAGCTTTACACAGATTCCCAGGTGCCACCCCACAGATCAGATGTAGTGGGTCTGGGATAGAGCCCAAGAATGTTTAAGCTCCAGCTCCTTCTGATGATCAGAGAGGCTTGGGAACCACCGTCTTAGATCACTAACAAGTTGTTTGGGGCCCTTTTCAGTAAATTATGAAGGAAATTGTAACCACTTTCATTTGTACTTTTCTGTTTTAGACTGTTACATCTAGTCAGAGTCCACTGAAAACAAGAAAAGGGCTCTGCTGCTGCTGTTTCAGGCAGTTCAATCAGGGCAGAACAATAAACAAGCTCAGAAACCTTCAAGCAGCTTTTATTGGCACAGCCTACGAAAGGTGTGGCCGCCATTTCTGAGCAAGAACCTGTATCCCAGCAAGCTATTCTGTGTTATGGTTAACACACCAGTGAACCAGAAGTTTAAGATCCTGAAACAGACACCCCAGGTCACTAAAAAGCTACAAAATCAATAGGTCAAGCCCTGTTACTGTTAAAACGTGAAAGGCAAAAAAGCCCCCCAAAACAGTCCTGGATGTGCATCCTTGTTATGGGATGACTAACACAGCAGAAAACTGGATCCTTCATGTTTAGGTTGACTCCAGTTCACTCCCCCATTACAAGAAAACGTGTTCTGTTCCGACAGTGGCACTCCAGTCTCCCCTCCATTCTGTGTTGGCCTAAGTAGCTCCTTCAAAGTGGTGTCACAGGACATGGTCATCAGGGTGGTAGAGTTCACTCATCAGACGGTAAATGTAGGAAGGTGCATTCCCACCAATGTTGGAGATAAAGAGGGTAATGAGCTCTGGGGGCACATAGTCAAATACAGGGCAATGAACGCTGACTTTCTCCAGAATGTCACCTGAAAGGCAATCACACGTGATAAAGATAAAACTGAGCATCCTGCTCTAATGGTTAGGTAGTATATAGACTCTAGGTTCAATAATACAGACATACTTGCTACCCTGAGGAAGGGACGTTACAGCAAAATGCAGACCACAACAGATGACGACTTCAGATCATGATACTGCCTCATTAAATCCCTTCAATGCCTTTCCTTCACCCTCAGAATTCCAATCTGGACTGTAGCCTTCAATCTGCCCCACCCCCCCAACTACACTAACTACACATCTTCCCACTCCACCTCTTGCTCATTCCCCTCCAGCCACATGGCCATCTCTTCCCAACAGGCTAAGCCGGTACCCAACTCGGGCCCTCCGCACCAATGCCTTGATCTTCATGTGGGCCCTAACGCATACAGAACTTGGCTGAAATGTCATCTCATTAGGATCCTTCCCCCATTCAAGGTCGTCTCCTAGCCACTTTCCATCTCACCATCCTTATTTGTTTTTTCCCTAAAATATCCCATGAACTGACATTTTCTTGTTCATCTACAACAGAATGTAAGCTCTATGAGAGCTGGGCCTATCCATAGGGCTCAATGTTACATCCCTAGTGTCTAGAATAGTGCCAGGTACAAAGTGAGTGATTGAAGGATACAAATATTTCTAAAAGCATGAATGTTTAAATAAGTGATGAAGTTATTCAACTTAGGAATTACCATCCTCCTGGCTGGTGGCACAGTGGATAAGGCACCGACCTGCAAGCCCAAAAGTCGCTGGTTCAGTTCCCCAGCCAGGGCCCATAACCAGGTCTCCAGCCAGGTCTCCAGCCAGGTCTGTAGCCAGAGGCAGGTGAAAGGCAACCACACATTGATGTCTCTCTCCCTCTCTGCCTCTCTCCCTACCCCTTTCTCTAAAAACAATAAAATCTTAAAAAAAAAAAAGAACTACCATCCTGCCCTGACTGGTGTGGCTCAGTGGTGTGAGCACCAGCCTGTGAACCAAAAGGTCGCCAGCTCAATTCCCAGTCAGGGCACATGCCTGGTGTATTGGCATATGCCCCAGATGGTGGCATATGAGAGGCAACCACACATTGATATTTTTCTCCTTCCCTTCCCCTCTCTAAAAATAAATAAAATCTTGGGAAAAAAACTAATCGCCATCCCAAATACTATGCTTTGCTTCTGGAGGGTGTTTTTAAAACCACGTGAACTGTTGATGAGGCTCACAGAACATAGCTGCTGCTTTTGAAAGTCACAGAAAAGGACCCCAACACACAAAGGTATCCAAGTTACAGGCAAGTTTTATAAGTGGGGACATTTCAGAGCCTGCTTCCTCTGGCAGCCACCTCTCCAAAATGACTCCCAGCGCAACTAAAAACAGGTACATTTCCCACTGGGTGGTTGGCTAGGTCTCAAACAACATGCAAAGCCAAACCTAATCAATGCTGGGTGATTCAACCCACCATGGCCCCCAGTAAAATATATTAGTTTCAGAATAAAATGAGCCTAAACTTAGGGTCAGGTCTCTAGGCACTCTAAGCTGCTAAAGGGAACAGTCCCCACAAGTATAATAAAAAACACATTGACTTTGGGGGGAATGGGTGGGTGGGGAGGGGGACAGAGGGGAGCAAAAAGGGGATGGATGGGATACAACAACAAAATTTAAAAAGAAAAAACAAAAAAATGCAACCTGAAAAACAAAAAAACAAACAAATAAAAAACGCAACCTGGCAGTATTCAATCCCACTGACCATCAAACCAAAACCAAGACCATAGCACATACGCGTGCGCGCGCACACACACACACACACACATACACACTTCTGTACCTTCTGTGAAGGGCAGGACTTCTTCAGGAGCCACAAACTTGTGAAATGAATCTTCTTCATTGGGGAACTGGAAAAGAAAAATATGTTTAAATACACCCAATTCTATTTCTAGGTATATACCCAGGAGAAATAAAAAAACATGTCCACGCAATAATATGTAACAAGTGTACGCAAAAGGCAAAGGTAGAAATAACCCAAAAGCCCACCTACAAATGAACAGATAAGCTGTGGTACACCCATACACAGGACTATTATTGAGCCATAAGAAGAAACAAAGTGCTGTGCTACCACTCAGATGACCCAGAAAACATCATGCTCAGTGAAAGAGGTCTTAAACGAAAGGGCACACATTGTACTCCTTTTATATAAAATATACAAAATAGGCAAATGCAGAGACAAAGCAGATTAGTGATTACGAGAAGATAAGAAGGGAGAAAATTACTTCATGGGTACAGAGTGTTTTTCTGAGATGATGAAAAAGTTTTGAAACTAGAGAACGGTAGTTGCACAATGCTGTGAATGCAGTAAAATCACTGAACTGAACATTTGAAAATGGTGAATTGTATGTTATGTGAATTATACATCAACTGAAAAAATAAGAGACCACCCAGGCTGGTATGGCTCAGTGGATTTAGTACTGGCCTGTGAACAAAAGGGTCACCTGTTTGATTCCAAATTAATGCACATGCCTGGGTTTTGGGCCAGGTCCCCAGCAAAGCACTTGTGAGAAACAGCCCCACATTGATGTTTCTCTCCCTCCCTTCCCCTCTCTCTAAAAATAAATAAATAATATCTTTTTAAAAGAGACCTATAAATAGATCAATATTTTCAAAGCAAATAGTTTTTATCACTAATGAAATGACTTTTCACTTAGTAACTGCTTGTATTCAGGCTTCAGAGGACAGTCCCTGGAACTATGACAAATAAAACAAATTGTATGTTCCTAATTGCAATTTGCTTAACATTTTGAAAAGTGGTGAGGGTGATGAGGAGTGGTGGCAATATAAACAATGGGCCATCCCCAACTATGAATTGTGCTGACCTTACAATCTCGACTTCTTAAAGCTGACAGGTTATAAATATCAATTGTTATTCCTGGATAGAGACTCCTGTGGCTTCTTCCAGGCTCTACTGGATCTAATCCACTGAGTAAATGCAGACAAAAAGAAGCCCCAGAGTTAGGAGGCTGGAGGCCCAGAGATCGGGCCAACACTGTGGCTTCCTTCTGTTAAAGGCAGACAGACATACCTGTGGGGAAAGCTTGAACATGGGGGCACAGACGATGAGTGGGGTAGAATGGTGTTTTGCTGCCAATGCTAGAGTGTGAGTTCCGGCCACAGCTCTCAGGGCACCATTGGCCAGGATGGTCTTTGTGCCAATGATCACCTTTAAGACAGTAAAAAAATGTGAGCCATCTGGGATAAAGCCTTACAAGGGCCATAGGTACAACAGCATAAATGCTTAGGCCTGAGTGCTGGCATCCTGAGGGGGTCCCATAGCAGTAGAGAGAAATAGACTCTAGGCTCAGGACCATAGGTTCTGGCTTAAAAGTGGGTTCCCAAGGAGAACATGGATGTAGTACAGGACAGGAAAACTGCAACATCAGCTGCTTTTAGCCTTGTCTTCTAAAAACCTACATGCCCCACCTCCTGAGAAGTGGGGAGCCTTTCTCATTTTCCATTCACTCTCTGAGCATAAGGGAGGGACCCTCTATTGGATGCCAGTAGCTGACCTGCTTAGAGTTGTCCCACTTCATTCTTCCAAAGCTTTAACGAAAAAGAACCTATTCCAAATAAGGAACAATGATATAGACAAAGAGAAAAGAATTCAGATCAAAAAGGCCCAAGTACGTACTTTCAAAAGGTGTTAGAAACTCTCCTGATGGATATTACAAAGAGGAGGATAAAAATAATTATTTCAGAGATATAATCCTCATTAATTCAACATAACTCCAAATACTTACCTTATTGACTCTTGACATCACAGCAAAAATGGCAGCATCCGTCATGACAGTTGTCTCAATGTCTGCTTTAGACAAATTGACTGCCATTTCATGACCCTGCAGCACGAGAGAAAGGCTGACGCTGGGATGAAGTGTGAGCGACAGGGAAAGGCCTCTCACACATGACTGGATCTGGGGGATCCTGTGCTCCTGGGCAGATACAGCACACAAGTCTCAACATATAACTCCTTTTCCTGCCTGTGGTAGGTATTCTCTGGTAAGCTGTGAGGCAGCCCAGAGGAAGCTAATAAATATTTAATGCTCCACTGCAGCACCAGAGCAGACACAAAACTGGAAATACTACTAGTTTGCATGATCACGCATTGCTGACAAGGGAGTCCTGACTCCTTATTTACAACATTCTACTTCCTTACATGTTTCCTTTTTGGAAACACATTATTTACCTAGGGATTGAATGAGGTCAGACCAAGATTCAGTCATCCCCAAGGAAATTTACCCTATTTTGATACCTGGAAAAAAAAAAAAAAAGTATATCTTTTCATGGACCCAGCAGTTCATCCAACTTTCTTTCGTTGTTGCTGTTCCAATTCATTCATGCATTCATTAGTTGAGTCTTGTCTGTGCCCTGACCAGGGATCGAACCTGTAACCTAGAGGCAGACGGGGATGATGCTCTAACCAACTGAGCTACCAGGCCAGGGCCTCATCCAACTTTCTTAAACCAATGTTTAAGAATGTTCACAGGATGAATAGCTAAGATTCCATTAATGTTTCACTTCATCTTCTCAATGTCTTGCTTATCAATTCAAAGTTGACATGGATCCCATCTATCACTACTTTATTCTCTCATTTTTCATTTTCCTTAGCAACTCAAGCAGTCGCCCTACCTGACAGAAAGGAGCACACTCTGCCACGATGACATGGAATTTCCTCTTCCGGGCAGCCTGTTTGAGGAAGGCCTCTACTGTTCGGGAAAAGCCGATGGTCATGATCACCTCATTAGAATGGATGTGCTCCAGAGCCTGGGCTGCGATGTTCTCCATTGTCCCTTCTGTAAGAACAATCCGTTTTACAAGGAAAACATGAAACTGCCATGCCACAATGTAGACAGACATGACAGAGCACAAAATGGGATGTATACCAATCACAGGCTGCCCCCTCCCCCAAGCTGATCCTCGAAGCACAGGGTTTACAAATTTAATATTGAAATGTCACATTTTCTTTAAAACCCTGCTCCTCTGAGATCTTCCACCTCCCAAGTTCTCTTTTGCTGCCCTCTTCCCCAGCAGTACCCCCTCATCCCCTTACCCCACTGCCCTGCCATGGCACCCGCTCCTTCACAACTAATTTGAAGACAGTGACTTCAGGTAATAAGAAATGGTCCAATTTGGGAAACCTAAAGTGCTGAGAGTGGGGTAAACAGAATTCCCCCCTAAAACAATCCTCCAGAAGGTGGCCACAACATCTCTACCTGAGAAGAAGATACAGAAGAATAGGGAAGGAATTTGGAAACAGTAGCTCTGCACAGCTTCTCCCTCCCCTGAAGAACTCTGGTAATAGGAAGTATCTGCAGGTCTCCTTGGTCACAAAGACAAGGGTAATGGAGGTGGTGTGAACAGGTATAAAAATTCGAGAGGAAATTTAGCGAGGGCCTACTGGTCATGAATTTGGGGAGTTCATCTTCTTTAAAATGAAAATAAATCCCTTTCCCAATGGAGTCTCTGCGGCGGTGGGTTTGGTCTACAAAGGGTCTGGTCTGTAAGGAAATGTAGAGAGAGTGATCTCAGTCCTACCACCTGTCCCACCATTTCCTAATCGGGATGGAGGGGAAACCTCTGAGAACTAGAGTAGTTATCGCCCAGCTCTGCTGATGAACAGCTCCAAGGGTCTTCAGCTGTTCTTTCGTTTTTCTGCAACTCTTACCCAGCTCCACAAGCAGCTCATTAATTGCCTCAACGATGTTGGACTGGAGTTGGGCATAAGGCAAGCTGAAATCGTCGCTCGGGCTTCCCGAAGTCAAGAGTTTGTGCAAGGACTCCTGCTGGTCGCTCTCGTCGCTGCGTCCGTGGAGTCTGTGGAGGCAACACCACGCAGGAGGTGTGAAGGCTGCGTGAAGTGGAACAAGACCTGTTCGGTTCCAATAAAGGCTCCAAGCGGAGGCAGGGCCTCCTGCAAAACATCGTTCCTGGATCCACACTGGAGCCCAGGACGCGGACCTGACCTGCCATACTCCTCGCGGATGATCCTGAGCACTCTTCGCACCATGTTGCCCACGGTGGTCTCTGAGGGCTGCGCAGCCGTCATCCTCCGGCCCTCTTTGCGGATCAGTTCCATCAGCTCCCCTACAGTCCAAGCCAGAGAAGGTGAGCAGAACGAGCGCGCGGGGAGGCCTGGGAGACTTTCCGCCTGGGAACACGGAACGGAAAGTGGCGAGGGACGTGTGGAGCTAGGCCAGCCTTACCTGCGTTGCTCCAGCGGTGATTCGTGATGATCTGGCGCAGCAGCCCCAGGGTCTCCCGAGCCATGACCTCGGAGCTGCGCTGCCTGCCGTCCCGCTTCAGGGTCTCCACAAAACTCTCGATTCTCTCGGACAGCTCCGAGACCTTGTCCGAGGCTCCCGGCATTTTGAAAGTAGCCGCTGTGAAAGTGGAATCCACACTAGCAAGATCGCCAAGTTTGCACTTCCGGGGCGGACCAGGTCGCTTCCGCTCCTCCAGAAAAACTCTAGTTTGGGAGCTGGCAGGCCACGCCCCTCTCTGCCTAAGCCAATCAGAGACGTGGAGCTCCAGGTCTTTACCTCCGAGAACCTGCTGTCTCTGGACCAAAGCAGAGTTGAGGTTTGCTGGCTCCTCAGACGCTGAAGAGGGGACTCGAGAGCGCTCCAGGGAGTGGCTAGTCCCGTAGGTATGGGAACAACCTGCCTTTTCAAGTGATAATACTACCCGAGGCTTCGATGGAGAAGCTGCGGCTTTCTTTCCTCATCCCCTAGCTCAGAATGCACATCCATGGCCCACTGTCCTGTGGGCGGACCCCCCACCCCACCCCACCCCACCCCGCCTTTATAATGCTGTGCTTGTAATTGTGCCTCTAACAGATTCATCTTCCTAAGGGCAGGGACCGTACCTTTTTTGCCTTTGCATTCCAAACGCCTAGCAATGTACCTAATGTAAGAGAGAGGGATGAGGAATGAGGAGACCATACCCACCGAAATAAGGAGATTCAAAGTGGGAGCTAATATGGAAACAAAGATGATGTCTTTCCATTTGGACCGACTACAGAGGCTGTACAGTGTAATACAATACCAAGAGTCGCCGTTTACTCAAAGCTTACAGCGTGTGAATTGTGCATCTCTGAAGTATGTTTTCTTATCCCTATTTTGCAGATTAGGAAACAGAGCCACACACAGGCTCTAAGCAGTTATTAAGGGGGTGCATTTCTGTTTAAATCCAGGGCTATCTGAACACAAAGTCTGTGTGTAATAAGAATCACTATTTCCTTAAGATAAATTCTTAGAACTGGAATCCTTGGACGCATATTTTTAAGACTTGTTATAAATTGCCCTCTGTAAAGATGTATCAATACCAAAATCAGATGATAGTTTTAAAAAAAAACTACAAACAAGTATCCCTCATGAAGAGCAGATGCAAAAATCTGCAACAAGTTATTAGCAAATCAAATACAGCAATACATAAAAAGATTAACACATAATGACCAAGGAGACTTTAAACCTGGAATGCAAAGGTGTTTAAATATGTGAAAAATCAATCAATTTAATAAACCATATTAGCAACCTAAAAGTTGAATCACATGATATCAATTGATGGAAGAAACATTTGACAAAATTCAACAGCCATTTAATTTTTTAAACTTCACAAAACTAGGAATAGAAGGCAACTTTGGCTTCTTGATAAAGGGCATCTAAAAAATTCTACACCTAATATCATACTTCATGGTGAAAGATTGCTTTCTCCTCAAGATCAGGAACAAAGCAAGGATGCCTACTCTCGCCATTCCTATATAATATCATCCTTAAAGTCCTAGCCATTGCAACAAGGGAAGAAAAAAATTTAAAACACACAGAGTGGAAAGAAAAAAAAATTCTATTCATAAAAGACATCATCAATTACATAGAAAATCACAAAGAATAAATAATAACAAAGCACCTCCTAGAAGTAATAAATAAACTTAGCAAGGCTGCAAGGCCATCACACAAAAATTAATTATATTTCCCTATAGCAGCAATGAATAATCAGAAACCAAAACTGAAAACAATAGGTCCCAAAAGCCATAAAATATTTGTAAATTTTACTGCATGAGTTTTAAATATCTTTAAAATTACATCAATTTACATGCTTAGTAGCACTTACCATGACCTGGGAATTTTGGATATTGTTATTTACTCTTTTAGGTATCAAGCCATTAAAAAATAAGACATGTATTTTTTAATATACGTAAATATATGTGTACAAAGTATATACTGTACATGTATAATAATAAAATGAGCACCTTGCAACTTAAAAACTAAAATTCTCAAATTTATAGACACAGGAAGGAGGAAGGGGAAATTTTTTGTTTAATGGGTATGAAGCTTTGGTTTTACAAGATGAAAAGAGTTCTAGAGATGGAAAGTGGATGACAGATATTCTTTACGTCACACAACAACATAAATGTACTTAATGCCACTGACCTGCACATCTTATTAAAGTTAAAATAGTAAATGTTATGTTGTGTGTATTTTACCACAATTTAAATAAATACAGGTGTAGGCAAAAATAGGTTTAGAGTTGTGAGCACATAAAAGAGTTTCTTTTTGTGTTATTATATATTAATTATTTTATTATTTATTTGTATTACAACTGTAAACCTATGTTTGTCTGCCCCTGTAAATATGTAATATGTGAAAAGAAGCGCCTAAAGTACTGCCAATACCATCATATAAATGTATGTTCCTCTAACTCATTTTCCTGCCTTCTCCCATACCCAAGGATAACCTCTAAATTTTGCTTGATATTCTTTGATTTATAAAAATTATTATACATTTACAACCCCTAAACAAAATATTATTTAGTTTTTCTTATTCTGAGTCTTTTAAAAATTGTAATTTTTTTACAACTTGCTTTTCACTATTACATTCCTGAAACTTATCCATATTATTAGATGTATCTCTAGTTTTCTCATCCTTACTGCTGCATAATATTTAATTATGTGATTGTACCACAATTTATGTATTCATTTTTCTTCAATAGATGCTTAACTTGTTTCCAATATTGGGGGGGGGGGCATATAAAACCACGTGTATCCCCAGAGAAACAGGTTTCTGAATCTGATCAAGATGATGGTGTAGGCAGGCATGGCTCACCTCTTCACACAACCACATCAAAATTACAACTAAAATATAGAACAACCATCAGCCAGAATCATCAAAAATTCAGCTGAATGGAAATCTGACAACTATGGAATGAAAGAATCCACATCCTTTGAGATGGGTAGGAGGGACACATGTGTGGTGGATAACAATTCAGGAGGGATATTTCTGGAGCAATGAGTTCCAACCCCACAATAGGATCCCCAGCCCATGGTTCCAGTGCCAGGAAGATAAGACCGCACAACTTCTAGCTAGAAAAAACCAGCAGGGATTGAGTTTGTGGAAGAAACTTCTGTAATCCCAAGCAATTCATCTTTTTTTTTTTTTTTTTTTTAATTTT